>BLSH010103639.1:404362-418703 GCA_018402905.1 Glandirana rugosa | reverse complement strand
CACCCCGGCTCGACGCGAGACACACAGTTACCTGTGTCTCTCGGACAAAAAAGCCTAGCTCGGGTGTACTCACAGGAGTATTGTCAAAGGATACACCCGTGTGCCTTCCCTCCTCCTCGGTCCTCGTAGTCACCCCCTGGGGTCTTCACCTCCTAACCCCGACGAGACACGTTTTGGTAACGTGTCTCGTCCATTCATATGGTACACACAATAAAATTTTTATAAATGGAAAACTTTAGTGAAATTAACGACTGTTAAAGGACTTATCACATTAAGAAATTCTTATGTGACACACGTCTTAATAATCCGTTTACTCATAAAACTGGTGTAGTAGGAGAAATACGTACAAGGTAGTAGGCTTTCGAGCCTATACAGCTTGGAGTAAGACAACATGCATAAAGAGGATGATGTGGTCAAAATACTCATTTGCCTAATAATTCTGCACACAGTGTATTCTTAAAGAATTACACTATTCAGGAAATTGTCAGCAATTAAAGTGATTTCAAAAGGTAAATATTTTTAAAATAACACACATGGTATACTTACCTGCTCTGTGCAATGGTTTTGCACAGAGCAGCCCCAATCCTCCACTTCTGGGGTCCCCCACTGATGCTCCTGGCTCCTCCTCCCTTCCGTGTGCCCACATAGGAAACTGTTATGAGGACACTCATGTGGGCTCGATCCGAAAAAACAGGCTCTCTGTGTCCATTGACACACAGAGCGCAGCTCGGCCCCACCCCCCACTCTGTCCTCATGAGCTGTGAGTGACAGCACCAGGAGCCAATGGCTAATGCTGCTGCTGCTGCCTCCATATCCAGTAAAGAGAGAGCCACTGCTCCCGGGCACAGTGCTGGACCAAGATAAGGCTCAGGTAAGTATTTAGGGGAGGCTGGGGGAGGGCTGAACACAGAAGGTAGACTTGTGCACTGCTGAAAAATTTGTTCGTTTTCGTTTCATTCGGTTTTCTTTTTCTTTTTCGGGTCATTCATTATGACTGCAATTCGTAAATTCATAATTTCAAAAATGTGAAAATTCGGAAATTCGAAAATGTAAAATAATAACTAACTAACTAATAATAACTATTAAATTAGAGGTATTGGGATTTCCTTTCAAATTTGGCTGTTAGTGAACAAAACGATACAAATTTATCCGAAGTTAGGAATTCTTTGAAATAACGAATGCCGCATGTAAACAAATGGAACGGAACAAATTAAGAATAATAAATAATAATAATAATAAAATAATTTTTATTATTATTGTTATTTATTATTGTTATTAATTTGTTACATTCCATTAGTTTAGATACGGCATTCGTTATTTCGGATAATTCGTAACTTCGGATAAATTTGTATTTGTTGTGTTCACTAACAGACAAATTTGAAAGGAAATTCCAATACCTATAATTTAATGGTTAGTAATAGTTAATTTATTATAGTTAGATATTATTTCAGATTTTCGAATTTTCGGGTTTTCGAATTTCGGAATTTTCGAATTTCCAAATTTCCGAATATTCGACTAGTCTAATTTATGAATATTTGGAAAAATACGGTAAGCGTTTTTTCGTTAATTCAGATAGTCCCGAATTAACGAATTTGTCAAAATTAGTTAAAAAACGAATTCGGAACGAAACAAATTGCACATGTCTAACAAGAAGGTTTTCTTACCTTAATGACAAACAAATTCTCAGCGCTGCCCTAAATTGTCAAAAAGTCAGATCGGCTGAGGAAGAAGCGTCGCTAGCCCCCGAAACACATTCCGATTGGCTGTTCCATCCCTTGGGCTGACAGGTGGTTTCTAGCTCATGACAGCTCGCTCATCAGTGTCTTGTCCAATCCATCCACTGGAGCCGCTGCTGCGGTGAGGACTGACTACCTGATCCCTGGCAGGATCACCTTCTGAGCTTCCTCCAGTCCCAGACCTCCACACTTGACATCCTCTACGAGTGGAACTTGTTACTGGTTTTTAATTTGTTCCTAATAAACTGTGCTACACCAGCGGTCACCTTTCTCTCCCTTCCCTTCTGATTCTTACCTTAATGCAAAGAATGCATTAATGTAAAAAAACTTCTGCCTTTACAGCCACTTTTAAACCAACTCCTAGCTGGGGTACAGTGGTGCCCTAGTACTCAGAGAGGGTCGTGCCTGTGCTGGGAAGCTGTCTTGTCTGTGGCGGATTCCCAGTCAGTTCTGTATCCTCTGCCGCATTTAGCTTTCGACTGGGAGATTTCCCACCCCAAAGCTAAATCTAAACAATACAGTGGGCATATAGCTGATGTCAATGCCCATATTTAGTAAATGACTTGCCGCTGGGTGGAGAGGCCTGAATGAAACTGAGAGACTAGTTACTCATCAGGTCTTCTCCACTTTTGAGTGACAGTGCACAGCAGTGGGTAGATTAGAAAGCCTCCATTGGTCCTAATTGCGGTGACGGATCACTGCTGTGTGCTGCCAATCAAAAGTAAAGCAGACCTGATGGAGAACTCTCAGTTCCCCATTTGGCTCCTCCCACCTACCAGTGCAGACATGGACACTTTCGGGGCTGCGCCCCTGGAGTTCTACAGGGTGCCTAAACTCCTTTTATGAATTTCCCCAATTGTATTCTGGTAATTGTATGTGGCTAATCACAGTTTTCAGTAAAAGAAATCCTTTTTACCCTTATTTCACTTGCCTTTATTTAAATTTTTCACCACGTGGGACCAAACTGTTCAGAAAAATAATAGTTACAGGGGCTGGGACAAATTATATTACCCTGACAGGGATGCTTACTATTCAGTCATTTTTATATGATTTGGACCTTTTTAAAAAAATATATATATAAATTTGATAGTTAGAGTTAAGGTTAAAGCGGTTGTAAACCACTAGCCTTTTTTTTTCCTGCAAGGTAAAGTCATAATGTGCTAGTATGCATCGCATATTAGCACATTATGTGAAACCTACCTTAAAACAAAGCTGTTCCAGCACCACAATGTCAGCGCTGCAGCTGCTTCCATCTTCACCCGTCTTGCTTCCGGGTTCGCGGGCTCCGGCTCTGTGACTGGCCAGAGCTGCAATGCAGTCACTCCCGAGCATGCATGGCCGCTGTTCACGGCACACGGCTCAGAAGGAACGGCATGGGTGGCCATTCCTTCAGAGCGCATGCGTCAGTGATGTCACTGGCTGCATGCAATGTAAATATCTCCTTAAACAGTGCATGTTTAGGAGATATTTAATAGAAGCAGATAGGCGCCAGACTAAGTGCAACAATAAAGTAATGAATTTAATGCGTAAAAGCAAATTGGCAACTCACAGTCACTGGGTTAAAAAAAGGCACTATTTGTGGTAGGGCAAAGCGGGTCTCTGGTATCCTTTCCCCTTGCAGCCTCGGATATAGGCTGTATGTTGTTGGAGACAGAAAGCAGCTCAGCTGTCATGGGGATGAGCTGAGCTGCTTTCTGTCTCCAACAACATACAGCCTATATCCGAGGCTGCAAGGGGAAAGGACGCCAGAGACCCGTTGCGCCCTACTACAAATAGTGCCTGTGTTTAACCCACTGACTGTGAGTTGCCAATTTGCTTTTACACATTAAATCCATCACTTTATTGCTGCACTTAGTCTGGCGCCTCTCTGCTTCTATTATCATTCACAGAGTCTACTGCTTCACACCAAGAGTGCTGCCTCTCAGTGTTAGCTGACATCTCCACAGACTTTTCTATATGGACTATTGTTTTATCAATTCTTTGTCATTTTTTAACAATTGTCTAGTAATTTTAGGTTGTTTTAATATACCCTTTATATACGTGTGAGTTCCCTATATGGTTCCTCCTGATACATTGTTTTTGTTTTGTTTTAGGAGATATATACCCTACCTATGGGTAAGTCTTACTATAGGCTTACCAATAGGTAAAAGTCTGGAAATGAAGTTTATTTCCTCTTTAATGTTACATTCAATAAAGTGGAATTTCACTGCATCTTAGCGCCACAAATCATAAACACTATTTATTAATTTTTAATTATTCAACGCAAACCCACTACCCATCCATCCATGTCTCCATGCTTTATTTTGCTGAGAAATTGCTTTGAAAAACACCCCCTAGTATTTCTAGCCATTGCCATCTTGATTAAGGGCAGGTGATTCATGTAGTACTTACTTCCTGGAATCCATCCGCCATTTAGCTCAGGCATGCAGGCAGGAGGGTGTGCTTAGCTGAGAAAACCTCTCCTGAAACCCCCCCTCTCCCCTCCTCCCATCCTGAAAACTCCTGGGATGTTTGGCATTAATTACATAGGCCTGGAAACCAGGACGTAACTGAAGAAATGTAAAAAAAAAAGTTTAAAACAAGTACATATTCTTAATGTGATTAAACACTTGCCGACCGCCAACCGCAGGTTGACGGTGACAAAGTGGCTCGATATCGCAAACCGCCGTCATACGACGGTGGCTGCCAGATCGTGCACTGTGAGCGCGCGCATGCCGCCGGAGGCACGCCCGCACGCTCACTGTGTTCGGGGGGGGGCCAGAGAGTGGGTGCGCCTCCGGCTACCCACGATGCTCCCCCGCACTGAAAGAATGGAGGTCCGTGTAAGTAAACACGGACCTCCGTTCTGTGAGAGGGGGAAGGGCTGTGATCACAGCCTTCCTCTACATGGAAGCTGTGATCACTTTCCTTCTCCTGCTAGGGCAGCCCACACACAGTTAGAACACGCCCAGGGAACACAGTTAACCCTTAGAGCGCCCCCTGCAGGTTAACCCCTTCACTGCCAATGGCATTTACACAGTAATCAGTGCATTTTTATAGCACTGATCGCTGTATAAATGCCAATGGTCCCAAAAAAGTGTCAAAATGGTCCGACATGTCTGCCCCAATATTGCAGTACCACTAAAAATCACAGATCGCCGCCATTACTAGTAAAAAATAAAAAAAAATAAAAACCCCAGAAATTAATTCTCATCATCCGTAAACGCGGCCACTTTTGCGCAAACCAATCAATAAACGCCAATTGCGATTTTTTTTTAGCACATATATGAGGAAGAATATAAATCGGCCAAAACCGATGGAAAAAATGTTTTTTTTGTATTTTTTTTTTGTATTTGTATTTTAGCAAAAAGTAAGAAATTTGGGTTTTTTTGCAAAATTGTCGCTTTTCTTTTGTTTATAGCGGCGAATAGAAATGACGCAGCGATGATCAAATACCACCAAAAGAAAGCTCTATTTGTGGGGAAAAAAGGACGCAAATTTCGTTTGGGTACAACGTCGCACGGCCGCGCAATTGTCAGTTAAAGCGATGCAGTTCCGAATCGCAAAAAGGGCTCTGGTCCTAAAGTGTGAAATCCTTCCGGGGCTGAAGTAGTTAAGAGAGTGAAGTTCTACTTTAAGTCCATCAAAGATTACCCTGTCTACAATGATGACAATGCTTTTGAGTGGCTTCACTTCAGAGCAGTGCTGTCACCCAGTTAAAAACAGTAGAAAGATAACAGATCTACTAGTAGAATCAACAGGTAATTACACTATGCTACCGGGGGACTCGGTAAAAACAAAAACTGCTGTGTTAATCTCAGTGACAGGTGGCATCTTGTGTAATTTGTTATGGTACCTACCTAAGCTTTTATATTTTAGTTCCAGGACAAGGTATAACACCTGACCATAGGCAGCTCCTCTGCCTGCCTCAAATGGATCCTAAAAATATGTATCAGTGTTAGTGCTAACAGGAATTTCGTGATTGAATAGCACACATTTTCAGCATAGATTAAATTGTTAGTAGGGAATGCATTAGGACGTGATCCCTAGCAGCATAGATCCTGAGAATCCTTCTGATTGCACCAGCACCTCGCTCATATCATCTCTGGGGACATCTATTCTGCTGCCACCACAGCTCAGCTTCCTCCGGCTGGCACCATTCCATTGCCGAAATGTCCAGAAGAGGACAAAGCAGACGCATAGCTCCTGCAGCCTGGCCAAGATGGCAGCTTCCCATCCCGCTCGGCAAAAGAGGCAGATCAGCGCCTCTATGCTAAAATCCAATCTAGGGACCATTTGCTGCTCTTTTAGGCAGAATAGATCAAATTGTTTCATTGCTATTTTTTATATCTAAAGGTTCAATAATACATTGTATCGTAAGTTTTGTCATAAAAGTGACATTAACGTTGGTCATGAAGTCGGAATCAAATTATTCTCTGGTTTGGTAATAAACTCCATCTGGTTTATTTCTTTTCCACCCATACAGGATATTCATACCTGATCCTGCTTCCTTTGGTGATCCAATCCACACTGTGCAAGGAATGACACACCAGGCTGACTTTTAGAAATGAATAGCCCATATTTCTGAAAGGCTTGAGAATCAAGGCAGCTCCTAGAAACACATAAAAACACAGAAATATTGTATAAATGGGAACTCTATATCTTCAACACAGATACGTTCATAGTCTATTACCATCTGCTGTGTAAATATCCCAGTGGTGTAAGGCTAATAATTAATTACAAAGGTATGAATGTAATTATGCATGATGGTAGCTTGGTTATCCACTGAAGCCACTGCAGTTCTCTGAATTGTAAAATTCTGTTTTGGGCTAATAAAGAAAAATAAAGCCTAAAAAAGAAAACAAATGCAGCCACCACATCTAAGAACTGGTAAGCTACAATATATTATTTTGTGTCTTTGGATTGACTTTGGATTGACTACATTTTATTATATGGACATTTTTGTTATGATAATTATGCATTTTTGCTATTGAGATCTGCTATAGTTAGCTACTGTAATATAAGTTTGTTACTCGTTTATAATATTTACCTGTTACTGTTTAATTTCTTCTGATTTAACTAGGCAAATAATATAATAGATTTTGTTAAGGGTCATCTTTAGGAGAATAATCTTTTTCAGTAAATTGTTTCCTACATAAAATAAGAAATATTTTCATAACTAATGTTATGTATTATGCAATTCATTTGCATTCTGTATGTTGATGAAATCCAATTACAGATGAAAGTTGCCAAGATCAATGTGTGTAAATTTACTTACACCATTTTAAAAGTGGCCAATGATTCTTTTAAGTTGAAACAATAATATGCAAAATTGGCCAGTCAATGTGAAACTTACAAAGGTGATTTTTGTTCAATAAAGTTCTGGCCTAAGGTTTGCAAAAATTACCATAATATATAAATAAGTTCTACAGGGAGTAAATTGTAACACTTCAATGCATGCTCTTCAGGCAATAAGTTCTATATTGCATTTTACGGGTGAAAGAAATGTTAATTGTTCACCCTGTTTGTTAATGGTAAATACCAATAAAATCTGAACTCTTTTATTTAAAAAAAAAGACCCAGGAGGCATGGCCTACCTGATGGATGTCTCTGTTTTCACCCTGGCATTTGTGTTGTGCATCAGCCTTCAATGCTACCTAAATCACTATAGTTATTGATATCCTTATTTCCTGAACATGGCTCTAAGCCTGAAAAAAGGTCAAGACTTCACTGGTTCAAGCCTTACCATCTGGCTAACCCATTATGACCTGTCCCACACAGAATAGATATTTAAAGGTTGCACAGCACTGAATCATCCAAGTGGAGGTGGCATTTCCACCCAAAAGCCATTTGAAACTGAAAATGATGGAATTGGGTTAAATTGTCGTTATACTCAGTCAGGGAAAAATCACTCTTGAAATTCCACTAGCCAGCCTGCTTATACTTACCTTTGCCATGCTCTTCTGTGTCTCCCCAGTAGGCAAAGTGACACTCTTTAAAGTGATATTAAAGGTTCACATTTTATTTTTCTTAAATAACAAACATGTTACTGTTACCTGCTCTGATTAATGGTTTTGTACAGACTAGCCCCGTTCCTCCTCTTCTTGGGTCTCCCGTCTGTGATTTTGGCTGTTTCCCTCTTCAAGTACCCCCCAGAAAGCTGCTTGCTAAGGGGGTACTCATGTGGGCTTGATCCTAAGCCGCACTGTGTGCCTCTATTAACACAAATTATGTGGCTCAGCCCTGCCCATGCTCTCTCATCTCTGGATTTGATTGACAGCAGTGGGAGCCAATGGCTCTCGCTGCTTTCACACAGCCCAGTGACAAGGGAAAGAGGGAGCACAGGGCTGGACTGAGATTGGGCTCAGGTAAGAAATTATGGGGGGGGGGCAGCTAAAAGGGTAAAAAGTTTTACCTTCTAGAACCACTTTGTGAATGACTGATGTTAACACCATGGCATTTCTCTGACTGGACTGTTCTTAAATACAATATAGAGAAAGTAATCACTGGTAGATGTATGTATTCTTCCATTGATGATTTTAGTTAATGACATATAAATAGCTTTCTGTAAAAAGGGAAAAAAACATGTGGGGTAGCAGTTGGGCTTGTGCTGGATACTTTGGAGTTCTGTGGATCCTCCTTAGAAGCAAGCATGTACATGCTATCATGAAATGCTGGAATGTATATGCAATCGAATGCCAGCTTTAGAATATACTATGGAAACAGGAAAGAGAGAGCAAGAAAGCGTAAGCTGGAGAGCAACAGATAGCTGGAAAAGAGTGAACGAGGAAAACAGAGGGCCAACAGACCAAAGTTTAAGAAAGAATGATCGATCGAGTGAAAATGTTGCTTTGACATGTGAACTATAACCCCTTAACATAGAACTTTTCAAAATGACTTTCCTCATTATAGTTTTCCAGTTGGCACAGAGCTGACTATCACTAAAACTATAACAATATGGTTGGTAATAAATATCATATTTTACGGTTCAGTTACAGGTTTGGACATACAGCTATAGTTTAGTCATCAAAAAAACTAAACAAAGAATAAAATACTTCTCTGGAGTTAAAGTCCCATAATTTTTCTGTTTGTTATTGATGTGGAGAAAAGCATTTTTTTTTCTAGGCTTCATTAGTAAAGAGAGGCAATACTGTTAAATTCTTTATTGGCCAAAAAGTTGATTGACTAATTGGAAACAAAACAGTATCTAACTGGCTCTACAACACTCAGTTGAAGAATATAAGCTCAAGAAAGGAAGGGTGATCCCTAAGGCTCCATGCGCACTGGACACTTTTTCAACCTCCCCTGAATTTTTTAACAGCTAGAAACCGACGCTTGAAACGGGCGTTTTGCCACGTTTTACTTGCCACGTTTAGCCGTGTTTTGCTGCGTTTGCTTCTAGACGTGTTTTTTTTTTCAATGGATCAAAACAACCAAAAGCATCCTGGGCTAAACTGCACTTATAGATCCTTTCCTTCATACTAAAATCAATCACAATTATTCACAAACCTGTTACCTTTTTGCACCCAATGAGTGAATACTCCCCATACGCATGAGTTCCCTATCCCCATGACTAAGCTCCGGAGGTGGAATGAAATATGTTGGGGGCATGGCCTGGTCGGAGTGCAGGCTGAGGTTGCTATTCCCTTCAATGCAGTAAGACGCCATGGATTTGCGACTTTTAGGGGTCACCCTTTCTTTCTTGAACCTTTGTGGGAGCCAGGACGGCCTCCATCCCCTGTCAGCACTCCAGCAGCAGTTGTAGATGCACTATTCACACACCTCCTCCCTATCGAGCCTGAGCAGCACACAGATTTTTCCTAGGTCACAAAGAATATAAGCTACTGAGCAATAGCTTCCTAAATGTGGGATGCTTGTTTGCAGGCTGGTTTACTAAAGGAGCACAGGTGCATATGGCGTACAGTCCAATATGTATGAAAATAGATGTGCAAATATTGTGACAGTCCCAATAATATATGGGATTACTGCTGTGCTGTTAAAAATATAATGTTGAATCAAAACTTTTGACCACCACGTGGACCATCGACACCATTAGAAATGGACTCTTACTGAAACAGATAGACCCTTTGATAGAGTCAAATCAACCTGTAAATGACAATCCCATCATAGAGGGATTCAACACACACCACTTGGCTGAAATCCTGTAATATCTCAGAGTCTCCAGTATATACAGTATTAGGTTGTTAGTGTCATCCATATATTTAACAAAACCTGCTCCGAAGGTTAGAAATCCGTTCCCAGCTGGTGAATTCAAGTTTTCAGTCAAGGCACTTTGTTGATAGCAGGAGGTTTTATCATCAGATGGTACTGCATTGTACTTGATAAATCTGTGTCCCAGAAGACTGCAATCAATCATAAAGTGCTGGGTCCCCTACACAGGCTGCAGGCTCCCCATTCTTACAAAATAAACATGTGTTTACTGTTTGAGCTCCCAGCTGTGGTCCAGAAATGTGCTTGGGAAAGAATAAAAGGCTGAACAATGTGGAGCTAAGTTTAGGACATATCCATGTGATACACTGCATAAAGCTATAAGAGAGAATTCATAACGAGTGTCACAGACACTCTTTAAATTCCCTTGTTACTCCATATGACAAATGTTTGTGCAGGCAACAGATCAATGTATCTGTTGTAATCAGGTACATGAATTTGTTGTGTGGAGGAGGGCATACTGAGGATGGAAAGTCCATACTGCCAACACTCAGTTCATGTTCAACCACTTACTAGCCAGGTAACTGCTCGCTCTGCAGTTGACAGTGTGATAGCAATGGAACACTCCCCAGACCCATCAAATGCCGGCTAATAGATTCCCTGGTCAACCGCTGAAAGTAAATAAAGGGACGGGGATGCTGGCTGATAGGTTATCAGTTGCAATGATGGCAGAGGCCAACCGCTTTATACCAATCAGGTTGCCCTGTGCAGGAAGCTGTTATATTCATGGAAGCTTCCCAGGACAAAAATGGCATGCACTGGTGGCACTCCGCATGTAACATCAGAACAGAACATAACTGGTTTTAGTTAAAATAGCTAGCTATATTGTGTTGGAACGTTGACATTTGTGAGGCAGTTGTAAGGATTTACATCATAGAGGCTGCATTTTTGTAAGCAGTGAGTAAGAGACAGTTGCCATCCAACCTCAATCCAGCAGGACAGACCTTAAGCCATTATTCATACAGAAGGTGAAGACATTATTTGCTGTTCTGTTACATATTTGGAAAATTCCTGTTGGTGTGAAGAACTACTTGTTGAGGTACTGACAAGTACTGATATTACTTGCTAATAAAATACAGAGTAGAGAATCATAAGGGCTTTGGCAGTACACCGCTAAATTTACCCTGAGCCAGGAAAAGTCAATTAAAAGCTCACAATTGTTCAGTCTTGACCCTGTTCGGGGACATGATCGATTAACTGGATGGGCTGGGAGCATGCGGGTGTGGCTATGCTGGAGAAGCGGTCCACAGAAAAGTGTGCAAAAGATCAGGTCCTAAACAGCATGATTGGATGTAAGAACACCATAAAGTGATGTACTGTATATTGAAGCCAAATAATTAAAAAAAAAAATACATACAGTATATGCCAAAGCTGCACTATAATATACATGCACCAGCCACAGTGCATAGCCAAAAAGGTTTAACTTATATTTGCTATTGAAGCTTTGCAGTTTTCTTTGCCAGCTTTTTCAGTGGGATATTAAGGAACATTATAAAACTGCTGAGGACCTCCCTCCTTCTTCTGTAAACTGCCTAAAGACCTCCCCGTCCATTCTTGGATACCTAAATACAGTATCTGATTTTAAAAGAGGACCGGCACTGGATCATGGAGTCTGCTGGGAACAGGGGCAGAGAGGTGATTATTGCCATACCTGCTTTTTTTATTTTGAAAATGCTAAGGCATTAATTAATAAATAATTATATTAGAGCTGGGCTTTAAGTTGTTATTACAGGAATTGAGATGAAAAATAGCATAAAAGCATGTTTGACTTTCATCCTTCAAATACTTGGCTATCTGACTGGAACTAACAGCGATGGACATGTTTTCAGAAAAAACAATAAAGGAAGAAAAATTTGTGCCTTACTATTTGTTGTAAATGACGGTTGGGAGAAGTGGAATATCAGGGTATAGCCTGCAGCTCCCCTACGGATACTGGAAGCCTGTGCTAGCATTTCTCCTGCGGTGTTGCTATCAGTGTGTGAAGAGTGGGAGAAGAGGGTTGCATTGACAATCCAACACAATGGGCAGCACATTGAACACATTTTATAAGTGGTCAGAAACTTGTAAATAACTCATGAAAGAATAAAGTTACGTTAAAACCAAGCACACCATTGTTTTTCTTGTGAAATTCCCAATAAGTTTGATGTGTCACATGACCCTCTTCCTTTTGAAAAAACAAAAGTTGGATTCAAAATGGCCGCCATGGTCACCACCCATCTTGAAAAGTTTCCCCCCTCACATATACTAATGTGCCACAAACAGGAAGTTAATATCACCAACCATTCCCATTTTATTAAAGTGTATCCATATAAATGGCCCACCCAATATATAGATAACATACCGGCTTCCTACCCTCGGCTCTCTCTCCAGCTGAGGTCAGCAGTAGTGCTCGACCCCACCCTCAGGAACTCTGGCTGAGGAGAGCAGAAGAGAAAAGGGACAGCTGATTGTAGGAAGAAGCTGTGTCATCTATACAAATAAGTATATATATGTTATAACAGGCACAGGGGAGCTTATTGTTAGAATACAGAGGGAATGGGAGCATTTTACATAAGTGGCTTAAGGTGCTAAAGGAAAAAGTGGAACCATTTAAGAGGGGTGGGGCCTAGTGATGTCAGCACACTCCTCCAGGAAATTTTTTACCATGTGTGTTGGTTGCTGTCTTGATTATCCAAGCGATTCTTAAGGGGGCTGCACACCCCACATGCACTATGCAAGCGATCTGGGTGCACCAGTGTCAGTGCACAGAAACATGTGAGTTTACCATTTTAGATTATTGATTAAAGGTTTAAAAAAAACGATTTAGCTCTATGTTAGTTTCCTTCATTCCTCTATGAGCACTACTGCTGGGGATTGCCTAAGATTCATTTGAAGTGAAGAAGGACATAACCACCCACCAAAGAATCCATATACCCCTTAAAGGGGAAGGCGCATGGTGACAAGTTTTGGTCATGAATGGAGATGAGTGCATATATGTGAAGGTAGAGGGACACTGAAGGTGTTTTACGTGTTTGCACAATATCTACGGATTCACTATCAATATTTGGACTCTATTTTTTATATAATATGTTTAAACGCACAAGCACTTTATATCTCTTGTGACATTATGTGGGGCAAACGAATAGATGGATGCCATGTGTCGCCTCGCATGCCTTCATTTGGAAGAGACTGAAGTGGATACGGCCCGGGTTTTTCCAGCCTCCTTGGCAGGGTTGGTTCCGGACCGGATTTTGTGGTCCACTTGAGTTCACTATCAGGTGGACTTTAAATCACCAGGAAGAGAGCAAGGGCTGGCTCTGCCCTTGTGCTTTGGGACTAAAAGAAAGGTTTGCACTAACTTTGTTTTGTGAGTGTTTGGGAGAGGCCCGACACCACTTAGAGAGGTATCCTGAATTGTTTAGTTAGAGCCTGGATGGCAAGTATTTATTTCTGTTTTATTTGTTTTAAAATGCAACCTTTACTCCAGTAAACCTGGCTGCAAGCCAGATTTTAAGAAACTGCTGTCTCAACTGTCTTTTTCCCAGGAAAGGTGCTCCCCACAATAGCTAATCCCCCACACTCTGGACACTTGTATTGTAGTGGGGGTACATTGTTATGCATTACTACAGATTTGGTTTAAAGTGACACTCACCTTGCTGTTTATAATTTTAGATTTATATACTGTATATATAGAATGTTTTTCGCTGTTTCATTTTTACCTATATTGTGTCACTGCTTATGATTTCTGTTACATATAGAGTTGAGCGAACACCTGGACATTCTGGTTCTGCGGGTCCGAACGAACTTTGGGAAAAAGTCCGGGTTTGGCACCGAACGTTGCCCGAACTATTAGGCACAAAAATGGCTGTAACAAAGTCCTGGCAAGTGCTAGAGGGCTGCAAAATTATGTAAAATGGGGGTAAGAGTAGAGCAAGTGCCCTACAAAAAAATGGGGATAGGGAAAATAAATTATAATTAGTGTTGAGCGAACCCGGACTGTAACGTTCGGGTCCGTACCGAACTTTCGGGTGTCCGTGGCACGGACCCGGACCCGGACATTTCAAAAATCGTTCGGGTTCGGTCCGGGGTTCTGCTATTTTACTCCACGTGTTGAGAAGCTGCAGGGCAGCCAATCAACAAGTGTTTCACTGGTTTGCCCTTAGAAGCCATCACAGCCATGCCTACTAATGGCATGGCTGTGATTGGCCGGTGCATCATGTGACCCAGCCTCTTTATAAGCTGGAGTCACAGTGCTGCAGTCACATGCTCCTTGGGTTAGTGTAGGGAAAGGTAGCTGACTGCGTGAGGGACAGAATTGAGACATTTTAAGACCTGATCCTGCATCCTGAGATAGATTACTTTACTACTGCTGTCTGTGCTGTTGCTCTGAGGACAGATAGCAGAAATTAGAGATTTCA
>BLSH010103639.1:371078-383590 GCA_018402905.1 Glandirana rugosa | reverse complement strand
TAATTGACCCTCTTCGGTATAGGGACAAGAATCTTGTAGACGTTTGACACACACTTTTGATAGTTAATCGCCCCTCTTCGGTCTAGTGACAAGATTCTTGTCACTATGCCGAAAAGGGCCCATTAAATATGAAAATAGTGAATCAAATTCTACTAACATGTAACGGGAGAAGCCAGATCACTGTTCTTAGAACAGTGATCTGGCTTCTCCCCGCTTATTGATAGTTTTCACACACAGTTTGCAGATGTTCTAAGAACAGGGATATGGCTTCTCCCAGCTAATGTATACTTTTCTCAAAGAGTTTCAAGATGATTGTAGAATGTACAATCATCTTAAAACTGTGTGATAAAAGTACAAATTAGCTGGGAGAAGCCATATCACTGTTCTTAGAACAGTGATATGGCTCCTCCCCGCTAATTTATACTTTTCTCACACAGTTTTAAGATAGTCCACATCCACCTCCATTTTTGATTTTTTTATGTTATTTTTTTTTATTATTATTTTAAGTTATTTCCCTATCCCCATTTCTTTGTAGGGTACTTGTCCGACACTTACCCCCATTTTCCTTCCTTTTGCAGACCTCTGGGACTTTCCAGGACTTTCTTACAGCCATTTTTGTGCCTAAAAGTTCGGGTCCCCATTGATTTCAATGGGGTTCGGGGTCCGGGTCAAAGTTTGGGTTCTGTCCGGACCCCGAACCCGGACTTTTTCCCGAAGTTCGGCCGAACCAGCAGAACCCGAACTTCCAGAGGTTCGCTTAACTCTACACACAAGCTCTTGTACAGAGGCAAAGCTTCATACTAAATTGCTGTACTGATCTGGAAAAAATACACAAAGCTCACCAAGACTCAAGTAAAGCCGGGTATATACACTTGATTTTTTTTTTCATTCATCTAGTGGGCTGAAGGAAAAAAAAAACTGATTTCCCCATTCACAGAAGCGAGGTGGATGGAGGAATCCTCCCCGCTGCAACATTGCATTCTGACAGCAGTCAGAATACACTTATCAGCGCCTGCAGTCAATTGGTTGCAGGCGCTGATCGATGAAAGTTTTCCAGCATGGCCGTTTAACAGATGTTGATCCACCAATTGACTTCTGTCACACAAAGAGAGCCTGCTAAATTGGCCAGATTTCAATCCACATGTCCCCACCTTTAGAATATACATGACTCTTGTATTTGCTTATCCCGGAGTTTAGCTTTAAATAAGAACTTTAAGAAAAAAATAATTAGGAGACATTCAGAAGCAGGGTACATTTTTTTTTATTCTGTGTGCTAACTTGGAGAATCTTTTAATAATCTATAGGATAAAATACTGATTCATGGGAATTAGAGGCATTGAGAATTTAAGCAATGATTTAAAATGACAACTACACACCTTATGTTTATGAAGTGACCATTTTGAAGAGAAACCACTTTAATACTGGACACTTTCATCCCCTTCCTGCCCAGGCCATTTGAAAGTTTTCAGCACAGTCACACTTTGAATGAAAATTACTCAGACATGCAACACTGTACCCAAATGAAATTTTTATCATTTTTTTAATGCAGACAGAGTTTTATTTTGATGGTATTTAATCACTACTGTTTTTGTTTGTTTTTTTTTTTTTTTGCAATATAAATGAAAAAATAACAAAAATTGTGCAAAAAAACCAACATGTTTTTCTTGGTTTCTGTGATAACAGTTTGCAAATTAATCATCTTTCTTCATTCATTTAGGCCAAAATGTGTAGCCAGGAGCTTGCTAAATTGCCTGTGTTGTCATGGGACACGTTACAGCATCTGCCACAGTGAGGTTGTTCCCTCTAGTGCTCAGCCTGGACTCTGCCTTGTCACATCCTGAATGCAGATGAGTGAGAATTTACAGAAGAGCAGAGGATCTTGGGATATGTAGTCTAAATAGCCAAAATTTACACTAGCAGTTGATCGACATGGACTACAAGTTCAAGCCAGCTGGAGAGTGAGAACAGAATGTTGGGAGAGGTGATAAATGACCTGTGTTGGAGAGGAGTCGCTCTCTTAGGACCACAGCCTTCAACTGGAAGCAGTGACCTGGACAGTTAGAGGAGTGCAAGGCGAGGCTGCAGCCTAGGCAGCAAGGGAAGCCTGCGGTGGGAGTGTGTGGCCGCATCTGTCATTGGCAGCTCTGGTCGGTCTGGTGACAATCGGGAGGTCACCCTCACCGCCTGCAGTAGAGATCCGGCTGAATTACTATGCTGCAGGGTGTGCAGTCGAGCACCCCTTTCCCTGATCACAGCATCTGCAGGAGCCTACTTCAGGATCTTCCTGCCATTGCTTTGAGCTGGTGTCATTTGGATTGCTGAGTGGGCAGAAGCCCATCCTCTTTGCACCCCAAGAGACACTGCATGCAGACACCTTTACTTTGCTTCTCTCACTAAAGCCCCATTTAACAAGACACTTTACATTTTCTGTTACAACATTGGATTCCATTATCCAGGAACTTTACTGGGCCCTTGTTTAAGCTAGCTGATGATACAGGACACTTGCAACAAAAGGACTCCTCTGTTTCCCCCACTCCACCAAAGGGACATTGGGTACCATGCCTGTCCATATTATGGAACCCTTTTCAGAGACCAGGGTCATATATCTTGTGTATAGTCTGCTGACACATTCTTGAGTGGCTGTTTGTAATGTGGTGTTGTGGCATCAGGGGGCAAAAGGGTGTAGTCTGACATAAAACTGGTCATTCTCCTTTCCCTTTTCTTACCTGTGGCCATAGGCCTTATTCAGGTTGCTGCTCTCTTTCGCATTGAAACTCTATGTTTATAATTATCCTGATTATTTGTGCTAAGAGTTAATAACCTCATATTTGCTTACATCACTCCTTATCGGTTTGTTTAACTGCAGAACTCTAAGTAAAATAATTAATTGATTACTGTGTCCTAGTTTGGTGTCTGCTTAATTGCATTCAGAAATGTCAGAACCTAGGGCAGTGATGGCGAACCTTGGCACCCCAGATGTTTTGGAACTACATTTCCCATAATGCTCAACTACACTGCAGAGTGCATGAGCATCATGGGAAATGTAGTTTCAAAACATCTGGGGTGCCAAGGTTCGCCATTACTGACCTAGGGTGTCAGTGGTGTTGGGAGACTTGCAAGGTTAGGGCAATCATTGGGGACTAATATCTTTAAGTGGCCCTCACGGGGGTAGCACTACAAATGTATTCTGATACATTTCTTTGGTAAAAATAAGCCATATCTGTGTATTCTATTTAGTTTGTGGGAAAGTTATAGGGTCTACAATCTATGGTGAAAATTGATTAATCCTGATGTACTGACTGCCTGTCTCATTTCTCATGGCCCTAAAATGCCAGGACAGTAAAAATACCCCCAAAATTACCCTTTTTGGAAAGTAGACAGTCTGAGGTATTTAGTAAGTGACATGGTGAGTTGTTTAATTTGTAATTTTTGTCACATTTTTTTTTAAAATGAAGAAAGTTAAATAATTTTTTTCACAAAGCTGTCATTTTAACAAGTTATGTCTCACACACAGCATAGGCATACTTAGAATTACACCTCAAAACACATTCTGCTATGCCTCCCGAGTATGAGGATACCACATGTGTGCCTAAATGCATAGAAGGGACCACAATTCAAATAGCACTTTTGGGTTTTCAAGGAGCATGAATTATGGATCTTATTTCCTAACTACCTATCACTATCTATCACAATTTTGGAGGCCCTGAAGCACCCAAAAAATGACCCCATTTTGAAAAGAAAACACTCCAAGGTATTTTCTAAGAGGCATAATGAGTCTTCTGGAAACCTAATTTTTACTACAAGTTATGGGAAAATGTGGAATGAGCCTTTTGAAAATGTAATTTTTTTCTACAAGGTTTTGGAAAAATGCAGGAAAGAAAATTAATATGCATAGAAACCACTCGGCTTCCATTTTTTTCTGTCAAAGTTTAATTGAACAAGGTGTAGTTAGAAGCTGGTTGGCTACCATGCACATCTGCACCAGATTTTGCACTCTCCAGTTTTAGTAAATCAACCCCATAGGCTTTGAGTGAGGTATATTCAGGGACTTAGGTAAAAAATGCCAAAAGCCCCAAAAATGTCAGTTTAGGAGCAGAATTGTGCATGAGGCCTTGTAGTTTGCAGATTGATGAATATTACCATCTCTAACTTACTTTTTATAAAGCTTAAAATGCAACTAAGGCCCCTTTCACACGGGGCGGATCCCCTCAGCGGAGTCCGCCAGCTCAGCGGGAGATTGCTCCGTTGATCTCCAATGAGCCAGCGGATGACAGGTATGTCTCTGCTCACTGTGCAGAGATGGACCCGTCAGAGCTCTATGGCGGATTAGATGAAAGCAGATCCGCCTGTCCGTTTTCATCCGATACCATCCTGATGCAATCCGCTGGACGGAAGGCGAATGTATTGCCCATACGTTTGTTTTAACGGATCGGGTGGCAGATGAGTGTCAGCGGACACATCTTCGCTGACATCCGCCTGCCCATAGAGGTCTATGGGGGGCCCGCTCGGATCCACCTGAAAAATGGACAGGCGGTTCCCAGCAGGCTTATTGTGTGAAAGGGGCCTAACAAAGAAAAAATTTCAGTTCAAATGTAAGGAATTTTGTGATTGCTACTTTTAGCTTTTTAAAGAATGTAATCTCTTCATTTATGGTGTAATATTCCTTTTATTTTCTCTTCATTCGCCAGTATTATACTCCTATAGAAAAGTATAATTACTGTATTTAAAGCCAGTTCACACCAGAATGCGATGTGGGAAACCCGCGTTCCATGTGGGTTTCCGCACCATTCAAAACGCATCTGCAGCAGGTGTCAGTGCAATGCTATTGACACCCCAAACCCAGGTCACAAATGCAGTGTGTTGCCTGCACCAAATTGCATGGTACAGAAGCATCATGCGATCTGGTTGCAGTGCGTTGCTTAAAGTAGTGCATGCACTACTTTTGCTGCACACCGGTGTATTTTCAACCCATTCAAATAATGGGCTGAAATCGCACTGCACCCAGATCGCATGTGAATTGCAAAGGAACACACAGCTCATTCCTGAGCGATTCATGGTGTGAATTAACCCTCGCAGTAAGTTCTACGGTAAGCATTTGTTTTTTTTTTCTGCCAACTAACTTTGTTGCATTTTCAAGAAATCCAAACATACTTCCTGAAACTGAAATCTGAACAGATGACAACCTTAAAACTGCATATACATGAAATAGCCACTAGAGGTCCAAAGTGAAGCACAAGTTCTGTAAAATGTTTCATCAAAAACTCATTAACAAACCCCTGAAAATTGTTCCTTTGCCCTGATAGGATAAGAGTAAATGGTGGGGAGTTTTCAAGCTATCCTTTCTACTGATTTTGGGATGCTGAGCAATACCCTGGAGTACATGTGGCAATGCAAAAAAAAAAAAAAAGGAATTAAAAATACCAGAGAGGGGATAGAGGGTCTTTTCATGTGTCAAGAGCAACTTCAAAAATGCACAAATTCCTTAAATAACATGCTTGGGGATGCCCTAAAGCTGTTCGTGTTGTTAGGTAACAGTACACTCTCAGCCATAGCATATATTGGTATCACATATTTGGCTGTTTTTTCTTTTAGCTTGTCTTACATACAGCAGCACCACAGTCTGATTCATTTTGGTGTGTAAAATAAAACCCTTAACAGCAAAGCATGGTTTTCATCAAGCGGTAAGGGCTTGTTTACATAAGCAGCAGCCCTTGACCCCCCCCCCCCCCCAAAATGCCACCCCACCGCACCACTCATCTGTGTTTAATGCAGGGGGGTTGCGGGGAAGCACCATGCACTAGAATGGGTCGCGTCCAATGGTGGTACTGCATTTCAAAAGCGTGGTCATGATATGTGTACAACCCCCTCCCGCTGCTTTTAGAGTGAGGGTGCTGGCTTATCCAAAAGCCCTCTTATTGGCAATTATAAACCTGCTGGCCTTAGTTCAATAGCCACCTATGCATCATGAGTTTAAAAAAAATCTCTAATCTGTACACATATGTACTGGGACTACACATATGTACTGGGAGCAGTGAACCCAAACCTCATCCCCAATAAAGGGCTACCTGCACTCATTTTGGCTTGCAAATTTACATTACTTTTACTTAATTTTTAATAGCCATGACATGATTTGAGCACCTGTTAGTACATATATTAGACTAGGGCCACATTGGAAATCCACTATTGATTAATCGCCATAGGGAGCAGTCGATTGCTGCACAGATGGAACAAATGCTAATGAAAACTACACAAGCATCCTGTAGTAGTGATTAATCTCACATTATAACAAGTTGTTCCAATAGTGCGCAACTGACTGATATCGCAAGCTACTACATGCTACTTGTTCAGCTTAAACTACAATCACCTAATAGTTCCATGTGTTCAGGGATCGATTGCTCCTCTTAGCATTTAATCACCAGCAAATTAAGTAGCTTGATCGAGCTATTAAAAATCACCATTGCAGCTCTAGCCATGGATTGAAATACCTAAGCTGGGTATACACCAGCATGATGAAGGAATTAAAAAATAACAGATATCCCCATCCACACAAGTGAGGTGCATGGGGACAATGTCCCCACTGCAACGTTGTATTCTGACAATGAAACTCTGCTGTCAGAATACACTGATTGGCTGCAGTCACTGATCGATAAAAGTTTTCCAGCAGGACATTTAACAGAAATCAATCTATCAATCGAGTTCTGTCTAACAAAGAAGGCCACACGCAAATAAAAATTCAGACAACCCCTGCTGTACCCATCCTTAGATGGAGCATTTGTACTTAACGTGGAACTATAGGCTACCTAATGAAAATGGGCAAAAGGGCAGGATTTTTAATGCAGAAAAGATATGCTTTGTCTCTTCTGCATTAACGTTACCTACCTACCTGTTCATCCCTGTATAGTGAGCTGTGTATGTGCAGCTCAGTGTACAAATTTGGCAATAATGAAGCTGACTGCACTTCCGCGCATGCACGGTAGTGATGCCATCCCTGCCTATCCAATGAAAGCGGCTGGTGATCGAGACCTGGAAGCCGGCCATCTAAAGATATTAGCTCCGGAACATCGCATCACTAGATCCAAGGTGAGTATAGTTCCAATTTAAAGAGAATAAACGATACACCCTTCTCCACCATTTTTCCATTCAGTGAATGAGTTAAGGGCTCTTTCACACGGGCTTTCCGTTTCCGGATACCGTTTTGCTCCACTGCTCCCCATTGAGCCGACAGATGACAGTTCCATCTCCGCTCACTGAGCATAAATGGAACTGCCAGAGCCCTGCTCTGCTCTATGGAGATCAGATGAAAACGTATCACCTGTCCATTTTCATCCGATCCGCTCCGATCTGATTCTACAGATGGATCTCCATCCATCCGTATTTCATGGACAGGAGCAGGTCAGAGAGCAGCGGATGTCAACGGACATGTCTGCGCTGACATCCACCGCTCCATAGGGCTGCATGGAGCGTCCGTTCGATCCTGTCCTGAAAAACGGACATGCGGACCTGAACAGAAAGCCCATGTGGAAGGGCCCTTAATGTTCAACTGACAGTATATAAGAACATTCGGGTTGTTTAGTTAAGCTGGGCAATGGTCAATAGTGAGGAGTAAATTGTACTAACACCAGTGCTATCCAAGGCATGCTGGTTGCTATGGTTTATCACAATAAATATTTCCTTTACTAAATAAGTCTGTATAGGTTCTCATTAGTTCTCCGAAGTGGTCACCACTGATCATCACCTTGACTCTAGAAAATGTCAATTAGAAAAAGCTAGGTAGGTGCTGAAAACGATATCTGAAATATAAATAAATGTAACCTGTTGTATCGCGCTCCAGTCAAAAACGAATGGAACGTCTCTTCTAGAGACATCGCTTGAAGCCTGGGGAAAAGAAAATGGAAAAAAGAGCACATTAAAGTGGGTCTAGATTTGCCTAGGAATGACAGCTGCATATTAATCGAAAAGAATTCTGAACAATCAAAAAGCCATTTTTCTGCAAAATGTACCCCTAGAGTCCTCATCACAAAGCCAGGGAATACACTTGAAACAGGATTGATTTCATCTTAAAGGGGTGGTTTCTTTGAAAGGCTACCAACTGCAGTTGTCTTATTTGGTTTTCAAAATTACAACAAAATTGTGCCATATTGTGTCAAAAAAGAGATAATATAACAGCTTTTAAACAAATTTAGTAATTAAAGGATCAATGGAAAACAAATTAAATTCTTATGCATATGGTAAGGAACGGCATGGAATACAGAGTAGCTATCAGTAATACCTTTATATCAAACATGGCTTTAGTAACACCGCTTCCTGGAAAAATATAGTATTGCTGTGTACAGGCAATTACAAAGAGAATAATATTTTCTCAGCACTAGTAAAAGATGTGCTGACTTAATTTAGAATAATTCATTTAATCCAAACGCGTTCTCCCTTGTAATAACCGTTTGTTCTGATTGGCTCTGGCAACGAAATGGTATAAATCCCTTTTGGGCATTTTCTGAGAAGTCCTGTCACTTCATTAGAAGACAGATAACATCTGACACTGAAGAAGTTACTTGTACACTTGTAATCAATGTTACTTTGATGGAATATTAATGCAGTAGCTCCGATTTCAGAGTCCATTGTGTTCAATAATCCACATGATATGCAAGATATTAAGGGGCACTTCTCTTCAACCTTCAACCTAAGTTTTAATGTCTGGTATTTTACATAGGGCTTACATAGGTACCAAAGTAGAACACTGACCCACAAGGTGAGGTTCTAATCTGTCCAAGTGGTGCCATTAACAATTTAGTAACAGTCACAAATCCCTCCAATTGTTGCTGTAACTGCTTATAAAGTGTGGAGTCCGACTTTGAATCAACTGTGAATTTAAATCTGAGCAAGTAACGCTATCCCCTCACATTGACAATACTGCTATCCAACAGTGTCTCTGTTTCTCCTCTAATATTATGATGCCGACTACTCATAGCCGAAGCCTTATTCATAGCATGAGTCTCTATTGCTCCTCCATGGAGAAATCCTAAGACTGGAAGTATGTTACTGGCCAGATCACCAGGTCAAAATAAAGGAGAAAAAGCTTAAAAACAAAATTAATGTAGCCTCCACATTTAAAGGGTTACTAAACCCACAACAGAAAAATCAGTCTGTAAAGCATGCTTGTTATACTCACTGTGGAACCTAAGAGGTTAATCCTCCACATTGTGTAAAAAGGCTGATCCTGTCTTCTCTGATCTCCCCCTTCTTCCACTGTCCCCAAACCATCTCCTGATAGAACAGGGCCTTGGGAGCAAGCTGCACATGCTCAGTTTGGTTTTGTATTGCTAGAGAGATTTTTTTTCTTTGAAGAGTGCATGTGATCAGCACAGGGCCAGTCAGCATTGTCCAGACAGAGGGTCAGGGGTCCTGCAGCCTCATAGGACAATTAGGGGAGAATGAAAACTCCTCCTACAAACTTTAACCAGACACTGATAGAAATCACAAGATTGCTCTAACTGCTGATGAGAAAAGGTATTTAGCAGTTTATATTTACTAAAACTATTGCCTTTCCATGTTCTGTGTACTGTGGGAGACCAGGTATATTGATGTAGGGTTCTGGGTTTAGTAACACTTTAAGTATTGGTAAGCTAAATATTACACTTTTGTTTTTGGGGTTTTACATTGTTTTAACACCTTCATGTCCTTATCCTTGTAGAAAAGGAAAGAATCTCCTTTAGTTGTTGCTGCCATAGTACTAAAACTTTAAGGTCACTGGGCTAACTATAAGTACATTGTACATGAAGAAAGAGTAAGCACCAGCCATGGTGCGAAACGCGTAAGCTGGGACTTGTGGTTCACCCCATTTTGTATCTGCACCTTTACCTGTACCTTGCTACAAATAAAACAACACATTGGATTCAGAGTGTGGCTGTCCAGCCCTTTCTTCATGTTCCATGTGCACTCATCAGCCTGCACTTTTTTAGCGATGCACACAGCTGATCCTTTGATCTTGTCCAAGGACATCCGAAGCGGTGAGTGATCTTTTATAAGTACATTGTAATTGAAAATATATAAGTATATGTCCCCTAATGTGTTTAGAATATTAGAACCTATTGCATTAGTAGCCTTACACCCTGAGTTCAGACACACGCAGTGACATTTATCAAAACTGTCTTATTATTTGCAATTGCTAATCTGTTGCTTTTTGCAAAATGTATGGATAGATTTATTGCTTTTATACCATTTGTGTAATAAATTAACTGTTATAAAAATGAACATATTTGTGTGTGTCTAAAATGTGCACTCCTAAGTTCTGTGACAGTTGAATTTCATTGTTAAATCAGTGTTTGTAGTTGGGGCACAACTGGGAAAATAGGTTTGCCATTTCTAAATGGCCACAAAACCATGCAGAACTAAATCTGTCAGTTTGTTCACAAAACAGACCAAAAGATTAATATAGACATTTTTTGCTAGCAAACTGCACTATAATTAATAATCAACTGCTTTAACAAATATCCCCCATTGCCTGCATGGTGTATGTTCTTACCATGTTCACACGAGGGTTGATATACTAAAGGCAAATACACTTTCCATATTTCAGGGAAAGTTGCACTCTGCAAGGGAATTTCATCAGAGCTTAGTGAATGAGGGGAAGTTCTGCTGCTATCCATCATCCAATCACGTGCAAGCAAAAATACAGCATTTTCCTCTTTCACATGATAGGATATTCTTTGATAGTGAACTTTTACCACGTTTACTAATATCTGGGGAAAATGCCCTTGGGAAGTGAGCATTTGCCTTTAGTAAATCAACACCATGGTATTATTGGCAGTATACAATGTATATATTAAGACAAAAGTAATGGATAAAAATAGGAATCTATACCAACAGTCTTTGAGTCTACCTAGATGTGTGCTTATTTTCAATGTTTTAATTATTTCATTTCTTTTGAGTACCCATCCTATAAATGTTCCATGGGACCAACATGTCTTCACGTCCTGACTAATTTTAAAGATTTATGTAGCAAGCATTTAATCAATTATAGCTTAGTGGTATGCACTTCAAAGTTAGTTGTTTAACTCCATGTTAATTACAGATGTCCTAAACTTTGTCATGACCCGGCGCCCCCGTAAAAAGCGGCATGGCAGCAACTTTGTAGACAGTTTTATTTACAATATCCTCATTTTTTTTTAAAACAGTGACTTTTTCATTAGGCTCTGCAAACAATTCAAATCAAAGAGGAACTGAAAGCATGCACTTCACAGTCTTTGACTAAACTTTCATAATTGTGCTAATTTGGGTTATTTAGTGGCGCTACCATAAAAGGTTCACACTGCGGTCTGTTCAAACAAACAGCCCTCCACACGCACATCCCAAGACCAGAATAAACCAGCGGAGGGGCCGGAGTGCCAACTATGGTCATTTGAAATGTATACAAAATTTATTGGTTCAAGTGCCAAGAAAAACATTCTAATCAGTCAGTTTCCTCTCATTAAATGTTAATTAGTTTGACATAAGCTTCCTGCAGAGGAAAGTACTGGGTACTTACACATCATTAAGGGAGAGATGAATTGCAATAGCGTAGAGGACAAAAAAGAAAAAAAGAAAGATAGGCAAAGGAAAGAAAAATAAAGTCTGCATTTGGAGAAAGGCCTACCCTTTTTGCTTGGAAGCTCTTCCTGAACAAGCCTCAGAAGATGCTGAAACACAAACAAGGTTACAATGGATTAGCTCATATGATCGGACTTTCTTCTCAAAGCAAATGGAACAATAGCGCAAACCAATTAAATAATTCCCTCCTCATTTTATATAGCTTGAATTATTTCCTATATATTACAGTACCCTTTTACAACTGGAAAACAACCATATTAACCTTTGGTCTGCACCACACCTGCAGCGTTCTTGTGTACAAAGGGTCACTGACATGGAAGCAATTACTGCATGCGCAAAGGGCGTTTAGCTATGCAAAGACTGCATCGCCTTCTATTTTTATTCCGCGTGGCCACTTTAGTCTGCTTAATTAAACACAATAATTTAAAAACAATAGCACTGAGTTTCATTAACAAAACAGGATAATTTATTCCTCCTACTGGACATTTTTGGGAGAGTTGAGAACTGATAAAAGTGACAAAATGACTTAATTAATGTGATGGTCACACTGGTTTCAGTTTGTGGAGGGAAAGGTCTTTGTAGTAGGAACGTGCTTAAGTATAATAGGTTTTAATTGGTTGATAAAGCAGAACCCTGGCCAAAACATTATTTTTTGTGTTTTGAAACCTTCAAGAGGTTTAGTATCTGCATTATGGTTTTATCCCAGTTTGTTGGAAAGAGTTTCCATCCTTTTTTGTGCTGGTAACGCAGCAGGAAGTAAAGATGTCTTCTTAAAGAATTTTTTCTTAATTTTGGATCACGTAAGGGAGGGTAATAACCTCTGTCCATTTATTTTGCCATCTTCCCCACTGGGAAGATTTTTTCTCACTTCCTGTTCCATAGCCAAACAGGAAGTGATAGAAAATCCCTCCAAAACTAGGACCGTTTTA
>BLSH010103639.1:303573-337588 GCA_018402905.1 Glandirana rugosa | reverse complement strand
AAAAAAAAGAGAGACGAAAGTGAAACACTAGATCGGTCATTGTTTAGAGGACATAATCACTCTGTGTCAAGACCTCCTTACTTGTGTCCTCCGAGTCGTCTGTCGTCGTAACAGTCAGACCTCCCTCCCCTCACAATTTACATAATCGTCTAAACCTATATGATTCTTTAACTTCGGTTTGAGGTCGAGTGTGAAATATTAGTCAATGTCTTTTGTCAAAAAATTAGAAAACCCTATTTCCTAAACATACATATTTGAGACACGATCTCTCGACCTCGAACACTTTTTTGTTGTGTGAACGACCAATCCAGTGGTCTACTTTTATCTTCTTTCTTTCGTATTTCTCATCTCAACTCGCTTGTGGACCTGCAAGCCCAAGACGACCAGTTCGTTGTCCGTGCGAGCGTTCGGGTTCCGTCCGGACCCGGACCCGGACTTTGTTCCGAAGTTCGGACGGACCAGCAGAACCCGAACGTCCAGGTGTTCGCTCAACTCTACTCTTTATGCTTTCTTTCTTCTATTTTCATCTGGTGACCTAACCAGCAAGTGTGTTGTTTTTTCACAAGCTCCAGCTCTCTAGCACAGAGTTTATACATACAAATCCTTTATCCCAAAAGATTAAAAAACTGTTTTCTGTAACTGATTATAAAGTGTGAGCTGGAGTTTGGCTTCAATTTCTTAGTATATCCAAATCTGCTAATACATTTAACACTCCCCTCCCTCCAGACTGACAATGCTGCTGTCTGCTGAGCCTCCTGTGTTCATTCCTCCAGAACTGTGTCTCACTAATACAGGAGATTTGTTACTGGCTAGATCACAAAGTGAAAGCAGAGAGAAAAAAAACAAAGAAATTTGACGCAGCCACCACATTTAGTGATTGGTAAGCTGCAATATAATACATTTTTGGTTTGGGGTTAATACCTCTTTCAGTTTTGCTCCAAAAACATACTAGTAGAATAATTTACTTGCACTCAAACTGGCCCTACTGGTTTTTCTGTAAGTAGTAGTAATATTAGACTGTAAGTTCCGTTGGGACAGGAACTGATGTGAATCATCATACTTTGTAAAGCACTCAATAGTTGTTGCCACTGTTTTTCATAATTTGAATACATAAAGTTATTAAACTATAGATTTACCTTTTGAACATGTTGTGTGTTACACCCATATTTAGGACTTAACATGTTACCTGTTCAACCCGACCCGTTTCTCCCCCTTAGCCCCCTACCCTGTGCCAGCGGGTGGGGGTTGCTCTCCCCCACAGCTGATATCACACTTAAAATCAGCGCAGGCTCTGACCGACTCCCCCTGCAGGGATCTATGAATTAATAAACTACAAGTTCCATCTAATACTGCAGCAGACAGATCTATAGTTAAAATAGACTGCAAGTGTGCTGATCAGCGATCATAGTCCATTTACACTTCCTACAGCTCTGAAACTGACAGTCCCGTACAGAGGTATGGGTACAATGCTGTAGTCAGTGTCTGGAGGAGCCTGACATTGCACCCGTGATCCACTGATCATGGGTGCAATGCTCTGCAGGCTCCTGTGAAAACATAATTAATGCAACATTTTTTATCTGCAAAAATATGTGCAAAAATATGTGCATTTATATATTTTTTTTTTATAACGGTGAACTTAGCCTTAAAAAAAATACAACGTTTTTTCAAACACAGCATTCACATCCACTTACGTTTGTTTATTGAGAAAGTTGAATAAAAATAATTTAAAAGGATCTTTAGCCTTATTACAAAAAAAATACTGTAGCTACTGAGTTTTAATACAAGAACATTGCAGTCCTTACCCAGGCCGGTTCTTCTCCAGTCTTCAGGTCTCTGGCAAGTTTAGTGTGGGAAGCTGGCTGTGACTCCTTGCAAGCGAATCCCTACTGCGCATGTGTGGGCTGCACTGTACTATGTGAATGCTCCCACAGCCTCATGGGACCTGTGATGTGTCTCAAGAAGTTGCAAATGAGGAGGGGGGGCATCATTTCAGTGGAATTGCCTAGGCTAGTGGGAGCGGGTACCTACCAAAGCTAGGTACTCACCCCCCCCCCCCCAAAAAAAATGCCCAAAAGTGTTAGAGGGTGGGGGAGGGGGACACAAAGCAAACCTTCCCTCTTAGAGTGAAATTCTGCTTTAAGTATAAAGAAGAAAAGATACGAACGCATGGGGCTGATTTACTAAAAGAGAGAGTGCAAAATCGGATGCAGCTGTGCATGATAGCCAATCAGCTTCAAGGTTTTATTGTCAAAGCTTAATTGAACAAGCTGAAGTGAGAAGCTGATTGGCTACCATACACAACTGCACCAGATTTTGCACTCTCCAGTTTTAGTAAATCAACCCCATAGTGATGTAAAATGTAAATAGTTTTACTTTCAAATACAGGAAAATCTTAACCCAATATTTTTGTTTCCATTATGTGACCTTTCATAAGGTAGTTGAACAGGTTCATATCACCTTCCTATTGGGAATGTACAGGTTAAACAACACATTTATGAATTTTAACTTCTGCTGAGGATCTTCATGTATGTAAACAAAATCATATGTGAGGCTTATATATACAGTAGCTTTAAATACTTAAATGCCCTTTGTTGTTGCTGTTATTATTTTAGTAGTAGTATTATTTTTTCCTATACTTATGTCTTGTATTCCTAACTTATGTCATATATAAAATTATTATATTAAGCTTTTGTAATGTAGTTTCTCTGAAATACTGATGATCACATTTTACATTTTTACTAATCCAATTTACAAGCCCACGAATACCCAAAAGAAAACTGATAAGCAGACAAACAAAGGCATTGACCGAAAATAATTTCTAACCACAGTAGTGTTTTTAATACTTAAAACACAGTGAATTCATAACGTACAAAAATTATTCACAGCAGCGCAAATGTTTAAATAACACCCTTGAGAAATAGTTCATGAAAATAGTTAATAAAATAGTGAATATATAGTGCATCATTCAAAGATAGTCCAGAAAACATCTGTGATCAGACAGTGTATGTGTGGATGTAACAGACACCCTTAAGCCTTCCTCCACCATGCACCAGTGTCTCCCATCACCCAATAATACTAAGGCTCACCAAACGTCAATGAAAAACCAGCATAGACCGTCCAATATAGGCGTCAATCATTCAGGCAAGGCAATTCCTCCACTCCTATATTAGGGGTCTGAACAAGTCGGATATGACGAAATGCATCCAAAGGTAGTGATTACACGATAACTTTGAGGGAACTGGATGTGTGACCGGAGCAGCATGATGCAAGTCGGTCTGGCGGCACGGTAGCGCACCAGTAACCTAGTTATTATGCAATATGTTGGCTTTTAAAATGTACGAGCAATACCTTATTCAATAAATGTTTTATGCTAAGGGGTATGGTGTTGCACTATGAGGAGTTTTTTTCTGTTTCCATACATGAGCGGATACTCCACATAGACTAATATAGGAGTGGAGGAATTGCCTTGCCTGGATGATTGATGCCTATATTGGACGGTCTATGCTGGTTTTTCATTGACGTTTGGTGAGCCTCAGTATTATTGGGTGATGGGAGACACTGGTGCACAGTGGAGGAAGGCTTAAGGGTGTCTGTTACATCCACACATACACTGTCTGATCACGGATATTTTCTGGACTATCTTTGAATGTTGGAATATATATTCACTATTTTATGAACTATTTTCATGAACTATTTCTCAAGGGTGTTATTTAAACACTTGCGCTGCTGTGAATCATTTGTGCACGTTATGAATTCACTGTGTTTTATGTTTTATTATTATTAGGCAGCTGCTATTATCATTATTGATTGATTTTTTGTATTATTTGTTTGACGCGGTGCTATATATATATATATACATTTTTATTGTTGGATTTGTTTTTAATACTTGCCTGGTAAAAATAGAATTATAGTAATTTGGTTTACAAAACATAAAGACATACTAAAATGTTAAATAATTCTGCTTGGTAGCCACAACATCAAGTCACTCCTTGTATTAAAGAGTTAAGTAACAGCAATCCTGTCAAAGAACACAGAACTAGCAAGAAGCTACCTGAAAATATTACAGATACAAAAATCGATGTTATATAAATCCCCTCCTCCCAGTATGATTGGAATTACTATGCATGCTTTGTGTTTTCCATCAAACATCTAGGTTTTCAGAATATCTGAGTTGCATTCAAGAGAACACTAAAATTGTCAGTCACAAAAACTTCTGAGGCTTGAGAACTTTCCATTGAAGAATGTTTTTTCTTTATAACATTTTCATTTTCTTTCTCTTGAAGTTTATGTCGGTTCGGGCCATTTAGGACAACTTTACTGGGTGGCATGGCCATAAAATAGAGAACAAAGGGAAGCGTAATGACAAACTTTCATGTCTCTCGTTCATCTGGAAGAGTATGGTTTGGGTTCCCTCTTGGAAAACGTCCATCTTCCTTGAAAAACCCCCTCTAAAACTCCGTCATGCTCTTAAAAGGTTTCCAATATTAAAGTAGCTTCATCACGTTGATTGCTAGTTGGTTAGAAAAGTAATCACGTAGTCCGCTGTCTACATCTGCTATTGATGATATAGATTGCTTTACGTATGCATTAAAATCAGATGACATAGTTTGTCTAAAAGCCGATTAAGTTATAGAAGCTACATAAAAAAAAGTTCATATTTTATTTCTTTGTTGCTAGAAAATAGTAAAAACACATGTCATCTTAAAGGAGATACACATTTGACATTTGTCAAGTGTCAATTAATGACACATGTCAAATTATGAAATATGAGTGGCTATCTATTTGGACTTAACTTTGGATCTTAACTTTGGCTGCATGTTGCATAAGTGTTTAAGAACACGCACGTGGCTATGCATAAAAGTCCTCTTCTCCTTACGTTACGTTCATAGTTTATATTTACCTGTTACATAGTTGCAATAACTAATAAGTCTTGAAGTGCAAGGAAAGTCATAACTTTTGTTTTTTGGTTTTGGATAAATGTAGGGTTAGAAACAATGTCAAGTTTTTTTGTTGTCTGTGTCCCTGCTGCGAATATTCAACCATTTTATTGGTTATGGTGACCATTGCTTTTAGTACAGAAAGTGATGCAAAATTCACATTTTTTTGAGTTGTTGAGCTGTTACAGGAACAGGAGCTCAGGAGAAAATCTTCCAATATGGAAACCTATTATGGCCATAACTGTCTAAGAGGGATGTTCTCTTGCTTTAGGGACATCTCCTTTTATGTTTTGCTGTGTCTGTGGAACAGGAAGTTAAAGGAGAATCTCCCTGATGGGACAAAAACAATCAAACCTTTCCCATTCGATCCAAAACTAAAATAAAAATATTTGGCTTACATACACTTTAACAATTTAAACAGCAAGCAAATCATTTCTATAATAATATAATAATACATTTCTATGAATGCCCTTTTCTTGAGGACTGCATTTTATTCTTACAGTCCATGTTAAGACTCCTATTTTATAGGGTCATAATAAAAAGCACGTATGGGTAAGGATTTGAACACTGCTTATTAAATATGTGATAAATATTGCCAATTACTTTCTTTCTGGTCTGTATTGTTGTCTTAAATTGCTTAAATGGATGGAGCAAAAGGTTTTGAATTTATATATACTTTAAATAGACCTTCTTATGCCAACAAGATGTCATGCATAGAGGGGGCTTGAATGCCATATAGTTCGACCAATAGTTTTTTTTTTTTTTTTAATTGTTGTGCTTAATTGTTTATTGACTTTAAATAGGTTTTTTTTTCACAGTATGTTTATCATTTTTTCTATAATAAAATGAACCTTGCATGTTAACAAAATGTGAATGACACCAAACTATTAGCTTATCAGTATTGCTTGTGGTTTTTGCTGTACCTTGATCGTGTTGGCCTGCCAAAAAGGACAGTGTAAGTAGTAACCTGTGGTTTCCGATCGATGGAGGGGTCACTCAAGGATGACTCAGACACAGTGGCCATCAGATATCTGTGTGATTGTGCTCGTCTGCAGAATAGCTCTCCCTCTCTCCCAGCTTTTGATGCCTTCGGGCTGTAGAGTGAGGACTGACCTGACAGCTGCTCATCCTGTGGGAGTCATAGAAGGAACACATGAATCTCTCTAGCCCTATGCTTTTACAACATTTTATCTGAAAGATGGACAATAAAAGTTATATATTTCTGGTGTTACAGTGGGAAAAATATACTTTAAGATAGCAAAGCAAAATGTCCACCCCACAGGCTATAGGAAACGCCAAATATTGCCAAAGGCTAACTCAAAGAGGTATCCGCACAAACAATAAAGCCATGTTATTCTAAACACAAACTTATAGCATCTGTTTTACATGAAGATTGTATTCAGATGGAAATCCAGATATCTCAGTGTAAAGATCAGGCTTTTTTTGCTGTCCACATCAATTGCATTAAACCCAGTCTTACATTTACAGGCTATTATTTTGAAAGAACAAAACAAAAGCAAAACAAAATCTATTTTAGAAATTTCTAGCAAAGAATGTCATCTAAACAGTTACACAAAACACATGCAAGGAAAAAAAAATCTTAGAAACAGCACTGATAAAAAGAGATGAAGAAATGAAAAAAAAAAAGAAACAAAACAATAGTCTGATGTAAATTACAGCAAAAAAAATAATGTTTTCAAAGTTTGGGAAATGGTTGAAAATTATAAATGACCTTTTAAATTCAGCCAATTAACACAGAAAAGCCAGCATATGAATCATGCATTGAAAAAAAGAGTTGTAACTTCTATTTGAAGGCTTACCAATAACAATAAACATTGCTTGGTAAAAAAAAAAAAATGTTATTCTAGGCAAATGGTGATAATTCATCTTCTGTAAGAAAATCTGAGCTAATTGAAACATACTTTGTAGCCTCTATTAATGCCATTTGTATATATGCCACTAGTTATAAAATGACGTTGAAAGCCGACGCTGTTCTCAACAACACCACAGTTTCCCAGTTTTATGTACTTTTTAATTTCCTCTGTGGAAAATCTGTTCTTCATAAAAAGGACTGCTAAAGAAAATGTGGAAAAAGTTGATTCATTCCATATTTACATTCCTGCTAGTACCTGGAAATGAACCAGTTAGAGCTGAGAGCCAGACCAGGAATGATATCAGGGCTCATCTTCCTATAGGCAACGCTGAGCAGACAGGAACACTAGATGTGTGAGGAAGTTAACCTGCACATATGCTAGATCATATCTAACTTAGCATTCACGTCTGAACACTTCCACCTAGAGATAGCACGTACAGTATCTCAGAAAAGTGAGTACACCCCTCACATTCTTGTAAATATTTTATTCTATCTTTTCATGTGACAACACTGAAGAAATGACACTTTGCTACAATGTAAAGTAGTGAGTGTACAGCTTGTATAACAGTGTAAATTTGCTGTCCCTTCAAAATAACTCAACACACAGCCATTAACGTCTAAACCGCTGGCAACAAAAGTGAGTACACCCCTAAGTGAAAATGTCCAAATTGGGCCCAAAGTGTCAATATTTTGTGTGGCCACCATTATTTTCCAGAACTGCCTTAAACCTCTTGGGCATGGAGTTAACCAGAGCTTCACAGGTTGCCACTGGAGTCCTCTTTCACTCCTCCATGACAACATCACAGAGCTGGTGGATGTTAGATACCTTGTGCTCCTCCACCTTCCATTTGAGGATGCCCCACAGATGCTCAATAGGGTTTAGGCCTGGAGACGTGCTTGGCCAGTCCATCACTTTTACCCTCAGCTTCTTTAGCAAGGCAGTGGTCGTCTTGGAGGTGTGTTTGGATGTCGTTATCATGTTGGAATACTGCCCTGCGGCCCAGTCTCTGAAGGGAGGGGATCATGCTCTGCTTCAGTATGTCACAGTACATGTTGGCATTCACGGTTCCCTCAATGAACTGTAGCTGCCCAGTGCCGGCAGCACTCATGCAGCCCCAGACCATGACACTCCCACCACCATGCTTGACTGTAGGCAAGACACACTTGTCTTTGTAGTTCTCACTTGGTTGCCGCCATGCACGCTTGACACCATCTGAACCAAATAAGTTTATCTTGGTCTCATCAGACCACAGGACATGGTTACAGTAATCCATGTTCTTAGTCTGTAAGTCTGTTAGTTCAGCAAACTGTTTGAGGGCTTTCTTGTGCATCATCTTTAGAAGAGGCTTCCTTCTGGGACAACAGCCATGCAGACCAATTTGATGCAGTGTGCGGCGTATGGTCTGAGCACTGACAGGCTGACCCCCCACCCCTTCAACCTCTGCAGCAATGCTGGCAGCACTCATATGTCTATTTCCCAAAGACAACCTCTGGATATGACGCTGAGCATGTGCACTCAACTTCTTTGGTTGATCATGAGGATGCTGTCCTGTTAAATCGCTGTATGGTCTTGGCCACCATGCTGCAGCTCAGTTTCAGGGTCTTGGCAATCTTCTTATAGCCTAGGCCATCTTTATGTAGAGCAACAATTCTTTTTTTCAGATCCTCAGAGAGTTCTTTGCCATGAGGTGCCATGTTGAACTTCCAGTGACCATTATGAGAGAGTGAGAGCGATAACACCAAATTTAACACACCTGCAACCCATTCACACCTGAGACCTTGTAACACTAACGAGTCACATGACACCAGGGAGGGAAAATGGCTAATTGGGCCCAATTTGGACATTTTCACTTAGGGGTGTACTCACTTTTGTTGCCAGCGGCAAGACAATAATGGCTGTGTGTTGAGTTATTTTCAGGGGACAACAAATTTACACTATTATACAAGCTGTACACTCATTACTTTACATTGTAGCAAAGTGTCATTTCTTCAGTGTTGTCACATGAAAAGATATAATAAAATATTTACAAAAATCTGAGGGGGGTACTCACTTTTGTGAGATAATGTACATGTGCTTCAATCTCAGGCATATAAAAAAGTAAGAAAAAAACTCAAATGCCATATCTATCTATCTATCTATCTATCTTTCCAGATATCTATGTTAAATAATTTCTTAAACTGTGGAATATGTTCCAATCATCCTTTTAAAACCAGCTATAGTTTTATAGGATATGTTCACCTTTGTAAAAATAATAATAAAGGCGCATCTTTTTGCAGATAGAAAAAGCTTTTTTTTTTTTTTTTTTACTAGAATCCTGAAAAGCATTGCACCAGCGATCAGAAGATTGCAGGTGCAATGCAGGACTCCTGCAGACTGTCTGTGTAAGCTGTGTATATAATACAATCAGCGCTACCTATAAAGCCTTGTACACTGTGCGACGGTCGTACGACCAAACGGCCCAAATCGTATGTTGGCTCATGTATCTTGCGTACTGACATGCACTAAACGATCGTACGACCAAGCCAAACGCAGTGACGTGTTACGAACGTATAAAGGGAAAGTTTGGGTGCAGGTAATTTGTGAATTAGGAACGAACAGACACTTCCGGCCATTCCTGACTTCTGAGCATGCGTATTTTGCACAGTACAACTTGTTGGACCAACTTCTCTGTACACACGATACAACGGTCGTACGACCGCTTTTTGGTACAACCAAAGTTTTCTAGTTTGCTCATCCAACTCTTGTTGTACGACCGTCGTACGTCGGCTGTTCTAATCGCACGTACTAACGGTTGTACTAATGATTGTACAACGAGCGGTTGTACGACCATTTTCATACCGCTGTTGCACCGTGTGTACAAGGCTTAAGTGTACTAAATACTATATACCAATATGACAAAATTCCTTGTTCAAAAAATGAAAAAATATGAAAATATGACAATATGTTCAGTTGCTGCTGTACTCTTTTAGTGATTTCACCACACCAAATCACACATAAAATAACCCATTTAGTGCAGCGCAACTGAATACCTATAGATTTTGTGCTTAGAGTTAATCCATTGTATAAAAATAAAGCGTCTCCTAGAAAAATATCACAAATCAAAGTCCATAAAACGTGTCTATTCCACCGCTGTGCTCTTCCGTCCCCACTCGGTTAATGACACCAAACAGTGCACACCACCACCGACTGAAAAACCTGCTAATTTCAAAGCTGAGTTCAATAGGCACTGTATAAAATCACTCCTGTGATACACTCTGGTATGATCTCTTTGGGCTTCTTCAGTACTACAATACTTCAGGGCTACTGAAGAAGCCCAATGAGAGGGTGATACGTGTATAGGTGGGAGGAGTTGAGCTTGTGATGTCACATAGCCACCGTGATCTGTGTGGAGTGGTGAGCGATCAGACGTAGGAGATTTACAAGCGTTTTTAATTGTAAATTTTGTGAGTGTGTTTTAATAAATGTGTTTAAATGGAGAGCACTATGTAGTCTGCATTTGTGATTACATGTGGCCTGCTGAACTAAGAGTCATGGTAACTGGGTTGAATCCCAGGAGGGGAAGAAGGAGATTGTAGCAGAGTATATCACAGGAGTGATTTTATACAGTGCCTATTGAACTCAGCTTTGAGGTGGGCAGGTTTTTCAGTCGGTGGCGGTATACACTGTTTGGTGTCATTAACCGAGTGGGGACGGAAAAGCACAGCGGTGGAATAGACACATTTTATGGACTTTGCTTTGTGATATTTCTCTAGGAGACATTTTATTTTTATACAATGGATTAACTCTAAGCACAAAATCTATAGGAATTCAGTTGGGCAGCATTATATGGGTTATTTTATGTGTCACTGCAAGCTGTCTGCTTGTACGAAAAAGCAGTTACACAAGGACAGGAAGAAATAATGAACTACCTAGAGCACTCAACAGTGCAAGCCAACAGCCGCAAAGGTTGAATTACTTGTAGTTCTCCCATTCACAGAACTACAAGTTTGTTTTAATTGTGACAGCGAGTTTGTAGAGGAGATCCCTTGCTCACAGTCACTAGAGGCAGTGGGTTGGGAAGAGGCTGCAGCAGTGGGTACATGTTACAAAGGCGAGCATTCCATGCTCTCAACTGAACTGTCAAGCCATCAAATGGTTGGTGTCATAACTGATCATGTGCAGCACCATGGCAACTGCTGATCAAAAAGAGGCAGCTAATATGGCAGCTTTCTTGGCTGTAAAAGAATTGGAGGGTTTAGTTGCACTTTAAGCTGGCCTGTGGGCTGAACAAAAGAAATCTAATAAATACCTCCATTTATGCTAAAGTTCACAGGTGAAAAAATCTCCCACTGCAACTATTTTATATGTATGCTGTACATATATGTACTGTATGTATATTGTATGTATTGTATTGAAACCCAAACAGCACCTGCAACTTATTGGATGTAGTCACTTATTGGCTCAATTTTTTTCACCCAGCTATTTTGTTTTTCAGTTGCATGATATCGGGCAATGTAATACCTACAGGGCCACCCACTGATTGAATTTCAAATGGTTCATTAGCAATAATGACCAGCTTTACAAGCTGCTCCTAGATGTTCTAAAGTTTTAGTTTACAGCAGAATCAGCTGGTCCTCTGAAAACTGGCCCTTATATCCAGATTTATGGTGGCATTTTTCCCTTGCATTTTCTTCCTTGCGGGGTCCCCATGGAGACCCACCAGAGCCACTATTTTATGCAGGCTACTGATCAATGTGTGGATGCTGTCTATACGGACACATACAAGTGAAGTGACTAACACTGGTTCCTGTTTTTTTTAAATAGTATTTGTTATGTATGGGCAAAAAAAACAAAAAACTTAATTTTACTGATGTGACAGTGCTAACGGGGGTGCATCTCAGCACAGGCAGGGCCCTCAGATCTGCAAAATTTCCTGAATGACCATGCACTTTGTGGCACAGTCACTGGAACACGTAGTCCTAATGAATGTATTCTGCTGAATGGATATTAGGTTATCAACAGGAAGTTCCAGGAAGCAGTGCACAGGAAGAGGGAGGATGCAGTTACATAATGGCAGAAAATATGTTTTTATGAATGGCTTATGAGGACATTTTTACTACACTGTAATAAGCAAATGATTACTGATGTGTTGGTGTGTAAACAAAAGAGGCTTTAAGTACTACTTTAATTGAACTTTCCAAAACACAGCTGCAGTGTTTTCTGGATAGCATTAGTAGCTAACTGAATACAGTTGTTGCCTGAAATTTTCTTTAAAGTGGCAGCCATCATTAGTAATTTAGCATTAAAATCTGTATTCTGAACACTGGAGCTCAAGGGTTCCTTAAAGGCTTTATGTAAGAAGGTCTCTGCTTTTTAAATGATTTTGTAAATCATTTTTGAATGCAACTCTCTTTAAAGAAGTGCTTTCAGCAATGATTAAAAATACTGTTTAAATGCTTTGTAAATGCTTGTGGAACGCAATTGACTTTAGGGTAATGTTTTAAGCCAAGATTTTAAAATACTGTGTGTACAAGACCTAAAGCAATAAGCAATAATGCTTATTCAATTCATATTACTAAATATAAACTGTTACCTATTATGAAAAGTGTTTTACAATTACATTTGTACAGTATAAGACCTCTACTGTTGCAGAAAAAAAAAATCCAAACATTTCAGATGTCAAAAATTCTTACAATTGGGGAGGATTATTAAAGGAATATCATTTTTAAAGTGAGCCTGGGAACATTGCATATACTTGGTCCTGCAGCCTCCTGGGATACTAAGGCTGATTTGCACTACAGTCCATTTAACATGGTTTCCTATAGAACACGTTCTGTATTGCAAATATGCAAAATGCAAAAAGCACTAAAAATGAATAGCTGTGAATCCAGCCTTACAGAATATGAAGTGGAGTCAGTTCTGGATTGCAGGAAGCGAGGTAGGCAGATACAATATCTGATTAAATGTAAGGGGTATCCACCCGAAGCCAATATACATGCTCCCAGACATCTCCAAGAGTTTTGGGCCAAATACTTAGGGAAAATTGCCCAATGGGCATCCGGAAGCTGCCCGTTGGGGGGGGCACTGTCAGGGAACCAATGGTAGGAGAAGGACTCCCAGCATCTCTACCAACACTTCACTTGGGTCTTTATAAGGAAGTCTGTCAGTGGTTGAAGTTGCTGATTGATCTCCAGCTTGTACTGTGTTCCTGTGATCCTTGTTTCTGAAAGTTCTCTGCTACCAACCCGGCATGTCCTTGACTATTCTCCCGCCTGTTATCCTCCTGGCTCCAAACTCTGGCTTGAACTGACTTGACTTCCCATTTCATATCTCAGTGCTTCTACAGACCTGCCAGGTCTCACAGGCGCCACCTGTCTGCAGCCACTACTTAGCATATCAGAAACTCTTCTGAGTTCCTCTGCAAACAACATCACTGGCGACCTGTGCTACTTTGAGCCTGACTCCTCCTGTTCTCATATTCAGGGGAGTCTGGAACTTAGCCACAAGGAAAGCCCTCTCTCCATTGGCCTCCAGCACTAGGAACATTATAGGGTGGTTGAGTAACTCTTTAAACTTATTATTAAAAATTAATATATTGCAGCTTACAATTCTTAAAGCAGTAGTAAAAAAAACCCTGCAAGACAATGGCATAATATGCTAGTATGCATTGCATGAAATTCTTACCTTAGAACAAAGCCCTTCCAGCGGCATGCTGTCAACGCTGATAGGGCTGACATGTTCTCCCGGCCTTTCTTCCGAGTTCCGGCACTGTGAGTGGCCAGAGCCACGATGAAGTCACTCCCACGCATGCACATGGGAGCCCTCGGTTCCGGCAAGAGGCTCTAAAGGTATGCAGGACCTTCAGAGTACATGTGCTGCTGACGTCAGACACTGTATGCTGGGTAAATATCTCCTAAACTGTGCATGTTTAGGAGATATTCCTGTTACCTACAGGTAAGCCTTATTATAGGCTTACCTGTAGGTAAAAATAAGAAAGCAGGGTTTAGAACTGCTTTAATCGTGGTGGCTACATTTGTTTGTTTTTTTTAGGGCTAAGTACATTTTCTGCAAGTACCTGTTGATCTTGTCAGGAATCTTATGTCCTTCCCATACACTGAACTGAAATTTCAATAAAATGTTGTAAGCTTTCTCAGCTAGCTTCTGTGAACAACAAAGCAGCGCCCCTTAATGTAATGGAGACTAGTAGATGGAAGTTACTTGCAATCCAAATCAGGAGAGCTGCTAAGGATGACAACACTACTCTTCCAAAGATACAATTAAGTAAGTGAATGTTGTCACCCTAGGACAGGATCTGCATTATTGGCAGAACCACCAATTGAAAATGAAGAAAAAAAAGGCCTTAAGCAGGAAATCTAATGCTCCATATCTACGTCCTAATAAGCTGAAATGTATTAAATGATAGATTTTGGGTTTAGATACACTTTAGGTATTACATCTGGCTTTGAAGCAAATATAATGAATAAGGGTTTGCTCTAAACTCACTTACTGCATACTTTGGGTCTCTGATAAATTATAGATATATGGAAGACAGGGACATTCAGGGAAGTAGCTTTTTCAGAAGGATGTCAGCAGTGGTAGCCCCCATATTTCTCTCTTTTAATATATCATACGCTAGGACATCATAAGAAGAAGAAACTCTTGCTAAAAAAGTGTTGCTCCCCTTTGTTACATTAGTGGAAAACAACAAAAAGCGGAAAATTGTTTCATGAACCTATCACACTGCTCATTCAGAGCAAATTGACAGGTTTTCTTGATAGCTTGCCCTCATCCCATCAATGTTTATCTTCCCCCACTGCCCTACTGGAGCCCTGAGTAGAGAGTTCTACATAAGCTGTTTAATCCTACATGGGGCTAATGACCTTTTCCTTATCCCCACATGACAACACTCATGTTTGGTTATTGGTCGTTCAGCCACCATACATTGCACTATGGGAAGGTTACATGCACCTTATATCTAGTAGAACATGGTATCTACAAATACTGCAGTGTGTGTGTTTGTGTGGACAGGTTTGGGGCAGAGGAGGTTCCTTATTAAGAGAACCTGTTAGTTACCCCATTCAGGATTTATTTAAAGGAGAAATATGGCCAAACCTTGCTATTGCTCACTATCAACTGACAGGGCAGAGCCATGCCAGGCTCAAGAAGGATCCTGACAATTTTGTTTAGATACACTGGGCTGCCCGATTGACGACTGGCTTCACCTTTCAGTGCGTAGCTGAAAGCCAAAGCCAGCCGTCCCAGCTCCTTCTCCAGCCTGGAATGAGCACTGGAGGAGCAGAGTAGAGTGGTGACTGTCAATCACTGTTCTGCACTGCAGACTCAGAGGTGACTGATCAGTGGACAGCTTTGCTGGCAATTGCTTTCCATAAGGATGCATTGTAAAAAGTGGTAATTTGGTATATATTGATGTTGATATTTTCGTGAAATAATTTGTCACTAAGATTTAGAATGCATTATATACTTTTGTGCCAGAATATATCCAGATTTTTAAGAGTTAAAAATAATAATTTGACAAAATCACCAGTAGTGGTGTGACAACAGAAACACAACATCACTTGGCTTATGTTTAACTAAAACAATCAGAACTGGTAACAGTACATAAAATCACACTCTTGAGTGCAGTGCACATGTCCCAATGAAGACACTTAGCAAGGCCTGACCACAGCATGCCATTGTTCTGATCTAAGTAAGAGAAATTCTAAAATATACTCCCTGTGTTGATACAAACACATTATTCCAATAACTCCATTATTACTAATCACCGTGGCGAAAAACTGGCTCACTATTGCCAGCCTGTATTGGGTATGGCAGATTATTTAAAACCAGATCTCGTAGGAAACAAATTTTCTAGCCTGAGTCACCATCATAACAGGTATTATCTGTGAGTCTAGCAAGAGAACAAGATGGATAAATTAGTCTGTAGTGGCTCTGATTCAAATCACTTCCCTGACTGCTTCATATAATAGTCCTAGGGAAAAAGAGACTAGAAAATGGGAAATTTTCACACAGGCTTTTAGAATGTGTTTTGTCATGCTAAAAGGCAGAGGAAAACTGCTCCTTGCCAAATTTCCATAGACAATTCATTCCTGTTTGGCCCATACACACCTCTTCTAAGGTATTGTGATGATCACACTTGTTAATTCCTTTTTTTTGGCTGGTCAAGAATTGTGGTCTTGTTGACTCTGGATATAGAAGGAGACAGCAGCATTGGGTTCTGCAAAAGCCATACCATATAAAAAATTGTAGAATTTTGTATATATCTTTGTCCAAGTGTCTTTGGCCCAGCTGTGTGGGCAGATTATGAATGCTGCAGAGAGCAGTGTCTTTTAATGAAATGGTGCCTCTCTACAGCATTCTCCTGTGGGCCAGGGGTGGGGGACTTTAATGAATAGGTGAATCTGCAGGGGACAGTGTCGGGGATCAGGTAAGCACAGCAATCTGAGCTGATCTTTTTTGATTTTCAAAACATATTGGGGTAACAGCTGGGCCTCTCTGAGCAATGTCCTGGAAGTTTCAAAAAATTATAAATATTTAATTTGGGTACAGTGTTGCACGACCGCGCAATTGTCATTCAAAATGTTACAGCGCCGAAAGCTAAAAATTGGCCTGGGCAGGAGGGGGGTGAAAGTGTCCTGTATTGAAGTTTGTTTTTATCTACTGACACTCTGGTTTTTATCTGTTTTTATCCACTGACAGCCTAGATTCCCATGAAGACAGTTGAATCATGTGGCACATAATTTAACCCAAAAGAGGAGCAACACAGCATTAATGGATGGGTGAGTCTGCAGGGGACAGGTAGGTCGTGGATCAGGTAAGTATAGATGCCTGAGCTGCAGGCTGCAAATACAGCTATCTAAAGGGAAAAGAGGAGCAGATAAACAATGCTAACTCTTCTGTGTATGAGAGCTGTGTTTTTTGTAACAGCAACAGCCAGAAGGATAGAGCTGGCTGTAGCATCCGGCATCTACAAATGAATGAATTATATAGTAAACAGGAACAATCTGCACACCTGATGGGAGTGTAGCTTTAACCACCTCCTGCCCGCCATATAGGGAAATAACGGCAGGCAGGATCTACTCTCTTTGTGGTACGACGTCATATGAGGTCATCCCAGTTTTACTGCTCTCACGCGCCCACAGGGGTGCGCAGCGTGGCGATCGTGGGTGCGCCATGTCCCTTGGACACGGCACAACCCCCATCTCGGTAAAGAGCTGAGGACGTGGCTCTTTACCCATATGATCGGCTGTGTCCAATCACAGCCAGCCACATGTAAATGCGGAAGTGCCGTTTATCAGCTCACCTTGCCTCACACTGACCGTGTGAAGCGAGGACAGCCAATCAGTGGCATCTCCACGCAGGGGAGACTGTACAGGTAATCAGGGCACTGATCATCAGTGCCCTGATTACAGTGCATCCCCAACGGTGCCCAGCAAGTAATGCCAATCAGTGCTGCCTATCAGTGCCACCTATCAGTGCCCATCAGTACGGCATATTAGTGCCTCCTCATCAGTGCCACCTAATCAGTACCCTTCAGTGATGCCTCATCAGTGCAGCCTATCAGGGCCCATCAGTTCCATCTAATCAGCGCACATCAGTGAAGGAGAAAAAATATTTATTTACAAAATTCTCTGACAGAAAAGAATGAAGAACAACTTTTTTTTCAACATTTTCAGTTTTTTTTTTTTTTCATTTTTTTTTAGCAAAAAATAAAAAAGCCAGCGGTTAATAAATACCACAAAAAGAAAGCTCTATTTGTGTGAAAAAAGGATAAAAATGTAATATGCGTACAGAGTTGCATGACCGTGCAATTGTCATTTAAAGTGTGACAGCGCTCAAAGCTGAAAATTGGCCTGGGCAGGAAGGGGGTGAAAGTGCCCTGTATTGAAGCAGTTAAAGGTAAATATAAAGATGTGCTGGTAAATGGTTGGGAATAGCCTCACATATGTACTATATATCTTCCTTATGCTTCAGGAACTGTGACCACCTAAGCAATGTGCCACTTTCAATGAACATGCCAGATGATTGTTGAGATTTACACACAAATTGGTAACTTCTATACATTTGAAGAAATCCTTATTAGAGGCTTTGCTCTGCAAACCTTTGAGGACAGGCTGAATATGCAATAGAATCTGAATTCTAAACTCTTCTTGGCAGCACATATCATGAACGCTAGGAAAGCATTCTTCCCTAGTGATTAACTAATATTATAGACTAGTTATTTGATCATAAAAATTATCTAGGATTCGCACAAATAAACCTAATCTTTATCTGATTTCGTGCTTTAAACCAGATGCAGACGATAATGGCATTTTTCAGAGAAAAGAAAGCTAAGCATGTTTCTCCTCCACGTTTAAAGTTCTCCTAATCATTTTGTTTAGATGATATAATTTTGGGTTTCCTTTATTTGAGCTTTGTGAAGTCTGCTACTGTTTGAAATATATGGAACATCATTAAAACATTTATACAAAAGGTACAAAAGACCAAATATACAACATTTAAACTACACACAATATCCTACTACTTAATTAGCATGTAATAAAGTGGTAGACTGTGAAAACAGAGACAACTGAATTAATAGTTACTGAAATTGGTGGTTCAAGTCTATGCACAGAAGCTTGGTGATTATAATGAAGTGCAGCTCCAGGATAGTTCCGAAATTAATGGCAAGCATAAAAAAACAAAAAACAAACCTGTGACTATGTAACATTTTGCAAAGTGTTAGAAGAACTTACGAGGTATCTACAGGTGCCTGAACATGCCTTTAGTGCATTGGGAACCCTTAAAACCCAGGTCACTTTAATATGCAAATAATAAATTCAGCTCCAACCTACATGTTCACCAGCGGTGGCCCGTCTATTGAGGGCGCATGGGCGCCACCTCCCCTATCTCTGCCACTGCCGCCTCTCCTATCCCTGCCGCTGCCCCCATATCCATGCACCCTGCCCCTTTCAGGACACCGGGCGCATGAATTACAATTGCGGGGGTGTTTTTTTGAAGCACCTATTAGAGTCAAGGGCTCTAAAAGGCTTCAAAATAGGATGGGCTCGGGGTGCAAAGAGTCCGCTCTCAGCCCAACCAGGTGTGCTAGAATAGGGAATGATGTCAGCCCTGAGGCAGGGAATAGCAGAATTCTTTCAACACAACGACATGCCTGGAGTGCCCCCGACACAGTGGGAGGCGCACAAGCGAGTCATTAGGGGCCAAATCTTAGCCATATCGGCACGGAAAAAGAGAGAACATAGTGCTAAGGTCCCAGACCTCTCCAACAAAATACGTATTCTGGAAACAGCACAAGTGCTCCTTAGTGACTGAAACAGCCCAAGAGCTATCAGAGACACGCACGCTCTTAACTGAGGAACTGTACAAAAGGGCCCATTGCCGGCATATGCTTTCCCAAAAACTGTTTTACGAACTAGGGAATAAGCCGGGATGTCTACTTGCTAGAGCAACCCAGCAATGAAAACTCACATCTACCATCCATCATATTACATATAACCTGCGTGGGCACCACCACAAGAACGAAGACATAGCATGTCAGTTTCAAAACTTTTATAGCCAACTCTACAACCGTCAATCAGGCAAAACAGACCCCATTTCACCTCCCAAACGAGCTGACCTCATACATGAGTTCCTGCCCCAACACAGCCCCCCGGCCCTGTTGGAGAAGGACGCCCGAGCCCTGGAAGCCCCATTGACCTCAGAGGAATTTGAGGAAACCCTCAAAGCCATGAAACCTGGCAAGAGCCCAGGATCGGATGGTCTCACGGTCCAATACTTTAAAAGCTTCTCTGACCTACTGTCCCCTAGGTTCTTTGCAGCATTCAACACATTAGCTACCACCCCTCATGATTCTAAGAGACTGTTGGAAGCCTATGTGACGGTGATACCTAAGGATGGGAAGGACCTTACTAATGTTGCTAGCTACCGACCTATCTCCCTATTAAATGTTGACGTCAAGATCTTCGCCAAAATAATAGCTACTTGTTTATCCTGCCATCTACCCGTTTGGGTCAGCTTGGACCAAGTTGGATTTGTCCCTGGTAGGGAGGCCAGGGACAACACCATCAAAGCCCTGAATCTGCACCACTGGTTAACCAGTACCAAACGGGAGGGGTTCTTTCTTGCCATGGACGCGGAGAAGGCTTTTGACAGAGTGGCCTGGGATTATATGGACACAACTCTGCAGCATCTGGGGCTACGGACGCATATGCATGTGTTCATCATGTCCCTGTATCACATTCCAAGTGCCAGAGTCAGAGTGAATGGCCATCTGTTGGAAGCCTTCTCCGTCCACAATGGAACTAGGCAGGGATGCCCTCTTCCCCCCTGCTGTATATCCTCATACTAGAGCCCCTCCTCCGGTGTATTAGGTCTAACCAAAATATTAAGGGAATACAGGTACGAGATTGAGAATTCAAAATTGCAGCTGACAATGTTCTTCTCTTCCTAACCTTGCCGACCACGTCTTTACGCAACCTTCTAAAAGTGCTTGAACGCTTTAAGCTACTGTCCAATCTGAAAATAAATTATACTAAGTCCTTTGCCCTGAATATATCCCTTCCCCCTGAGCTAAAGCAACAATGCCAACGGAACTTCCCCTTCCAATGGAAGGAGGACGCCATCACATACCTGGGGATTCAACTACCGGCTAAACTCTCTGAACTCTTTCCCAGAAATTTTTTAGCTGAATTGCGGAATACCCAACAAGACTTACAGAGATGGGACAAATCCCCAATATCGTGTTTTGGTCGCTCGTCAATACTCAAAATGTCAATCCTACCCCGGCTGCTATATAAATTGCAAACAATCCCAATAGGGCTACCACAATCTTTTTTTAGACTATATGCCGAAAATTCCTCTGGGCTGACAGGCCGGCACGCATAGCTTGGGCTAAATTAGTGATGCCAAAAGCTACACTTTTCAAATGGACCCACCGCATCAATCGTGTCGTAGAGATTGAGGAGCTGATACATATGACACTTGACAAAGTCACTAAATACATGAGAATCTGGGAAGCCTGGCTCACCTTCAGAAATTCCCAAATATACTCAGACCTATTAATAGCTCCTACATGACTCCATATTGAACCTTGAATTGGCGCTTGTGCAAGCCCCCCTCGGGGCAATACTTTCTTTGGTATGTATCTCTGGACGATGGAGAAGGTAGTTGGTGATGTCATCACCCCCTCCTCCTGGAAGTCTGCAGTGCCCTCCCACCCCCCATCCCTCCCCTTCTCTCTATCATTATGCACCTCCTAGATAGGTAATCAGCCCAACCAAATACCTGGATGTAGCCCAGCCAGAACACCCCTTCTTCCTAACAACCATCCTATTAGAGGTGAATGGGGGTCCCACCTGGGTAAACATCTACAAGATAGTTGAGAAGGACTGAAATGTTAACTTAAATATTGCAACTGCTCAAATGCCTTGGACTTTGCATACTTAAACTTTCTGTTTTGTCTTAAACTTTCAATAAAATCTTTATGACAAAAAAAAGTATAAGGAATGATAATTCCCTATTCTAATACTGATCCTCCTCCAGTCCAGGAAGAGAGTCTGAGACCTGTCACCCGATTGGCTGAAAGGACAGGCAATCCTATTGGACACCTGTCGCCTAGGAGAAGAAGATGCACAGAAGATGGAGGAGAGGACAGAGCGGGAGCTGAGGAGCCGGACTGACTGGCAGACAAAGGGGGTGGTAGTGCCGCGCCGCCGGGGGGGTAGTGGTGGTAGTGCCACGCCGCCTGGGGGGTGGTAGTGCCGCCCTGACCCGGGGTGTTGCTTGCCGGCCCCGCAAAAAAAACCACCAGCCACCATTGATGTGCATTGCCCATACAGAGGACACAACCTGTCCTTTTAAAACTTGGGCAACAGCAATCCTCCATCACTGCAGCAGTGTCAGTACCAGTACCGCGTACTAAGCTGTTACCAAAGGTTGCTACCATGCTTTGGCTCCCAATTGGTTATTTAACTTAAAAAAAAATACTATAACAGTCATTTCTAGGTATGACAGCATGTAATTGCATGCATTGCATTAATCAACTACACAAACTGTAGTTTAATTGTATTCTAATTATGTTATAGAGTATGAATAGCATACAACAAATTCTCGTAATGGGAATTTGTCATATGGCATATCCATTTCACATTAATGCAGGCACATTGCTATCTTGCAGCTTGCTGATAAGTTGTGTTCTGGGGCCAGTGTTCCGAGTGTGGGAATGAAGACAAGATAGGAATATGATGGGAAGAGTGGAATTTTCTGGGACTGACAAGTCAGAGTGTTTATGAGAAAGGGAGAAAGTAATGGCTTACAGATAGACAGAACATTGGTGAACAGCATCTACGAAAACATAACGGCACACAGAATATTTAATTCCTATTGGGAATTAATTGTATGCAGCATATAAGTAAAATTTAGCTTTGATAACAGAAAATCATCACTACATTCCCTTATATACTTTTTATTTGTCAAGTGTTTAGGGTTTCATTTAAACTTGAAATACTTTAGAAGATTTTTTGTCATTTAAACCTATAAAAATGATTAAAAGTACATTATTTTCTTTAATAAACTGAAATATAAGGATTAAAAAATCTGCAAAAATCCATTATAATTTTACCTCAACAAGGAGTAAATCCCATCCCATCCCTATTTTAAATAAATCCTGTGTCTTCCCTAGTTTATGATTACATGAAGTAAATCAATTAAGCAGAAGTTAGAGTTTGAGCTGACAAGCAATAACCACTTCAGCCCCGAAAGGTTTTACCCCCTTTATGACCAGGCCATTTTTTGTGATACGGTATTGCGTTACTTTAACTGATAATTGCGCGGTCATGCAAGGTTTTACCCAAACAAAATTGATGTCCTTTTTTCCCACAAATAGGCCTTTCTTTTGGTGATATTTGATCACCTCTGCGGTTTTTACTTTCTGCTATAAAACACATCCAATAAAAAAATTGAAAAAATCTAATTTCTTCATCAATTTAGGTCAATATGTATTTCGCTACATATTTTTGGTAAAAAAAATCCAAATAAGTGTATATTGATTGGTTTGAGCAAAAGTTATAGCGTCTACAAATGATTATATATTTTTATGGAATGTTTATTTATTTCTTTTTTTACTAGTAATGGTGGCTGTGACGAACGTGAGCATCAGATCGCTGCCCTCCTCACCGACGGGTGACCGAGAACCCCCTTGATCTCACACCGCACTTGTCACTACCATAACAATGCCACTCAGCTGCTTTCAGCACAAAGACTTCCCAGCTTGCGGGACCACCGTCTAAGTGTCAGCCGCCTGAGAGCGATTGTTACCGGGCTAATTCAAGCAATTAACCCTTTCACTGCCACCACCTCTTCTTTTGGGACTGAGCAAGAGGAACTCGGGATTTTTGCAATACCAATATGATTTTAGAATAACCACCTGTGACACACGCTGTCACCACAGACAGGGATATTCAGATGAGTTAGCTTAACCACTTCCACACAGCACGTAGTAAATTTACTGCGGCAGTGTGGACGTGTCCCACGAATTGTCGTAAATAAATGGCGATTCGTCAGGAGGAGTGTGACCGCGGCTTGGGCAGACCGCGATGAGCGGCCACAGCAAAAGAACGGGGACCGCCGGTGTAAATACGGTGGTTCCCCGCTCTGCCAATACAGGCATAGCAGATCTACTGATCCCTGTCACTGGGATCAGTTAGATCTCTTATGCCCATGGTAGCCCAGCCCCCTCACAGTTAGAACACGCCTAAGAAACACAGTTATCTCTTAGATCTCCCCCTGCAGGTTAACCCCTTCCCTGCCAATGACATTTATACAGTAATCAGTGGACATTTAAATTTCTGATCGCTGTATAAATGTCATTGGTCCCAAAAAAGTGTCAAAAATGTCCAACATGTCCGCCCCAATATCGCACTACTGCTAAAAAATCGTAGATTGCCACCATTACTAGTAGAAAATAAAAAAAATAAAAACCCCGGAAATGAATTCTCATCATCCGTAAATGCTGCAACTTTTGCACAAACCAATCAATAAATGCCGATTGCATTTTTTTTTTACGAAAAATATGAGGAATAATATAAAACCGTTGAAAAAAAAATTTTTATTTTTTTTTTTATTTGTATTTTAGCAAAAAGTAACAAAAAGGTTTTTTTTTTGCAAAATTGTCGCTCTTTTTTTGTTTATAGCGGTGATCAGAAGTGACGCAGAGGTGATTAAATACCACCAAAAGAAAGCTCTATTTGTGGGAAAAAAGGGACGCAAATTTAGTTTGGGTACAATGCACGACCACGCAATTGTCAGTTAAAGCGACGCAGTACCGAATCGCAAAAAGTGCTCTGGTCCTAACCTGGGAAATCCTCCCAGGGCTGAAGTGGTTAAACAGTAGCGCTCTTCAAAGGAACAGATTCGTGATAGCTTGCATTAAGAGCTTTAGGGACAAAATTAACACTTTTCAGAATAAGGTTTAATAATGAAAAGGTCAAGTTTGGTGCAGTAAAATATTTACATAAAAAAAAAGAAGGTTACAAAGCAATAAGAGACATAATATACAGCAGCAAAAGATAAGACAGAAGAGGTTACTTGCTTTTAAAATGTTCTGTGATCAATCAGAGATTAAATGATGATCTCATGGGTTCTCGGATGTTCGTGCTTGGATGGTAAGGTGAGAACTACAGCTGTCCTTAGCATTCCCTTTTTCTCTGGATGAAAAGGGGTGGGGCTGTATGCCCCTGACCACTCACATGGGTAAGGAGGACCCATGGGCTGTCCAGGGCGGACCGTGGAATACAATCTTCCCTAAGTCACAATTTCTGTACTGAGATTTATATTTGCCAATATGTACAAGGTGCATTCCTGAAACTGATCAATTATAGTCCAGCATGAATTTTGCAGTCCGACAAGTTCAAACATCACAACCTTATCACTTCCTGTGACCCTGGGAAGAGGATAAACTATCCGTGGGTCCCCTTATAAGTGAATACTCTGGTGTTTGGGCTTGTTTAAATTGGTATGCCTACCCGCATACAGATATACACGATTTATTAATATGTCGCGCTCCTAGCTGGAGTTATGAACTGTGAGTATTTTATTCGTAAATTCTGAGCCTCTTTTGATGCCATGCTTGGTAAGTTTTAGGCTTCATGCACACAGGACGTTAAAAAAAAGTCCAAAAAACATCAGTAGCTTATCAGCTATTTTTTCAGCTTTTACCAGCGTTATATTACCAGCGTTTTTGCGTGTTTTGTTCGTGTTTTTAAAGGGCCAGCTTTTTTTTTTTTCTCAATTGATCTAAAAAGTCCAAAAACATTGGGGATCGACGTTTAGCCTAGTTTTGCGCGTTTTTGAGTATTTTTGAGCATTTGAATGGCTTTACAGCTCAAAAACGTCTCTCAGAACCCACTGGTCTTGGCTTTTTTTTTACAGCTCAAAAACATCACTGCTAAAAACATTTGATAACAGACTATGTGTGCGTGAACACATAGGATAACATGATGGAGGGTTTAATGACTGTAGAAAAAAAAGTCTGCAGCTAAAAACAGCTGCTGTAAAACAGTCAAAAAACGTCCTGTGTGCATGAGGCCTTATAGTCGGCCCACACAAAAAAAAACAAACATACTGCTCATGTAGCTAAGATAACAATTCCTTTTTAAAGTGGCTTTTTTTAAAATTTCCACATGGAACAGGGCTGAGGGGGTGTGTGAGGTATCTGTACTGGGAAATTGTTAGGCTAAAACTGAAATGGCATCATCTGAACAAAATGGTGCAAGTTCTGTGCGTGTCTCACACGTGATATCATCACATCATGTGTGTCTCACGTGTGATATCATCACAGTGACGATCAGAGATTTTTAGCGGGACTGCGACACTACTGACACTTTTGACACGTTTTTGGGGACCGGTGACACTAATACAGTGATTGGTGCTAAAAATATACACTGTCACTGTACTAATGACACTGGCAGGGAAGGGCTTAACACCAGGGCGATCAAAGGGTTAAGCGTGTCCCTAGGGGTGCTATGTTGGGATTGCTCTGAGTGGGAGAACACAGAGATCCATGTATCTGCTTAGCAGGGACACAAAATCTCTATGTTCTCCCCTGTCAGAATGGCAATCAGCCTTTTTACATAAGCAGGTTGTGGTTCTACCTCTCTGGGGAACGATTGCAGGTACGTTGTTTCTTGCAGCCAGGCCGCCTTGCCGCAGTAAATGTGTGGAAGGTGGTCCAGGAGTGGTTAAATGAAAACATCAAAATACACTGTTGAAATACATTTGAGTTGTTCTACTCACCATAAAATTTCTAATTTTGTTCTGCTGATCTTTGTGAGCCAAACATCCCTTCCAGACAGAACAGCCAGTTTGTGTTGATTTATATCTGGGACAGCACCTCCAATACTCATGCTAATACACACAGGGGTTGGTTTACTAAAGGCAAATAGACTGCACACTTTGCAAGTGCAGCTGCAGCTCAACAAATGCAGTTGCTCCAGAGCTTAGTAAATGAGGGGAAGCTCTGCTGTCTTCCATCATCCAATCATGTGCAAACAAAAACACTGTTTTTTTTATTTGCTTGCATGTGATTAGGTATTCTTTGTAAAGTGAAGCTTTACCTTTTACCAAGACTAAGCTCTGGAGCAATTGCACTTGCAACTCTGCTTGCAAAGTGTATAGTCTATTTGCCTTTAGTAAATCAACCACCATTATTAACTGAGCCTCCACTGACTTAGATAGTTGAATTGCTGGGAGTAGGGCTAAAACTGGAAACACATGTTACAATCTGGTTCGTCACTTTAATGTAGACCTCCACATGGACATATACTTACTTTCCTTTTGTTCCCCTACCCCTTTTTTCTATTCTGCTGGAAGGGAAAGCAAGGCCCTGTGTAACCTACAAGCCACCAGAGTCGTCATTTTGAGTTGGCTATTGACTCCTTGTGTGACAGTGCTGATTGGCTGAGTGCTATGACATAGAGTGAGTCTCACATTGCTCCATGCCCAAAAAGTACTGGGCTGCTCCGGTCAGTGAGTGGCAGGAGAGTGAAGGAAAGGTTAGTACATGTTGGAGAGTGTTGGGGGATTAAAGTAAAACTGTTGATTTGCCCTGAATGAGCAAAGCACATGTTTTCTTTAGATGTTTTATTATATTATAAATAAAATAAAATATTGGGGTTTTTTTCCCCGCTCAAAAGAAACCTAGTACTTGTATTATAAGTTTCTTATAGTTTTAATGCTGCCTTTAATATTCTGTTTAACAGGCAGCACACTCCTATTTAATGTAATAAATACACCATTACACAGGTTTTATGTACATTGTTGGTCTGTTATATCACGTGGGCCCAACTCATTTGGGGACAAAATAGCTGCATGCACCTGTTTAAATTAGTCCATGGAATGAAAGAGCTGCAGAAAAAGCACAACATTTTCTGATTGTAATATATAATACCATATGTGTTTCCGAATGTCTGGAATTACTTCAGTTCTAGTTGGGAAACCTCCACTAAAAAAAATCTAACTTACATAATTTAATACTATTAAAAAAATGACCTTTCTATTTCAATCCACACCCAGCCCTGCTTTTCAAAATACTGATTAATTAAATGTCACTTCTTTATAGTCATTACAACACTGGGGGTCTGCTTATAAAGCAGAGAATGTGACATTCACATGCATTCTCTTGGGGGAAAACCATCAAATTCCATGTGTTTTAAATGGGGGTGACTGATTCTAGGAGTTTTCTATGTGAACAAATTACCCCAAAATTCCTGCTCATCTGATTTGCTCGCTGCTTTTTCTAACAGTTTTTTTCTCTTTCTCTTCTATTTGTTTTTTTTTCTAATTCATTTTTTTCCCAGACAAAAATATAATGTTTTAAAATAACTATATTTTCTTAACTTCCAATGGTAAAAGGGCAACATTAAGGCTTTGGTTAAAAAATCCTGTTGCTTACAAATTTTGAGGAAGCGGTAACTTGTTTTGCTTTTAGCACTGCTTACTTGAAATTTTCTTGAAAAAAAATCTGGCTTTTCTTTATTTAGAGGGTGTGGTTTTGGGTGGTGGAAAGTTTGTAGGGTTATTTTGTTTATTTTATTAAGTGTTCTTTGTATTTTGCCTTTTTTATTTTTTTTTGTATGTGATCTTTTTGTATATCATTGCTTTAAATGATTTAGTTTACTTTTTTTATTTACTTTTTTTTTCTTTCTGTGAAAAATATTGAGTCTAATGAGCGACAATTTTTTAGAAAATGAATGGGTCCAGTTTTAGCAAAATAAACTTCCATAGCCCTCAGGAGCCATTTAAAGTTTATTGTACCCATTAAAACCATCACAAATTAAAACTTTTACTCATCCCTAACTCAGTTAAGAAGAGACAGTCTGAAAGCAAACAGCTTTTGCTGCATTTTCACATTAGAAAAACCATAATACTCTATGGCACCAGTCACATAAGGCAGTGGTTCTCAACCTCAGTCCTCAAGTACCCCCAACAGGCCATGTTTTGGGAATTTCTCTTAGATAACATAGCTGTCCAAAATTCCAAGCCATTGACTCTGATTTAAAGCACCCATGCAAGAAAAAGTAAAATCTGAAAACATGGCCGGTTGGGGGTACTTAAGGATTGAGGTTGAGAACTACTGACTTAGGGGACCCTTTTATTAAACTTTTATTTGTAAAATTCGGATTTTATATAAATAATAAAAGCAAATATAAAACATTCATTTATAAGCATATAAATTAAAAAATAAAACACATTTGACCCAAAATATTTCAGTTTTAATTTTAGAGTTTCGCAATTAAAGTCAATATAAAAAATACATAGGGCACTTTCTAGGATTCATTTGACATTGACATTTCTACTCATACATGAAAAAGGTAAAACACACATAATGGTTAGAACCAGTTGTGTCTGAAAAAAAATTAAAGAAAAATAAATTGTGGGTTTGTAAAAAAAACTTGTGTTGTCAACTGCCTCAATCCATCACCTGGATTTTCCATGTCAATCCTCTCTCTTCACTGGACATTTCTATTCCACTGCGTTTTAGTCCCAGTAGTAAGTAGTGGTACACAATTTGTGTGTTATAATGAACTCAAAGCTTGATTTCTAGATTTAGCATATAGGCGGGCATAATAAAAGGAGGAAAGATCTCAAGTTTATAGAATTTGCTATTGGAGCCTTAAAGGTTTGCTTTATCATGTGGGCTGACAGCCAACAATGAATATTTGGTGTTGAGTGGACATACCCTTTAACATGTCCCCTGTAAAGCACTTGAAAACCCCTGGGAAACATGCTCTATTAATTCCAATATATCTGTCCTCACTAAACCTTTTGTCTGCACTCTACTTTTTACATCGGATCATAACTGTTCTGATAAATAATGCACTGCTGTATCACTAATGGCTTCAGCATATGTCAAGATAAGAACCTTCCCAAAAAGGATGACTCCACAAATACAGTGTGCCAAAAGCAATTAGTGTAGCACATGGCCCACTGGCCTGAGATTGTCATACACATCACATTACATGCTGTTAAAATAATATATAGATAACCCTGCATTTAGCAGAATCTCAACTGACATTACATATAAATGTAAATCACACATTCTCCTTTATCACTTTCTGCTAAATGAATAATGTCCGCCTGGGTGGCCAGAACATGCCACAAAGGCTTTATTTATTTATCTACTTTCTTCCAGGAATGCAACAAAAAATGTGTGTTGTTCATGCAGAGCTTCTATATATACATATTCAGATTTATTGCAGTCTACTGTACCTTTTTTTATTACAGAAAAAAGCAAGCAATGCAAGTAGCATCTAGGATATATCTTGGATAATATACATGCCATTAATCAGAGATTGGCTTGTCATGTTTTTTATGGCTTTGATCTACAAGCATGCTATACCCATTTACCTTAAACTGCTGTCTTCATTTTAGGTAGTCTAGCCCAATATATGCTTCCTACCTAAAGTATCAAATCATAATATCACTGGACCTACAAACAATGTATAATCAATATATTTGTAGAAGGCTACGATTAGTTGAAACAGTAACTCAAGCCAACTAGTAAGATTGCATCTTTTATCAGTTGAAAATTGAAGGTCAGTCGGTTACACAGGGTGTCTTCATTTTACTTAGAAACATAGAAACATAGAAAAGTGATGGCAGAAAGACTGAGTAGTCCATCGAGTCTGCCCCTTTTTATTTATTTTTTTAATTTTTTTTTTTATATATATATATATTTTTTTTTACATTAACCTTGTTGTCTGACTATGGATTTATGTTTATCCCAAGCATGTTTGAAGCCATTTACTGTTGACTAAATAAATAAAATTGTAAAAAATCCGCGCAATTAATAATACTATTCCGTAACAATCTTAAACCAATGATTATCATATAGAATCAGCAGCTGTGCACAAGGTCATACATCACAAGAAACCCCAAAGCGTGTTAATATATAAATTGGTGCAGTGCTATAAGCTCAATATATCATGAGTCCATAATACAGCAAATCCAAGAAATGGTAAGTGTTCAAAGATGAAACAAGCAGAAAAAGTCCCAATCCGTGTCAGAAAGGAAAACAGGATCACACTGGTGCCACTCAACACCCCTGCTGATATACTCTTACCAGAGAGCATGTGACCCCTTGATAAGAGTGGTCAAACACGCTTTATTTACGAGTTAGGTGGTCTCCCTTCCTGCTGCTGCAATCAGGTAGTCTCCCCTCCTGCTGCTGTATTCACTACAAACTTTTGGCCCAGCTGTGGAAACCGACCTCCAAGTCACTCAGATGGAAGGATCAATCCAGACATGTAGGAATAAAGGGCCCCAATAGTGTAATACCGTTTTAAAAAATGTAATAATAAAAAGAATAAAACTTACAAACAGTTCGTCTTTGACAAAGCATATATGAACATCCACCAGGAAGAAAAATGGCCGCGCTGCGGCCGCGCATGCGCAGATGCTTGACGGCGATAACAGAGGAGTGGTCAACGTGCGGGCGTTCCAACCGGTTTCGTCAGAGGTGACGTCATCAGGGATACGCCCACACGCTCAGACCACTCAATTTATACCTAACAATAGCACGGGAGGGCCAATCAGCTCTCATATTTCATGTTCTGATTAACTCTGTTCCTCCTTCGTTATGCGGTGTCTTCCAAACACATCTTTAACACCTACTTTCACATTACTCCCAAAATATTCAACATTTATAAAGGCTAATTTGAAATAGCCAATAATTTGATTTGTCATTGACATTACTCACAATATGAAGATAAATATTAGCTAATAAAAAACAATCAGAAGGTTAATTTATATATAATACATCCTAGAATATTGCAGGGTGCCCCCTGCTGGAAGAAATATAAATAATCCCAGCTCCATCACTCAGAATTAACTTCTGAATAATGTCAGAGTTACATCTAAACAAATCTCCATCAGAATTAAAAATTAAAAATTGAAAAATGTATATAAAAAATGTATATAAAAACCAAGGGATATTTAATACCAGAAACTGACCCTATGGTGGTTAGCATTAAATTGCCACGAGCCTCCCATCCTCCCTAACAACCGATATTTTGTACCTTGGGTCCATACTCTGTCTGTAAAAACTTCCTCCCAGTCAGGGGTTAACTGTTATTTATATAACAGTTCAGGTCCCATTCTACGTTCAAACCAAATGGCATATAACACTTTAATCTATATATCCAGCTGGTTTCTGCTTGGGAAATACATCTTATAGCATTAGCTCCCCTCCAATGTCCCGTAAATCTCTCCAAGGCTATAAACTTGGTACCAGCTAAACTTCTTCCATGTTTTAAATCATAGTGCTTCGAAACGTTGTGTCCCGGAAACCCCTTTTTGATGTTGCAAATGTGCTCTCCCAATCTGGTGGCTAGACTCCGGGTAGTTCTTCCTACATAATCCAACCCACATGGGCACTTGATGAGGTACACAACGTTTCGAGTACTACACGTAATGCAAGTTTTAATTTCATATTCCTTCCCTGTAACTGAGGAACTAAAGGATGTCACCTTCCTTCCTGTCAGGGAGTTTACCTCGCACGCCTTACATCTATGACAGAAATAGTATCCCTTTAGATCCCCAAAAAATACTGGTCTAATAGGTGGATCAGGGACGTTAAGAGCAATTTTGTTTCTTAAACTTCCGGCTCCCCTAAAAATTACCCCTGGTTTGTCAGGAAGTGTTGGTCCAAGGATGCGATCTCCTTTTAGGATCGGCCAATGCTTGTTAATAATTCCCTTAATCATATAATGTTGTTCAGTATATGTTGTAAAGAAAGAAGAAGACCAGTCCTGACTCTGATTCAAATTGGGGGGCTTGTCTTTAATCAAATTCTCTCTATTATGTAGTTCAACCTCTCTGATGGTTTTCTCCAGGGTTGCTTCCGCATAACCTTTTTCTAGAAATCTTTTCTTTAGGATCTCAGCTTCCCTCCGGAAATCTTCCACCTTTGAACAATTACGTCTTAGGCGGAGAAACTGTCCTTTGGGAACTGCTGAGATCCAAGCTGCATGGTGACAGGAGTCTGTGGGGATGTAACTGTTCCTGTCCGTTTTCTTAAAAAATGTGGAGGTAATCAAAGTGTCACCCGAGGCTCTAATGGTCAAATCCAAGAAGTGAATCTCCGAGGGATGGACTTCAGATGTTAAGATTATGCCCTTCTGGTTGTTATTCAAAACCTCAAGGAATGTTCTAGCTGACTGTTCATCTCCATCCCAGATGAAAAAGATATCATCTATGAACCTCTTCCAGACTATCAGTTCTGGTCTTTCTGTCCCAAGGACCTCCTCCTCCTCCCATCTTGCCATGAAGAGGTTTGCCATGCTGGGGGCAAACTGGGCCCCCATGGCAACCCCCTTCCTCTGCAAGTAGAAGGAGCCCTGACACCAAAAATAATTGTGTGCCATTGCATACTCCAGTAGGTCCAGAATAAATTGTTTCTGTAAGCAAGGGATAGACAAATCCCTTCCGAGGTAGTGTCTAACCGCTTCCAAACCCAGGGCATGCGAGATGGAGGTGTATAGCGCCGAAACATCGGCTGTAACCAATAGGTATCCGGGCTTCCACCTCACATCCCCCAGTATATTGATCAGTTGTTTTGAATCTCTGAGATACGAGGGTGTGCCCATCACCAGTGGCTGTAGGAAGAAATCTATATATTGTCCCACTCTTGAGGTGATAGAGTTAATGCCACTGATGATGGGCCTCCCCGGGGGATTCTCCAAGCTCTTATGTATCTTGGGGATACAATATAGGACCGGGAGTCTTGGTGCTAATGGAATTAGAAAGTTAGCCTCCTTTTTATTTAGGATGTCCAGGCTAAGTCCTTCTTTGACCAGATTTTTTAGTTCCAATTTATATTTTGAAACTGGGTCCCCATTAAGCTTACCATAAGTTTCATGATCGTTAAGTATATTAGAGATCTCTTGGTTATAAGCAGCCTTATCAAGGACTACTATTGCTCCCCATTTATCAGCTGACCTTATGACTAGGTCTTTCCTTTGGCAGAGTTTGTCCAACCCATTGGACATTGGTTCTTCTCCATTGTTATTTTCCGGTATTTTAAAGCATCCAAATCTTTAAGGACTAAATCCCTGAATACTACCAGATTGTGGGAGGTATTATTAGGGGGATTGAATAAAGAAGCATTACTCAATTTAGAATGTCTGACTTCTGAGGCTACTGTTACTCTTTCTTTTATTGGGTTACTCATAATGTACCTTTTAACATTGAGTTTTCCGACGTTCTTCTGCACGTCTATGAAAGTTTGAAACTTATCCAGATTCCGGGGTGGTGCATATTTTAAGCCCTTTCCCAGAATCTGGAGTTCTTCTTTGGATAAATCTTTCCCACTTATATTAATAATACCCTCTACATTTACATCCTTCTTCTTTTTGGCGTGTACACGCCTCCCCCCTCTGGTCCCTCTCGGGTGTCTATGTTTCGTTTGTACCCTGTCCTGGGGGCCCCCTGAAAATCCCTCTGTTCCCTAACTAAACTATCATTAGGGTAGTATTGGTCCGGACTCCGCCAAGATGCTCCATCCGTCCAATCCCTTAAGGGTGCAAAGCGGTTAGGCCCCCCCCATATGAACCACTATTGGGGTGTCTAGGACTGTTCCAGGCCGTTCCACGTTCATATCCCCCATTATCCCGCGCTACAGGGTAATGTTGGACCCGAGGCTGTGGTCCA
>BLSH010103639.1:230735-303221 GCA_018402905.1 Glandirana rugosa | reverse complement strand
TGTTTCCATTCAAACGTTACACAAAAGTCGGAAAAAGACGGAACGACAGACGAGTGTACAGACGTGGTAACGTTATCGTACACGACGTACGTAGACTCGTCGTGTTTGTTTCTTTCGAGCGTTTTGTGGTTGTGTTTTCGCACTTCTCCTCCAAGTCATACGTTTACGTTACATTTTTTATGTGACGAAAAGTAACCAGTGAACAGTTGAGTTTTGTGGAAGGGTTTTTGCGGACTTTTTGCGGAGTTTTTTACGGGTTTTTTGTAGGGTTTTTGCGGATATGTTTATCGTTGTGGATCTACACTTGCCTCGGATTTCCTGTCCATACACACTTGTCCCGGATTTAGAATAATTACGCTGCTGTACTCTCTAAGCGGATTCTTTTTCCCTAGATGCATTATTTTACATTTAGAAATATTGAACTGCAGTCTCCACTGCTTTGACCAATCTTCCAGCAATGCCAAATCATTGGCACAGGTTACACAGGGTGTCTTCATTTTACTTCCTGTGTTTCGCATTAATAAGATTTAGGCCCTGTTCACACATACCTGTCCTTTAGGCTCCGTTCACATCTAGGTGTTGCTATTTGTATAGGCGTTTTTGGGATGTTTTTTGGGCATTTTTTGAGGCGTTTTTCAGGCGTTTTTGGGAAGGTGTTTTGAGTTGACAAGTGACCAATGAAAAGCAGTGTATTTTTTACATTGCATTTGCATACTGAACCTCCTCTTCACGCTTTTGTGTTGGTGTTTTGCGAGCTTTCTTTGTTTGTGCTGCTCAGATGCATGCAGCACATGCTATTGCAATGGTGCAGACATGTGAGCAGACAGCAAGGCAGAAAAAGGCTGAAAACACATTGCAAACTTACCTTTGTCCTGTTTCTGTGTATTTGTCAAAGTCAACCACCCTAGAAGAACTTGGGATGCAATCTCTGCCTAAGCTCTGTATCTCTTATTTCTGTTTTTGTAATGCTCATTCTTGGAGTCGTACACAGATGGGTGTGTATGGCACTAGTGCAGTAAAGGTTTCTGCTTCTAGCAAAAGAGAGCTGTCCTCCATCTTGCTGAGCTTGTGTAGGAAAGATGTGTGGCAAGGGGTGGAGCAGTAGGTGGAGAGTTGCTGTTTGAGCAGATTAGGAGCAACTAAACTCTTGTAAAATGCTCATGTATCACTTTCCGATGTTTCTATAGAAGTCTATGGAGCCAAAACGCCTGTAATCTGCCAAAAAAAAAGCTCATGTACTTTTTTGAGTGACAGGCATTTTTCCTAAGGCGATAGAATGCTTAGATGTGAACAGAGGCCATTGAAATGAATGGGATTTGTCTTGTTGAGTGTTTTTAGAGCTGAGGCATAGAGCAGAAAAACACTCAAAAACGCCTAGATGTGAACAGGGTCTTAGAGTACTGGAAAAATCACCGCAAAGACACATAGAACACATCTGTTTTCTATATGTAAGGACACACAAAAAAAAGTGTTTTCTGTGTGTCTTCTTCACACCACAATACTAGTGTCATGTGCAGTGTGGTATGTTGCGTTAAAATGCTACATGTATGCATTTTACCGCAACACAATACATAGATGCATGCAAATGCACATCAACACAATGCAAATCTATTGAGAAAAAAAAAGCTTTATCTCTTACCATTACCCATTGCAATTTAACATGCATAACAACACATGTTAACGGGCATTAACGGAAATGCGCACCGATTGAAGGTAATGTGAATCCATTTTTGAGCATTTTTAGGCCCTTAAATTGTTGGCTACCTGCAATAAAAATATACGAATTCCTGATTCTCAACCACATTCATGAAGCTTTAAAACCCTTATTAACATACCACAGAGCAGGCAGTGATGTCACTAACTACTAGTATATTTAGATTACATAATAAGCCTGCCTTTATGTGAACAGTTCTAACAGTTGTTATAAGAAAATATTCTTCTTTACACAGTAAAGTCTTCATTACACAGTCACTGTGTTCTACACCTCTGCCCAATAGTGGTTGCCTTTACCACAAACTAGCTAATGAGTGCCCAGAACAAACTAAACATTTTATGTTGCTCTACTGAGACCACATGCGACAATATAATATATCCTGGCAGTCTAACGCCCTTTTCGAACACTGGATAATCCTTGCTCAAAACATACAGTATGTATGAAGATACCAGTGGGAGGGCGAAATGCATTAGATGGGAACTTGCGGCGACGTCACGAATGACGGTTGACACGCACTCTACTCTGCTGGTTCTGTACTGGCGTTACATGCTTGTTTGCACAGGAAACTTGTGAGTGGAAAATTTGTAAGTTTTAAATCTTTTTTAACAATAAAATGGAATTTCTCTACATCTTTATGTGACCATTACCTTACCATCCTATTGAAAGAATTGGAGGATCTGGAAAAACAGCATCTGTGCATCCACCTAAGATAGGTGTATGCAAAATCATAATCTGTGGAGCAGCTAGAGAAATGACATCTGAGCATTCATCTGCGACAGGCACATTTACACTTATAATTTGGTGAGTGAGGGCAAAAAATGGGAGCATGGCACCTTATCACACAAATGAAGATGATTGCACTTTGAAGAAAGCACTATTGCACTTTGTTAGGAGGACTTTGATGATTTTTTGCACAGCTGAATCTTATAATAATGTTTTATGATTCATGGTATATATGTATGAATTGTACAATTTAAGGGGACAGCGCTGGGGATCTGCATATACAGTATATCATTTAAAAGGACCACACACCTTTTTTTCCAGTAGCAGCCCATGCACTAGTTTGTAGCACTTTATCGTTATTATTATTTAATAGACACTTTTTTCTACCTTAGCGTGGGCATGCAAATATTAGCTTGCACAAAACATGTTTTATATTAGTATCCACCAACTTATGAAACAGTTTTTGTCCAACATGTATGATACCTCAGTGCAGGGCTAAATGGCATGGCTGAGATCAGGTTTTGGAGAACACTGCCACTTCTCAAATGTAGGTATCTACCCTTTGGCCACCTATATGTATATTTACAGTGCAAACAAAAGTCTCCTTTATGACAACCTAAACAAGTACCAAAACCCGTTATTATGTGATACATAAACCTTGTAAAGTAAATGAAAAACTTTGTTTACCTTCCCTACCTTGAGCCAAATCCTCCTTCATCTGTGTCTTACATGCTGTTCTTCCCAGACACGGAAGCTCACAGTGGGAGGGTTTCAGCAACAGAAGCAATGCTGTCAATCCAGAAAGCAGTGGGCAAGACTTAGGGTGGTCAGGTGCTACAGGTTTGTGAATCAGTAGTATCAATTCTGATAGCCTTATCCCCACAACATTTTTTTAATCCCACTATAGTGCAAGCAGGTACAGCCCACTCGAGACCGTTAGCATTGCCCTAATTCAAGAGCATAACACCATCACAAGAAGCTGCATTAGGTGAACTTCATTGGCATGATCAATGGGTTTTTGGACTTTGCAGGGAGACTAAGAGAAAACTGTAAGTGTAGATACACTTATAACTAAGTGCTGCTTCAATTTTATTGAGAGGCCATAGTTTCACTTTAAGAAAATGTTTTACCTATGCTTGTCAAACACATACTTCTAATCTTTACTGATATTATTTACAATACAACGTAGGCTCAGACTCTGTAACTTAAAAAAAAAACTGTTAGTTGGTATCATGTAGTGACACCAAGCTATACTGCACTTACCCACAGTTGTTCTTATTGACCTCATCTATGACCCTATGTTGGAGCATTTTGAACAGGCAAAGCTTTGAAATTTTATGGTAGTGACAGAGTTGGACTACCCCATCTACCTCACACACATAATTTCTTCTGGCCAACAAAGCAGCCCATTATAGTAATTAGACAATACAAATGCGTATGTGTGTGTCTGTGTGTGTGTGTGGTGGGGGTGGGGGTGATTTGGAGCAGGCAAACTATAGGTGTGCACACTTTATAAATGCTAACTTCTTTATTTTTTTTTTTAAGTTGCTTAAAGTAATGCCAAAATCAGTCATACATGTACAAAAGGCATTAACCCAGTACAACCAATCAGATTTCACCTTTCATCAATTTAGAGCTGTCAGAACAATGAAAGATGATTGCTAATTGAGGTTGGTTAATGTGGGTCAGTGCTCTTTATGTTTTCAATTAGGCCTGATTGTAACCAGCCTATAGTATTTTTAATTGGAAAGATTTTTTCTAGGCTTGATTTGAACACAATGACAAACCTTTAATGTTCACATGGAGCCTCTAAGAACTACTGCGTATACTTATTTTAATTTCTCTAAATGACTTGCTGTCTTCCAGTGACCCGCTCCTCGGAGACGATTCTTTCATGTATTTTTTAGAAGCTCAGAATGCACACAGCGCTCCTGACACAACAAGGAGTCTGTTCTAGCGGAGAATATTCACTTCCCTAATACAGCATTAGTCAAGAGAATAACCTGCATATCAGTTGCTGTTAATTTTGTTTGTAACATTTTGTCTTTGTAGTTGCCAGGAGCAAGGAGCCTTCTAGAAAGTAATCTTAAAATTACTCGCTACAGGGTTATTAGCAACTATTGATTTATGTCATATAGAAACATGGATCAACCTGCTTAACACTGGGCATGTGTGCTCGGGAAACAGTAAACATGTATTCTTGTCAAAGTCTTTCAGCTTCAGGCAAAAATCCCTATTAATGACGATGGGGAGTTTTGGGCAAAGCCGCAGATCAAGCATCGCGGCTTCTTGTAGAATATGCCTCTTAATTAAATAAGGGATAGCATTTACCTTATTAAACCTATACCATCAACATCATTGCTGCCATGTGCTAAAGTGATGTGTTTAATGAGCCATCAGCAGTTATCTCAGTGGACTGAGCTGTCAAGTCATGGAAATTGGGTTTACTGCATAAAGCACAGTCACTTGCCAGTCTCCCGCCACTCTATAAAGGGAAGCTGGAGCTATAAATACAGCTTGATCTAATATAAAAAAAAAAATTTGTGACATTCACAAACATGGTATTAAAAATCCGATAACAGACAGTAAAATATTGCAAAATATGTTTTCTTAATTAAAATTGGAGGAAATAGTTTCTTCAAATATGATTGGCTCTGAGCAGTTTTTTTTACAACTTTTTAAACACAAAAATTGATAAAGAGTTTAGGGTGTCAAGCAGTGCTAAGAAGGGTAAGGATTTCAGAACACTGGGCATCATGCTCTAAAGCGAGTCATACGATGCAGAATGTATAATTTTAGTGACTTTAAGGAAAAAGAGACTCCTTCTGAGTTGTGTTGATCATTCATTTATCATTTATGTATCAAGCGGTTAATATGAGTTACCATCGGTTCACATTCTGTTCCCTCTGTCATGTAAAGATGCAACAGTTGTAAATTTAAACACTGCATTCCAAATCCTTAAAACATGCTCCACTAAGGAATGTTAATGAATCATATTGTAGATCATAATGCTAAGATCAACCTGGTAATCATTTTAAATAGTTTAAATGTGTCCAAACAAAATGCACCCAGTTCTGCAAAATTTAACGTTTTATGAATTATCTAAATATTCCAACCAAAAAAATGCACTGACACTGTGAGAAAACAACTTTCTGATGAAGTCATATTTAGTACACAAGCCTACAGATATAATGATCCACATAAAGTAGAGTATGTAGACAGACCCCCCCATCCTCTATCTGTTTGATTAAAATACAAAGGTCCTGCAGACCCAAGCTGTATCCCACTGCTAGGGGCTGAAAAACAGGGACTTTACATCTATACAAGCACTATGGGGCTGAGTGATCTTCTGCTTCTCAATGCCTGTACAGTTCATAGTTCCAGCGCTGATTTCATCAGTCAACGTGAGACACGTTATCTGCCATGATGGCAGGTAAAGTTCTGCAGAATATTAATGGGGGAAGGAGAAGTGTCCCGCTAACACCAATGCTGAAGGTGAAGTGGGGCTGTCCCACTGGCACCATTGGTGAAAAGGGACCTTCTCACAGACCAATATTGTTCACCCTTGCTGTATTTTTTTTAATAAACATGTAAAAGGTTTCAGTCTGATGTAAATTATTTTGTCAGTGTGTGTTAAAGTGGTTGTCAACCTGTGACAACCGCTTTAACCTACAGGTAGGCCTAGAATAAGGCTTACCTGTAGGTGCCCTGCATATCTCCCAAACCTGCACGGTTCAGGAGATATGCAGTGTTCTGCATGTGCCAAAGTCATTTCGCCACATGTGCAGTGAAGAAACGGCCTCCGTGCCGTTTCTCCACTGAGACTGTGCCATGACTGGCGACTCCCGCGCGCATGTGTGGGATTGACGTCACGTGACTTTGGCCAGTCATAGAGCCGGAGATCGCGGCCCAGGAAGGAAGAGGGGCAGAACATGGATGCCGCCAGCACAGGGGACAGCGCTGGACGTCATAGGCTTCATTTCCAGGTAAGTGGCACATGGGCTATGTATAGTAGCCCATTATGCTTCTAATTTACATGGGTATGTAGAGGAAGTAAACCCAATCTGGGTTTACTTCCTCTTTAATGTTTTATAAACCCTGTTTCTATGTATAATTTATAATGATGTGTATAAATGGGGGTACCCATGTTACTCATTATATTACACAAGCTGTTTCCTGTTTTGTACAATGGTTGTGGTTTACTGTTCCTTCTCACAATTTTAGCCAAATCTTTGAAAACAATACACTTCATAGGTGGCTGATATATAAAGTTAATAAGGGAGAGGCAAAGTATTTGCACACAGCCAATTAAAGTTTCCAGATTCCCAATTAATTAATGCATATATTCAATCATAGGAAAACTATAATGGTTTTGGATCAGTTTTATTTGAGTGGTTTTCATAGTTTTTTTAACTGCTGTTTTTTTATCTGTTTTCTTCCAATATTTATAATATATACAGTCTTTGTTTTACAAACATTAAATACATGACAGATGGTTCCCATAGAATTGGAACTTATCTAAAAGGTCTTGCTTTGCCATTCCCTTTGCCTAACAGAAACTTGTTACTTGTCACGTGATGAGGAATAAGCCTGCAGTGAACAATGGACTTTCCAACAGCACAGCTGAAAAGTGATCATGCTGATGATGGGAAAAGGAGACTAGAGCACCACCTGTTGACTGGATAAAGACTGCATGGTATTAACTTGCCATTCCTCATATTTATTTGGCTAGAAAACAATTAGGAAGTATACTTATACTTTAGCCCTGACCATTAAAAACAAAGACAGAAAATGTATACAAAACCACTATACACTCCCTTCAAATACCAAAAACAGGCAATATTTTAAACCTTTTAAAAGCTATCTTAAAGCCTAAAAAAATCACATGCAGTTGAGTCCCCCCCCCCCCCCACCACCACACTGCAAGGTTTAAATGATAATTTTAGGGGGCAGAGGAAGAGACTGTACTACTTACCTTACCCCTCACTCCAGCAGGCTCTAGCACTCTCCTCTGTTATCTTTTGCTCTGTGCAGTGGGCATCCCTCAGCATCACCATGTACAAAGCGGAGCTTTTAGTTGTGCATTGTATTAGAGGAGGTAAGCATGCAACTGTGCCTGGGAGCACCTTATAGAGGAGACTGATTGGAAGCACAGATGGAGGAAGCTTGACAGGGTGAGGAATAAGGTAAGTATTGGAGCTTATTCTTCTACACCTAGGCAAACATTTGTATTTATCCATTGCAGTATGGGGGGGGGTTAAGCCATTGATGGTGGATGAATGATCTTTCATCCAATTGTAATTATACAGGATTTATTTAGCGCCACCAGTCTGTGCAGCACTTTACATTATAAAGGGAGATAGTACAGTTAAAACACAATTAAATGCAAGAGGGTTAAGAGGGTCCTGCACCAGTTTACAATCTAATAGGGAGGGACAAGAGGTAGAAAAAGTTAAAGCTGTGAGGGATGAGCTGATGGGAGGATTAAAAGTTCAGTTATTAGGTGCATTGGTTCATTGTAGATCTCACCGGATTACTGTAAGTGTGCGCATGTCCACACACTCATCAAAATACCAGTTTTATCTTGGAGATAACAATGACTCTTAGCCAGGAAATCCAAGCTAGCTCATCAATTTTTTTAACCTTAGTTTGCTCAGCTTGAGGGGTCTCCTTAGTCATCGTATTATCATCTATTGTCTATGAGTACATAAATGTGAACTAATGGGATATTTTACACAGTTAGAAGTCCTGTCTAGGAGCACACAAAAAAAAAAATGCCTGCCATTACTTTAGATAGCTACTTTACTTGTCTAAGTAACAAGGACACACCTATTGGTCAAGAGGATGGCAGCCAGTACAACTTAGTCCTGAAGTAGGAAGAGAAACAGTGTACACAACGGGGAACTCCCAGTCCAATTTGCAAGATCCTCTTTCATGTGCTCAGGCTCAGTGTGTCCTTACACACCACAGCACAAACAAGTAAAAAGATTGGGCCGGCAACTCTGTAGTCCATATAGCAATTTTAATGGTTGGTTACATGAAGTGACAAGCAAAACAGTTGACGCGTTTTGGCTACGACTAGGGCTGTTGCTGAAACGCGCCAACTGTTTTGATTGTCACTTAACGTAATCAACCATTAAAATTGCTATATGAACTACAGAGTTGCCAGCTCAATCTTTTTACTTGTTAGTCCTGAAGTAGCTTCCTAGTAACAAAGCAAAACAGATGTTAAAGAGGCACACAGATCATGTTTTGTAGCTGGCAATAGGAAGCAGCCTATGGTATCTGTTGCTAGGTGGGACTTTTTAAAAGTCCTGCATATTTAAAATGACTTGACATATTGTGCCTGAACACATATGCTATGCATAATTACAATAATCAGTTACATTGAATTATCTTTCTCCTGTTTTAAGATTTCTTTTTGGCCCTTCCAGGTTTTTCAAATTGTACTGGTTGGGTCAATCAGTACATATATGTATAGATCAGTAAGGCCACAAGACTGACTCTAACTTGGTTGAAAAAATAATTTGTGCACCATGCCAGTCACAGCACTGTCCATTCTGGATGCATTTATTTTTACACACCACACACATTAGAATCAATGAAAGTGGATATCAGAAGTTTACAGTATACTGACCATCCTTCCACTGACCCATTCCACTGTTTAGCTGCCATTAGCAGAGGAAAGCTCTGGATAAGCTATGAGTCACTGAAGATAAACTATGGACTCCCTGCGCAAAAGCCACAATTGGCCTACCTCTGTCACATGGAGTGAGTTACATGCTTCTCCATATCTGGAAGTACTGGGTAAGTCCTTTGGCTCCCAGAACTGATCAGAGTGAAAGAGAACAAGAACAATGTAAAAATGTGCTGGAGAACGGTGGGAATTAAAGCACATCTGTTACTTTGCTCTAAATTAGCAAAACATGGGTTTGCTTTAAGGTATGCATTAAAAGGAAATAAGAGGTATGAGCTTATGGGAAACATTGGTGTAAATAAATAATATAAAATTTAGAATCATCAAATATCTAAACTTCACCTGACATTATCTAGATAAATGTATTATTGTATGTTTTCATTGTATTATTTATTTTTCAATTCAAAATTTTCTTACTTGAGAGAAAAAAGTCAGCCAGTCTTCAAGATAAGTATGACATAAATGAACACATCAAGTGTAGAGATAAATGACAGCTCAGCCATTCTAATCCTGCCAAGCTGTAACTGAGACAGGCCTTGTCGGTGATATTGACTATATACTTTTTGATCTTGACATTATTTCTAAATTTACTCTTTAAAGTGGACCTGTCAACACCACATAAAACCTACACGTGTATCCTTTGAACATGAAACAAAAATGTATCTATATGGCAGCATGTTAACCACTTGCTTACTGGGCACTTAAACCCCCCTCCTGCCCAGACCGGTCGTGCGACATTGTACCCAAACAAAATTGATGTCCCTTTTTTCCCTACAAATACAGCTTTCTTTTGTTGGTATTTGATCACCTCTGCGGTTTTTATTTTTTGCGCTATAAACAAAAAAGGGACAATTTTGAAAAAAAGAACTATATGTTTTACTTTTTGATATAATACTTGTCAAAAAAAATAAATTAAAAAAAAACAACTTTATCCATCAGTTTAGGCCAATATGTATTCTTCTACATATTTTTGGTAAAAAAAAAAAATCGCAATTAGCGTATATTGATTGGGTTGCGCAAAACATATAGCGTCTACAAACTATGGATTTATGGTGTTTTAATTATTTTTTTTTTTTACTGGTAATGGCGGCAATCTGCAATTATTATCGGGACTGTGATATTGCAGCGGACTTGTTGGACATTTTTGACACTTTTTTTGGGACCAATGACATTTATACAGCGATCAGATCTAAAAATAGCCACTGATTACTGTATAAATGTCACTGGCAGGGAAGGGGTTAACACTAAGGGGGAGATCAAGGGCTTAAGTGTGTTCCCTCTCTGTGTTCTAACCATGTGGGGGCTCGGCTGGCAGGGACATAACAGATCTAACTGATCCCGAGCACAGGGATCAGTAGATCTGTCATGTCCCCCCTCACAGAACGGGAAACCGTCGTGTTTACATCGGCGGTTCCCCCGTTCTGGCTCTCTGTTAGATAATCGCGGGTCTCCGGCCGACATCGAGTCCGCCCGACCTGCGGGCACACTCACGCAGTGTGCGAGGGTGCGCGGGGGGCACGCAAAGGGGCAGGCATCAATTGAGGGCGCCACGGCATAGTAGATCCACGCTGTAGCCATCAATTGGCTATAGCATGGATCTGAAGAGGTTAAACATTCAAAGAAATATACAGTACATCTTTCTGAACCTATAATACTAGAAGCTGTTTTTTTTATATTAAAATAGAACACCAATGAATGCTTCTTACAAGTTTGTATCAGTATCTAGGTCTTTGTCAGTGAAGTTTTCCCTTACTTTGGTCACTGGGGCAGGGAGTAAGCAGAATCTCACCAATGAGGACATGCATATTAAAAACAACACATATTTTTTATTAGAATGGGGAAGGAATGGAACCCCTGCCTGCTTCAATGTACAATTCTGTCTTGTGGAGAAACATGTTAATCACTATGTTTGTGATAGCTACACGGTGCATTCGCTACAATTAGGATACTGACTTCAAGAGCAACTAATGTATAGTTGAATACACCATTGATATAATTTGTCATAAGTATCTAGTGTGCAACACATGTTAAAGACCAACAGAGCTTCCAGTTCAAATACACTAAATACATTCCAGGTGCATTAAAACAGAAAACGTGCTAATAGCAAAACAGTTAATTTTCTTTAGAAAGCAAGCAACATCTTGAATAGAAACACCTGTCTTTTGCCAGCATACTATTTTAATGGACCCCTTGTTCTCTGTGTGGAAGCAGAGGTCTCACTGCAGAGGTCTAGTACATGCTGCTGAGTCAGAGCTACAGCGCTACAATCAGCAGGGAGCATGAATATGACCATACAGTAAATAGGTCTTGTTTTAGATATTTTAATTAATGAGGCTCAATGTGATGATATGATTTTTTGTCTTTTTCATAAATATTTGTGCAAAAGGTAATCTTACATGGTTAAGCTCCCTAATTTTCTTAAAAAAGAAATGAATTGTAAAAAGCATGCCTAAAAACGCAAGCAGAAGGCAAAGGGCTAGTCACCACCATCTTTTCCCCTTTGCTGAGTTATTATGCCTTATTCTCCATTATGTTTGTGTGCAGAGGTGGGCATCTTGGTAGAAGCAGGGCTTTGCTTCCTCAGGTCAGCGCTACCCCTCTGATGACTGGTGATCTGATTACTGGTAGGGAAATATTCAAAAAGCAACAGGAGATCTGGAGGAACCACAGATCATCAAAATGAATGAACAAGAAGCAGGGGGCTTCTTGCACTGTAGGTTGTCAGGTTGAGAGTCTAGTAGACGAAGGCGCATTGCCTTAAATTATCCCACACTGCAAATATAAAGCTATGAAGTATAAAGCACAGGGGGAGTGCTCTGTAATTTTTCAGGAGAATGTAAGAAAAAATATTTGAAAGTTTTCTTTAGACACAATTAACCATCTAGATGTTCCCTCATATTAAATTTTCACTTTCTGAGTTCAAGTCCATTTTAAATGTATATATCCCTGTTACCATCATCTGTTCTTTCAGAATCCATAACATTCAAATGGAAATGAATGGAAAGATGAAGTTATCTTTACCCGTGTGTAATTGCTGGTTCTCTAACTGTCCAGCAATCTTTACATGGCCCTTATAAGACCTTTATTTTGTAGTTCAGTCACTCCTTTTGATCTGTAGCTTTCTTGAAGAAGTTACATAAAAATGATTGGAAGATAATAAAAACCAGCCGAAGAAGTTGAAGGTAATTAAATCAGACAGTGGGTTTCCGTATCATTTGTGGGTGGCGAGTAACTCTAGATTATGTATTTCAACATTTGTCCTATTCAGGAAGTTTATATTGTGATGATTGCGGTAGACTCAGAACACATTTGTTGATTATTTTCTATGTGGACCTGATCACAAATATAAATTTAAATAAATGCTGTTAGGCAATGTTTGTGTCTAAAATGGCCACATAACCTCATTATAATTTTAGAAACATTTATAACCCTTTATGTAAAAACAGACTTTTTTTCTCTGATGTCAATATGCTTTGTATTTCCATGTACACGGGCTTGAAATTTTGCCTTCTATCTGGTACATATTTTCACTTCTATAGGAGCCTTTATAACAGGCTTGTTTTTACACTGGACTATCAAAGCCATGTTCAATTCAAACATTAAGGAACAATTTTATCTCTAAATTTCTCTAAAAGTGTAGCTTCAAAAGATATTTTAAGTATTTTTTTTTTATATTTGCAATTTTATTATGTTTTATAATACCCGGTGATCATGCCATGAAGTGGCAAGTTTTTAAGCAATTCCTGTTTTAGGGTGACAATGCTCTGTCCCAGGTTTTGCAGTTGTGTTCTTGCATTGTTACTCATGAGAAATGCCATTGCTAGAGTATATGCATACTGTATATACTGTATGACCATGTCAATTGCATTTATCACTTATGTATTTATTATGTATGGCCATGGTAAGAGATAACACTATTTGGAAAGTATGTCAGTGAGTGGAACAAGTTATTAACAGTTCAAAATACAAATGCAGATAAACAGATGACTGCAATTAATAACTAGGGTTTCGATTAGAGTTTAGCTCAATTCAGAGCTAGACCCAAACTTTTCCTGTTCGAAGTTTGCATTAATTTATGGGATCGGCCATGGATTTGCCAAAATTGAATCCCCCATAATGCATTGCATGAACTCTGTCAGTCCTTGTTAGGGCTACACTTTTTATGTGTGTCACTAACACCTTCTATTGCTGTTTGGTTGCTGTTCCCCCTTTTCTGTTTTTTTTTTTTTTTTGGTTTGTTTCATTGAATTTTTTTTCATGTTTTCCTTTTATTTTCTATTTTCAAAAACAAACAAAAAAGATTTTGGTTTATAGTGTTTGTGGTTGATGTTTGTGGTTTATTGATTTAGTTATAATTTTTTGGGGAGGAAATATACTTTAGTTCTATATAATTTTGTTTATTTTATTTCATTTATATTTTTATATATTATGAGTATTTTATTATTTGTTCCATGGTCAGTATGAACTTATTGCTATCACAGCACAGCTGCTCTTTGTTGGCAGCACATTACCACATACTAATACAATCCCGTCTACTGCACCAAATCACCAGATTATGAAGTACACCAAAGCACCACATCCCTAATACCCCCTTTTTCTTTCTGGCAGTGGAAGTGCTACACATCAAGAGCACACCGAGGGGATGGTGGAGTGGATAGCCAAGCCTTCATCATCCTCCTCCCTGTTCTCCCAGGCACAGGGTAGTGCAGTGTTATCAGCAGCTACAAATGCGCTCTGTTCTTTCTCCTCATCATGACTAAATGTGGCGAAACTGCTGGCTTTACAGCTGCAATGGATTAATCTAGTGGAGTCTGCCCCTTTCAGTGACTCTGCTCCTTGTGATGCACCACATTGACAGGCATCCAGCCACCATTTGTTGACAAGATGTTTATTCTTGCCCTCCACCAGCATGTGGAGAGTAGTTTCTACTTGTCATGTCAAGGCATGTAATAAGTGGTCACATGACCATAGATTTGTGGTCCAGCAAGCATGAGTAGGGATGTCATATTGTCTTGGGTACATTTTTTTACAGTCAGAAATGATGCATGTGGTGCTGGCCCTTGTACTGCAACTTTGCAATAATGACAGCTTAGTCACCTCTTACTCCTCATCATTAGCCTCGTCTGGTGAATCTTCAGATCTACTAGACCCACCCAAGTGACAACACATGACCCAGAAAAAATGCTTACATGCTGTTTTTCAGTGAATATGCATGGGGATCAGGAGCCACATTGGGGCAGAGGGTTGAGTCTGTCAGCTCTTCAGGGACAGGCTAAGAGTTGGCTGATCCCATCTTGTGCCAGGAAAGGTCATGTGTGACAAAAGCACCAACCTACTGTCTTCCTTTTGGTAGGGATTGTTCACACATGTGCCTTGCCTGGCACTCAACCTCAACCTGGTGATGCAACTATTCGTACTTAAGTACCCTGGCTTCCATGACCTTCTGTCACAGGCCATAAGCGTGTGTGGAACCTTTAGGCATTCGTGCATAACCAATGTTCACAGCACTTTCAAGTTGAGGCTTTCAAGTCCTTCTTCACAATGCATTGCTCGGGTCTGGCGGTTGGCAGCAGTCACAGGCAGTGCCTAACCCATATAATCAATGATTATCTGAGGTCAACAGATGATCCCCTTGACAACTGGACATGGAGGATGAACCTCTAACCTATTTTTACCCAGTATACATTACCATCTCCTGCTCCCAATACCATCTTCTATTACTGCTGCTAACCTGCCTCCACCACCATGTACGCCACTATTGCAGCCCTATGTAGTCCTGCCAGCATTACCATTTATTGCTGCCTCTACAGCTATAGTCCAGTGCATTGGCAGTGTCAAGGTGCCACACTTAAAGTGGTTGTCAACTCTTGACAACCACTTTAACCTACAGGTAAGCCTATAATAAGGTTTACCTGTAGGTACCCTGCATATCTCCTAAACCTGCACGGTTTAGGAGATATACAGTGTAAATGCATGTGCCGACGTCATCGGCACATGTGCAGTGAAGAAACAGCCCAACTGGGCCGTTTCTTCATGAAGTGTGCCGTAAATGAGGGCTCCCGTGCGCATGTGCGGGAGTGACGTCAGCGTGGCTCTGGCCAATCACAGCGATGGAGTCTGCGCTGTTATTGTCCAGAGCCCGAGATCCTGGAAGAAGACACAATCTACATGACGTCGTCACAACGGTGCTCATAATGAACTAATATGCGATGCATGATAGCTCATTATGCCTTTCTCTTGCAGATGTTTTTTTCCCCTCCCTTGACAACCACTTTAATGCATTTGCTCCTTTGGCAATTTTTTTCCTACAGGGTCTGTCCTGCATTATGCCTCAATGTTGGCAGTGTAATATGCTTGCCCGAGCACTGTCAGTTTGGCATACCTAATGTTTCCACAACTGCTCCTCAGCTGCCAAATCTGGGCAATTCTTCTGCAGGGCAGTCTTTCTTTGTGCTTCTTTAGTGGTGTATTATGTGGCTCTGCACTGTCAATGTTTTTGCAGTTACTCCTCAGTTGTAAAATGTATAGTGTTTGCTGCAGGCTCAATAATACGATTTGTCCCCTATTTTTCAGTACATTCCAGTGCTCTATCAAAAAATAATATTTGTGGCTATTGTTCATCTGAATAGTGTAGTCCAACAGTGATTTTTTTTTACCTTAAAACCAGCAAGGCCTCTCCATAATAAACTGTGGCCAGGTAAATGTGCTTACATACTGTGCACAGTCCGTAAAATATTTTGCTGGTTTGTTATTGGTAAGATAATGCACTTTAATGGTGATATTTTGATTAAAACCTGTCTAGTGTCACTTCTGTTCAATATGCAGTCAAATATAAAGTTGAATACCAGGCAGAGGCGTAACTAGAACCTTCAGGGCCGCGGTGCAAGAAATCATAAAGGGCCCCCCTCCCCACAACAGCGAAACACCAGTGCCTGATCGCAAGTGCGACCTTTGTGACCCTTCCACTATTGGTGTCTGTTATTTTATTTGTTTATTAGTTTTGACCATTTTATTTACAATTTTATTTTTTATTATTTTTTACAATTTTTTAGGACCCATTTGGTGCAATATCAGTGGTCTAAACAGACCTCTGATGTTCCACCTTTGAGACAGAGAAAGGAAGCACAGAATGAATGGACAGGAAAAGCTCCTTGCAGAGCTTTCCCTTCATTTGAAGCATAGTAAACACAGTTTATTATGCTTCAGTTATGAATTAACAGAGTCAGTGATCAGTATGGATCACTGACTCTAAATATTAGGTCAAGGAAAGGGCTGGTAAATTACATATCTACCAGCCCCTTCCATGCTCTCCATTCTGACACATCCCCTGCAGCAGCTGGCAGGAGAGGGGGAACCAGCAGTGCTGTGGGGGTGGGGGTGAGGGAGCTAGGGCAGTACACAGGGGCCTGGGGGCAGCAGGAGCTGGATAGGAGGGGTGGCGGGGGTGGCATGTAGAGGATCCAATCCCCTCCCTTTTCCGGCGACTGCAGGAGAAAAATGGAGGCGATTGGTTGCTTTATATGCCGCCCCCGCTGCCCCTCCGCTATACGCTGCAATTGTAACCCCTATACATACGCCCCTGTCCTTTCTATCCTGGAACAAATCTTCTCCACTTCCCTAATCCTCTGCAGCGCAAATTCACCCCAGCAAAACACCCCTCCAGCATGGAACAAATCCCTCCCACTTGCCCTGCATCCCTTACAGGGCACCAGGGGTCCCAGATGCTGACATTTCTGACAGTCAGAATTTCTTTGATTGGGGGATACGAAAATACACCTGGAGGAGTGATAAGTGGGGGACTTGAGGATATGTGCTGGGGGGGTGCTTTGGGAGGGGACAGTACTTACAAGGTGTCATGACAAATCTGACTCCCCTGGCACCCTGTCCTCTTTTCTCCGAAAGCACACCCCCCGCCCCACCCCAGTGCATATCCTCAAGTCCCCCACTTATCACTCCTCCAGGTGTATTTTTGTATCTTCACCCCCCTCCCCTTCCTAGTTACTATTGTCTCCCTCCCTCCTCTGATTACATAAAAACATACAGTAGACACAGACCTCAGTAGCGTGGTTCTTCCTCCTCTCCGGCAACTCTTGTCTGTGTACAGGAGAACATCGGAGCCAAGGGGAAGGAGCCGGCTTCAGTGAGACCTGTGTGGAGTGCACTGTGCAGCCAGACAATGGGGAGACATGCTGGCTGCTACAGGGGGGGTGATCTCCGGGGACATCGGACACCCCACAAGAGATGTGGGACAGATGTCCATACCCGAGTGCCCATGCCGGTGCTTAGGCAGAGAACTGGAGCTCAGTGCTGGAGCTTGCTTCCTGGCACTGGGCTCCAGGAATCATCACACACAGCGTGTCTAAAATGGATTTTGCTGGGAGAGGGGCCCAGGGCCCCCCCACGATGCCGGAACGGCAGGACTCAGTCGCCATGGCGATTGCTGCGACCCCTGTACGTCCACCACTGATTCCTGGTATAGGTTTTATTGCATAGTTACATTGGTCCAGCTTAGATGAATGTAACTATGAATATAGCTTACCGGTGGGACCGCTGTGAAAACACTATAGTACTCTCTGTTGCTCTGTTACTACAGTGATTGCCGCTGTCTTCTGGGTCTAGCGCTGAGTGGCTGCCCTGCTGTACAGCAACCACAAGGGTTGCACACATGGTTGCACCATTCACAGAGCACCTTGCATTTTGTTCAATAAATGCAAGGCATTCTCTAATTAGATGAGGTGAAGAGCAGAAGTTCAGCTTTAATTAATGTATACAAAGTCAATACAATATTTAACTATTTTTTGTGAAATAAATACACTCGTAAGTTGATTTTTTTTTTTTTTTTATAAAAAGCTAACCATTATCCTTCCTGTTTAAAATGCAGCTAACCAAAAGTGCCTAAATAGTGCCTATGAAGTTTTTCTTTTTCATATGAAATATACAGTACACTTAAAGTGATACTTAAAGTGATTGTAAAGGTTAGTTGTTTTTTTTTTTTAATAACAAACATGTCATACTTACCTGCTGTGTGCACCGAGTGGCCCCAATCCTCCTTTTCTGGGGTCCCCCTTTGGCGCTCCTCCTCCTCATCGAGTGCCCTCATGGAGAGCCAAATTCCATGGGGGCACTCGTATGGGCGCACTCCCGAGTCCTGCTGCTGTGTCCATTGACACAGACAGCAGGACTCGGCCCCACTCCCCTGCTCCTGTGTCATTGGACTTGATTGACAGCAGTGGGAGCCAATGGCTCCTGCTGCTATCAATCTTTCCAATGAGGACCTGAGACAGTGGCTGGAGCTGCTGTGCTCGTGCTCATTGCTGGAACGATCAGGTTCAGATAAGTAAGAAGGGGGCTCAGGGGGGAAGCAGCACCCTGGAAGGTTTTTCACCTCAATGCATAGAATGCATTAAGGTGAAAAACACTGAGACTTTACTACTCCTTTAATCACTTCCTGCCCGGCCTATAGCAAAATGACGGCTGGGTGGTGGTTCAGTTACCCTGACTGGACGTCATATGACGTCCGCCAGTATAACCTGTGTTTATGCATGTGTGGGGGAGCACAGCGCGGCGATCGGTGGTGTGGTGTGTCACTCTGACACACCGCATTACCAATCTCAGCAAAGAGCCTCCATCAGAAGCTCTTTACCACATGTACAGCCGTGACCAATCACGGCTGATCATAGTGTAAATAGGAAGAGCCGTGTATCGGCTTTTCCTCTACTCGCGTCTGCAGACGCGAGTAGAGGAGAGCTAATCGGTGGCTCTTCTGACAGGGGGGTCTTCTCTGAGTCCACCCAAGGACCACCAGGGAGCACACCCTAGACTACCAGGTAAGTGGCATACAGTACACTATAGGGATGGCACTGTGCCCATCTGTGATGCCTGCCAGTGCCTCCCTAACAGTGCTATCTATCAGTGCTGCCTATCAGTGCCCGCCAGTGCCAGCTATCAGTGCCCATCAGTGCCACCTATCAGTGCCAATCAGCGCCACCTATCAGTGTCCAGTGCCACCTATCAGTGCCCATCAGTGCCGCCTATGAGTGCTCATCAGTGCCACTTATCAGTGCCCATCAGTGCTGCATATCAGTGCCACCTATCAGTACCTGTCAGTGCTACTTATCAGTGCTGCCTATCAGTGCCCATCAGTGCTCCATATACGTGCCACCTCATCAGTGCCCATCAGTGCCATCTCATCAGTGCCAATCAGTACTGCCTCGTCAGTGCCCATCAGTGCAGCCTCATCAGTGCCCATCAGTGAAGGAGAAAACATACTTATTTACAAAGTTTTGTGACAGAAACAAAGAAAAACTTTTTTATCAAAATTTTCAGTCTTTTTTTATTTGTAGAGCAAAAAATAAAAACCGTAGAGGTGATCAAATACCACCAAAAGAAAGCTCTGTTTGTGGGAAAAAAATAATAATAATTTAATTTGGGTACAGTGTAGCATGACCATGCAAATGGGCTTTCCCAGACATGTATTAAAATTATGCTAATGCAGAGTGTACCATATTTCTTCTATTCTCTTTTTAAAAATATAAAATGTCCTTTTTTGGACACTCCACAGCTAAATGGGTATATGGTTTAGCTAATGTGGTCTCCAAAAATTGTAGAAATACACAGTATACTGTGTAAGGCATATTACTTCAATATGAATCTAATAAATATAAATATACAATATTCCTTCCTTTTTTTAGTGTTGAAATGTGTTGTGTCAAGTTTAAAATTTGGTCTACTCCAACAGCTAAAATGCTAAGTGGTCTGGACAAAAAAAAATATTTTTCTGTGTCATATACACTTAGATGGGGATTTATAGAATGAAAAGCTGCATGGTGTGCATGCCTTTCACAAACTGTTCTAATTTAACTGAACCGTTGCTGACTGTACAATATTTCTGGTTCTTGTCTCTGACCAAATACACTGTAATACTTGTATCTTAATAAAAAAGCCTCATCTCTCCTTCTTCAAATGCAGCCTAATAAAAAGAATTACATGATGTGCAGCATGCCTGTGTTATATATCTGGCTCTTGTCTCTGAAAGAATCCACTGTATATATTTTGTATTCTGATAGAATATGCCTCATCTCTCTCTCTCTTTCTTCAAATGTGACCTTCGAAAAAAGCTTACATGATGTGCAGCATGTCTGTGATATTTTCTGGCTATTGTCTCTGACACAACACACTATAACTTTTATTTCATTTTAAAACCTGAATCATCTCTGGCTCCTCAAATATGGCCTAGTAAAGTTACTTACATAATGTACAGCTTGTCTATGCTATTTTCTGGCTGTTGCCTCTGTTATAAAGTGTAACTTTTATTTCACATTAAAACCTGTCTTGTCTCTGTCTTTTTAAATGTGGCCTAGTAAACCACTTACCTAATGTTCAGCAATTCTGAGCTATATTTTTGGGTCTGATCTCTAAAACAGTGGACCATTTACATAGCACCCTAGTAAAAAGGCTCACATGATGTGCAGCATGTCTGTCCTATATTTCTGGTTCTTGCCTTCTTCATAATGCACTGTAATTTGTATTTCATGAAAAAAACAGCCTTGTCTCCCCTATATAGTGGCCTAGCAAAACGGCTTCCATAATGTGCGATGCTACACTGTCATTCTTATTTTACGAATAAACCTGCCTTGTCTCTTCTCTTACATTGCTTTCCAAACAAGCTGGTTATTTACTTATATACTATACAGTCACGGGGGTATATACCTGGCTATTGCCTCTGAAATAGGGTTTTGTCATTTTTATTATTTCATAACAACTGCAATGTCTCTGGAATGGGCAGCACGGTGGCTAAGTGGTTAGCACTTCTGCATAGCAGCACTAGGGTCATAGGTATGAATCCCAACCACTGCAATGCCTACACAGAGTTTGCATGTTCTTCCTGTGCCTGCATGTGTTTCCTTCAGGTACTGCAGTCTTTTCCCACACTCCAAAGACATGATGGTAGGGTAATTGGCTCCTGTCTAAATTGGCCATAGTATAAATGTGAGTTAGACATCTTAGATTGTAAGCACTTTGAAGACAGGGACTGGTGTGTATGTACAATATATATATATATATATATATATATATATATATATATACATATGTAAAGTGCTGCTTAAATTGATGGTGCTATATAAGTACCCGTAATAAATAAATATGTGGAGTTGTGGTTTTCAAGTGTTTTGTGTTAACATTTTATTAAACTTTTTTTTAATACAAGCTATGGTATGAAACATGTTTTTCCACTGTTTGGCAATTGATGCAAAGCTGAGGGATTTAGCTTTATTTCTTTCAAAGTATAAACCTTTAATTCTGTCTACTACTTCAACTGGTCAGTTTTATCCTATAACTGCTAGATATAAAACCATATGCTTCAGCAAAAAGTACACAAAAAATACTTTTTTTAAGTTAATCATATAGGGGTGTGACGGCTGTATGTAAACCAAGTAACAATCTAAGACTACAACAAATGGGTTATGCATACCAATTATGTGATGCTAGATTATGGTATCACTGATGCTGTCCCAAAGAACTGTGAAAAAAACTGGACTGTTATGTAACACCACATATCGTTTAAAGGTATCTCACAAGCATGCAATTTTGGAGAATTGATACTTTTCCTATATTGAACAGTTTTTCTAAAAAATGTGTTTTTTCCATTGGTACAAATCTCTCCCACCTTGAAAATTAGCAGATTGTTCACTTTCAACATTTTCCTATTGACTTCAGTGGGGGATAAGACTAAACTTTGCAATTTGCAGATTTTAAGATTAATTTAACAAATGGCCCACAGTCAAACCCAAAAATGTTGCTCATCACTATGGATAATATATGGGTCATCTGTACCTATGGAATATCTGTGTGTTTCCTCACTATGAGCATGCGGTTGTGCATACAAGTGGCAATAGATGGTCAAAAAATCATTACTTGCAACTAATTTTAAGCCTCCCTTGTTAAAATTAAAGAATCTGCATATGCATGATTGCTTAAGATTTTTTTCTGATCAGCATATTGAATGCTGCATATGCAGAGCATTAAGGATAGGTGTCTGTCGTTTTTAGTGATACAACAGTACTAAACTCTAGTCTAAGGGAACCCATAGACATACATTTCTGTCTTTATAAGTTGAAATAGTAGGATTCTTAACCTCCCTTGGCCACTTCAATTGCCTGTGATGTCATCTTCCTCCTTCACTCACCGCATCGCCATTCATGTGAACAGGAAGAGCTGCCTAAAGCAGAGTTTGTGACCACTCCTGAGATTGGACTGTTTACTAGTAGAGCTACTGATATGGATGATCGATACCACATGACCAGCTCTGACATCATATTACTGAGAGCTATGTACACAGAGAACATCAGAATCATAGATTGGTTGACAGCATTGCCCCAGCCACAAAAACAGCCTATGGGCAAGATGGTAGCACATACAGATAAAACACTAAAGGAAATTACAAGGTTAAAGTTTGCTGAAGAAGATATTTGCATGGCTGAGCTTATGCAAAGATAGCTATGTAATACAAAGAGCAATAACACTATATAAGGTGCAAAAAAACTAAGCCAACCAATCAGAATTTGAGATATAACAACACTTTTTCATATTTACTTAGTTCACTGGAGCAGTTTTCATTGAGCACCACATTCAGTTTTCTTTGCGAAAAAGGTTTTCTGATTAATTTCAAACCATTATTTCCCTTCCAGAATTAATAATTTCCATTTCCAAAACCAAAATGTAACATAATGGTAATGTAAAAAGTCTATTATACTTAAGGCCTTTACAGCCATTACAAAAACACAGTGACAGCAATGAAAACACTCATTCAATCACCACCCATTTTCCTTTGTGAAATAAAAACTCTATATAGATTCCAGAAATGGTAATCAATGCTCTCCCTGACTCAACTGCATATATTATGTAATTATGTTTTAAAAACCTAAACCAAATACCTTCTGAAAGCATTGACTCCTGTCTATCAACTGGCTCATTAGTCAATACAAAATGTTGCAGACTTCACTCAAATTTTTTTTTAATTTTATCTTGAAATAATGGATCTGATAATGTTAACTGTGTATTATTGTGTACATATATGAACTTGATGGATCGGGGTATTTCTTACCATGTAACCAACTTTTGATTTAACATTATCATATTGCCTAATTGTATCATTGACATTTTGATTACTCGTACATATATTAACTACCTATGTATCTCCTATAATAAACTATTTATTATAATCCATCAATTGCCTTATTCCCATCACGTGTGTCATATAAAGTCCCAAAACCCCCTTTTTTTTACCAATACAAAATGTTGCTGGCTTCACTCAAATTGTTTTATTTATTTTACCTTGAAATAATGGATGTGATAATATTAATGAATTGGACAGATCATACTTTACATAAAACTATGAACAGGTTATTTCAAATATATTTATTCATTTTCCATTATACTGCCCCTTTAATCTCATGAAACTACCTGGGCAATGGTAAAATTGAACAGATACATTTTGAGATAAAATTGAAAACATCGAAAAGTACGATACCTATGGATTAAAGCAAGAGCAACAGATAATGTGTTACTTTGTTTTTATTGCTTTCACTCTTTAAAAAGTCAACAATGTTTTACACCAGTGGTCTCCAAACTATGGCCCGCGGGCCAGATGCAGCCCTTGGCTTGCCTTTATCGTCCCACTGGGCACTGTTCCTACCACTGATATGAGCCACTTTTAATCCCATTGATACAAGTTTTTATTCCTTTCACTGATACCAACAAACAGGCTGACCCCAGCCGTTAGAGGGCAGCAAAGCCTGCTTTATCTCCCACACCTGCGCAGGAGGTGTTAAAACATTTTAACCAGCAATGAGGCACCATTCCTTCCACTTACACAAATAGTGGAGAATTATTCCTCTCACTGACACCAGCAAGATGTTTTTCCTTCCACTGAAACCAATAATGGGGTACTATTTCTTCCACTGACAACAAAAATGGGGCACTATAACTTCCACATACTCCAACATTGAGGCACTATTTATTACACTGACAACAACAATACTGCACTATTACTCCCACTGAATCCAACAATGGAGCACTTTTCCTCCCACTGATATAAACGATTAAGCACTACTCCTCCTACTGACTCCAACAATTGGGCACTATTCCTCCAACTAATAACAATATGGGGCACTGTTCCTCCAATTAATGCCAATGATGGGACACTATTCTTTCCATAAATACCACATGAGATCCTGAAACTGACAATTCACTATAACATGCAAAACTCTGAAAACGTACTGTAAATATCGCATGAACAGGCCTTAAACTCAATTCACAGACGCAAATAAATAATTAAATGCATGTGGTAATTAATTTAGGGTCGAGGAATGCGGTATTTAGGGAACGTGCACTGGTTGTTAAGGATCGGGCGGCCCCGGATGTCCTTAACAGCCAGTAACAGTTATGGTTGTTAAGGAGAGGAAAATAATTACTGGCATTAAAAAAATCAGAGAAAAAATGGCTTGAGGTCCCCCCCCCCCCAAATCCATACCAGGCCCTTTGGGTCAGGCTGGTATAGATTTTAAGGGGAACCCCCACTCCAAAATTTAAAAAAAAGTGGTGTGAGGTTGCCCCAAAATCCATACCAGACCCTTATCCGAGCATGCAGGCTGGCAGGTCAGGAAAGGGTGGATGAGTGAGCACCCCTCCTCCTGAACCATACCAGGCCACATGCCCTCAACATGGGGGGGTGCTTTGGGGCAGAGGGAGCTCTGCCCTCCTTCCAAAGCACCTTGTCACCATGTTGATGGGTGGGGGACATATCAAAATCTGGAAGCCCCTTTTAACAGATCTTAGATCTCGGCCCCTACTCATTCACCAAAAAAAAAAGTGCGGTATAGATAAACACAGGAGGCAGTTTTTAACAAGTCCTTAAAATAACAAAGGAGTTTGCTTGCCCCCTCCCTTTCCTGACCTGCTGGGCTGCATGCTTAGATAAGGGTCTGGTATGTATTTTGGGGGGAACTCTATGCCATTTTTTTTAAATTTTGGTGTGGGGGTTTCTTTCAAAATCCTTACCAGACCCGAATGTCATTGCCGTTTTTTCCCTGATTTTTTAATGCTGGTAATTCTTTTCATTACATTAAACTGTCAGCAGCAGACCCTGCTGACAGCTGATGACTCATCAGTTGTTAAGGACACAGTGACAGCCTGCTCCTTAACAACCATTACAGTTACTGGTTGCTAAGGATACTGGCATATGTCCACTCCTTAAGAAGCAGCTATTTACACTGTTTGTTAGGGACGCAGGGTACTTTTGTCTGTAAATTACTGCAGGCTTTCGTGATTAAAATACCGCATGACTTCATAAAACAGTGCATGCAGTATTTTAGTAGCATTTTTTAGTGAATGCCAAAAAACTTTTTGAAAAAATGTTTTGCGGTCTTTTACAGCATACTCAGATGCAGTAACATACTGCTTTGTGAATAAAGCCCAGTATATTGGCCCTTTGTTTGGAAAGTTTGACGACTCCTGCTCTATACTAACGTAAAACAAAAGTACATTGCCTCTCATTCTGTTATCACAAAGTAAAAGTGTATTTATCACTTTCAGTATTATACAGTATATGTTTAAAGTAAACTTGTGCTCATTGGTAGACAGAATCAAATGGAGGCATCTGTGCAGAAAATATTTTGGATGTCCTTAAAGTATCAAATAAAAGATTACACCTCTGGTCTAGAGATCTGTGTGAATGGTGCAATATTATGATAGAAACAAAAGTCCACATTACTGTGGTGAAGACAGTAAAGTAAAAGGTTGCATTGCATTTGATTTGGGCAGAGGGGGCTCAGTAGCCCCCACTGGTTGACATTATCTATTACAGTAAGTACCTCTAGTGATTACACTCAAGAACTTCTTGGATGGCCATCCATGAATATAGGAGTGTAGTGGTGTACCCCATGTTAGTAGAGCCAAGGAGCAAGATACAGTCCTAGCTTTCCCCATCAGGCCAGTGACAGTTGGTTTCCCAGTAGTCAGCTTCCTAATAATGCCTTATTAAAATGCATACAGTATGTTTGGATCCGGTGGGAGCCAGTGCAGCAAGTTGTTGCTAGGTGAATGCATAAAGCTTGTGTGTGAAGACTGTCTGGGGGAGACAGGCAAGGGCCTGAAGTAAGAGGCTAGAGCATCAGGACTGCAAGTGTAAGCCAGTAGGCCGATGAATATGTACTTCTTTGGTGATAAAAGAAATGCTGAAAAAAGCCCTGTGAGGGAAATTGATTTTTTTAACATTGTTTTTATAAAATGTGGCAAGAAAAGCCCTAAAAAGAAGATTTAAAAGAGTGGCTATGTCCTTAATGTGCTCCTATTTGAAGATGGTTCTCACAATACATATACAGAATACAGTATATACTATTATAATAATAAAAGAATTAAAAACTATTCAGCACTCAATATTGTTAAATATACTGTGATACTAATAAATACTATAGTATGAAGCTCACAGATTCTCATTTTTTTAGGTCTGTAAATGATGGAGCATATTTATAAAGCAGTGAATGTGACATTACCAAACATTCAGTGCAATTGGTGCACTCACTATAATTTCAAAACGCATTCCACCAGGCAGATACACCTGCAGTGAATAATTGGTGATTGTAACATTCACTGTTTTGTAAGTAGTGAATACCATATATTTTTTTTACAATGCATATAAAACCCTATTGCAGTTCAATAATTCATGTATTTGTATACTTCAATCCAGGGTACACCCATGGTACTGGTGTCACTGAGCCTTATGGGCTTCCCTAAAAAGTTAAATACAAAGAATGCATCTCTCTATTTAAAATATTACATGTATGTTCAATAGCAACAAAAGATAGCGATATATCCTTAGAATTAAGTTTAAGTGACCAAGCGATATGAGACTCTACCTTCATATATTAACATGTTTTAAAGTATGTAAAATGTGCATGTTTCGAGTTTGACATGGATGAATCTATGTACCTGTTTGATATAACAATAAAAACATTGAAACATAAAATATTACATGGAGCTGTACCAAATGTAGGTGAGTCCCTGTGACTTATTCAGCTATACAGGTAATTAGAGTCTGAGCTGCAAAGCATTTGAGATTATCCTGGTGAAAGTTAGTTTAAAGCTCTGCGTGTACACAAGTAAATATGAAATATTCATATGCAATTGTATTTATTTACCTATTTAAGACAATAGAAAAAAATATACTTTGTTATTCTAATGATAAATACATTAAGTAATTTCATACAAAAACACTCTATTCCCCCCATAAAGAAACCCTGTCACTTGGATTTAAAAAAACATAGCCTGAAGAACCCACGGAAGAAGTTGAATACTTATCTTTTCAGTGGGCAGCAAATAAAATCTTTGATCTCTTGCAGAGCTTGGAGCACCACTCTGTAGAGACAAAGTGAGGAACCACAACTCTCAGTGGAGGAAACACTATACCGTACACCTGGAAGTGTCAGATCACAAGAGTTAATTCTGAAAGGTAAGTATTCAGCTTCTTGTTTTACAGGGTTTTTTTCTAGCTGAATTTTCTTTAAATAAGCAACAAGGTGTTGTTGCCTGGAAATCACAAGTAATGCATTGCTGCAAAGTCCACCATTGTGTGGATTCATTTTACAACCTTGCAATAAAGTTACTCTAGGGTTGGCATATTGAACAAGACTTTGCAGATTCAACACACAGAGCACTGCTGAGACTTTCAAAGCTATGCGGTTCTATACAGCTGATATGATGCTTTCTGCAGGAGTATGCGAGATTAAATAAAATACACCAAGTCTGACAATTTTTAACTGCTAATTACTTGACAATGGCAGCACGAGTTTAAGGCCTCATGCACACAAGATGTTTTTGGACATTTTTACAGCAGCTGTTTTTGGCTTCAGATATTTTTTTCTACCGACAATAAACTCCCCATCATGTTATCCTATGTGTTCATGCACACATAGGCTGTTATTAACTGTTTTGGTCAGGGGCGTTTTTGAGCTGTAAAAAAATCCAAGACTAGTGGGTTCTGAGAGGAGTTTTTCAGCTGTAAAAATGCTCAAATGCTCAAAATTGCTCGAAAACTCTCAAAAACGCCCAAAAAACGCGGCTCACCAGCTTTCTTTGGACGTTTTTGATCCATTAAAAAAAACCGCTCAAAAACGCTAATTTAAAAACGCTCAAACACGCTACTGCCATTTTTTAAACGTCCTTTGTGCATGAGGCCTAAAAAAAGTAAAAAACATTTCTGCAGTGTTTCAGACTACTCCACAACTCTGTGATCTATCTTGATGTGTGACAGACTTGCTTTAATCTCAAACTCTGTAAAGCTATGACTCAAACCATCTTTAGAAGAATTTGAAGACTCATTCTCGGTAGCCTACATGTGTCAAAAGGATCAAGTGTACACAGAAGCCTTGATCTAGCAGGGCCAAGCCTAGAAACTAACAAGTAAACATTATCCCTTTTAAATTACTAGCAAATTATGTAATGGGATGAAATATTAATTGAACAACTGTCCTAGAGGTTGCTATTATTCTGGTGTTTGTAATGCAGTTATTTAGCCCTTCTATTTTGCCTTGACCTTGCTGGAACAAGGGTATATTCCAGTCAGCATAATGCTTTATCTTTGAAAGCTACAATCAATAAGGATAATTAATGATGCCTGCTGCAATGATAGGCTCAGCAATCATTATACCACATTAATCCGTGCAGTCAGACTGAGGTCAAGGCCATTTAAATCATTTACAGTGGGGCGGGGAAATTCAAATGTAACAGCAATATACATCCAGGGACATAACCTTATTCCCTATTTAAAAGTGATTTCAATAACCATTAAGTAGAGAAAACATGGAAAGCAATGTTTAGGTCTTTTGCAGCTTCAATAAAATCCACAGGGTTGGAACCAGGCGTATCAACGCTTCTTTTGGATACCAAGCTCCAGAGACAGTTAATAGCGCAATGTTGAAATGATTACAAACTGCAGCTCAACAGGTTGTCAGACTAAAATGAAATATATACATTTTTTTAATAAATGGTATTCATAATATCTCATGAGGTTTACAAAGCTGGAAAGACAAGCTCCATGCTAGGCGTTACCATGACACCCCTCCCAACATATATAACTGTGCCACTTAACCCCCCTCCTTTATCACTGCACTGAAATCGGTGTATTTAGTCTAAGCAGTGTAAATCAAATAATAGTATTACATTTAAAAAAAAAAAAAAAAAAAAAATATATATATATATATATATAATATACTGTATACACTATATTACCAAAAGTATTGGGACGCCTGCCTTCACATGCACATGCACTTTAATGGCATCCTAGTCTTAGTCTGTAGGGTTCCATATTGAGTTTGCAGCTATAGCAGCTTTAACTCTTCTGAGAAGGCTGTCCACAAGGTTTTGGAGTGTGTCTATGGGAATGTTTGACCATTCTTCCAGAAGCACATTTGTGACGTCAGGCACTGATGTTGGACGAAAAAGCCCGGCTCGCAGTCGCTCTAATTCATCCCAAAGGTGTCCTATCAGGTTGAGGTGAGCACTCTGTGCAGGCCAGTCAAGTTTCTCCATTACAAAAACTCGCTCATCCATGTCTTTATGGACCATGTTTGTGCACTAGTGTGCAGTCATGCTGGAATAGGAAGGTGCCATCCCCAAACTGTTTCCACAAAGTTGGGAGCATGAAATAGTCCAAAATGTCTTGGTATGCTGATGCCTTAAGAGTTTCCTTCACTGGAACTAAGGAGCCAAGCCCAACCCCTAAAAACCTAACTTGAAGAGAGCACACACACTGCTCCAGCCAGTCGGGAGGAAGCCTGTAGATGTATCTGGGTGCCAGCCTCGGCTCACCGCCGTGCACAGTAAGGAAGAACAGGTAAAGCAGCACTCCACGGACAAATATGAAGCTTACAGTTTTATTGTATCAGGCAATGCAGGTACAGATATGCAGGTAGACGCGTTTCACTCGCCCATAGCGAGCTTAGTCATTAGTAATGACTAAGTAACCAACCCAACACCACAATCTCCCCTCCACCAAATGATTTGGACCAGTGCACAAAGCAATGTCCATAAAGACATGAATGAGCAAATTTGGGGTGGAATAACTTGACTGGCCTGCACAGAGACCTGACCTCAGATAGATAGAACACCTTTGGCATGAATTAGAGCGGAGACTGCGAGCCAGGCCTTCTTGTTCAACATCAGTGCCTGACCTCACAAATGCGCTTCTGGAAGAATGGTCAAACATTCTCATAGACACACTCCTAAACCGTGTGGACAGCCTTCCCAGAATAGTTGAAGCTGTTATAGCTGCAAAGGGTGGGCCAACTCAATATTGAACTCTACAGACTAAGCCTGGAATTCCATTAAAGTTCATGTGCGTGTAAAGGCAGGCACCCCAATACTTTTGGTAATATAGTATGTATATATATACATATATATATATATATATATATATTGTATAGAAGGTGTGTATATATATATATATATATATATATATATATATATATATATATTTATATTAAAAGGAAGTCCAAACGGCAGTTTTCCTTAAAATCTGACTTGTATTTTATAGCCAGGTTTATTTAAAAGGTTGCATGTAGAAATTAAAATAAACAAAACGGAAAATAAATCCTCGCCATCCAGGCACTAACTAAACATTTCAGTTTTCCTAACTGAGCGGTGTAGGGCTTCTCCCAGACACTCACAAAACATAGACAGTGCAAACCTTTTGTCTCAGTCCATAAGCAAACTTCCATACGTCAGCTCTCTCACGCTGATGGTTCCTGAGTCCCAGGTCAGAAAAAACTTTCCTCTCTTCCTGGTTATTTAAACCACTTGATGGTGGACTCCAGTGGACCACAAAATCTGGTCTGGAACCAACCCTGCCAAGGTGGCTGGTAAAACCCGGAGCGGATTTCACCTTAGTCTACTCCAAATGAACGCATGCGAGACAACACATATCGTCCATCGATCACCTCTACTGTTTTTCTCCTTGTTATCACACATCCACTTAGGAGGGGCATGGTCAGTGACCAATTGAAATGGTCTCCCCAATGGGTAATATTTCAGGGCATCTAAGGCCCATTTAATGGCTAAACATTCCTTCTCATCAATGGCATAGTTTTTCTCATATCTGTTGAGTTTTCTGCTAAGATAGACCACTGGGTGCTCCTCCCCGCCTCTGACCTGGGGCAGTACAGCACCCAGACCCACATCAGAGGTGTCCGTTTGTACCCCAAATCACTTTGTAAAATCTGGGGTCATAAGTACAGGTTTTGCTTCAACATTTGAAATGCCTTCTCTGCCTCCGGATTCCAGTTGATCATGATGGACCCTCTACCCTTCGTTAGATCTGTCAGTGGGGCTGCAATGGTGGCAAAATTGTGAATAAAGCGCCTGTAGTATCCTGTGATCCCAAGAAATGCATGAAATTGCTTTTTATTTATAGGTTGGGGCCACTTTTGAAACTCCTCGATTTTATTAATCTGAGGTTTGATCAGCCCCCGACCAATAATGTAGCCAAAGTATTTGGCCTCCTCCAAGCCTATGGCACACTTTCTGTGGTTGGCGGTGAATCCTGCTTTCCTAAAGAATCTACTGTACTACTGCTTGTACCCAGGGCAAATGGGATTCCCAATGTGGGCTGTGAATGACTACATCGTCCAAATAGGTGGCTGAGTATTGGTGATGTGGTCTTAAGAATCATCATTCTCTGGAACGAGGCAGGAGCACCATGCAAGCTAAAAGGCATCCGCTTAAACTGGAAGGACCCCTCGGGGGTAGAAAATGCAGTTTTCTCTTTTTCTGACTCCGTTAGGGGTATAACCTTTAGTCAGGTCTAACGTAGTTATGTCCTGGGCACTACCCAATCTGTGAACAAGCTCATCGACCCGAGACATTGGGTACGCATCGAATTTGGACACGCTGTTTAACTTTCTGAAATCATTACAAAACCTTATTGTTCCATCTGGTTTTGGTACCAATATTATGGGACTGGATCACTCACTGTGGGACTGGATCACTCTAAAATGTTGTGGGAGTTTAGCTTGTGGGGATCACTTTTCAGAGGAAAAGATTCAGCATGTCAGTTTCTTTAAAATCTGGCGGCTTGCCAGGTTTATTATCACAGGTTTGCAAGATCAAAACACATAAAAAACAGAATACAAAACCTTGCTGTCTGGCACAAAACTAAACAATCGGGTTCCTCTCTAAACAGTGTGGGGTTGTCCCCAACACCCACAAAACATAAGCACAGTGCAAACCTTGATCTTTCAAATTTAGCACACAGAGCTCACTCAGCTTTCTCCCTCTGAGATCCAGAATATAGCTCTCCTCTGCTCTCTTCCTCGTCATTAAATGCAGGTGGAGAGGGGTTTGAGTGGACAAGAAAGTCCGGGCTGGAACCAGCTCTGCCATTGTAGCTGACAAAGCCCGGGTCGGACTCTCGCTAGTCGTCTCAAAGTGATCGTATGCGAGGCGACAAGTATCGCCCGTCCATTAAGGCGCCTCGCATAACATCACAATGTTCTACTTAACAACATTCATTACATAAACCAGTAATTAGCAGCACTATACATGAGGTAATAATTTATACAACATGAATCGGAATCCACCCAGTGAATGAAAGTAACTATGATGTCCTGAGCTAGCACTAAATCCAGTCCATAAATAAAGTATCCGTTCTTTGATCTTCAGTAGATACACATGGATACAATGTTTAAACACACCACATGAATGATAGAGGCAAGCACCTCTCCTCACATAGATGTCCACTCAACGACTCCCAATGCCTTGCAGTCTCGTGCTCGGCAAAAGCGCAGTTGGTCTCAGATAATAGATATCCAGTAACGATCAGCAGAAGCAACTCCCCCCCATCATACACATGAGGGGCAGAAGAAAGATGGCAGACATCATGTGATATTTGTTTTAAAACATTCCCCAGTTTATTCATAAAGTAGGTCCCCCCTTCAGTATTGCACTTACAGACAGCTGGTGTAAACGAGCAGTGATTCAAACTCATATAAACATCAAAATAGAGATATCCCTCATAGGGGATCTGATAGGCGTGGTTCCACTCTGGAAATAGGAAAACTCTCAGGTATCCACTTCTCCAATAGTCTAGACAATCAAGCCTCTCAGCCAGTATTTGAACAAGACAAAAAAGCAATAGTGCTCTCTGCTAAAATCCAGTTTATTGAAAAAACAAATGCGATGCACTTACATAGAAGGCACATCAGCTGTGCTAGCTATTACAATACTATATGAAATGCCGGGATGACCGCAATGTGACATCTAACTGCAGGCTCTACCCCCTAGACCTTATGAAGCAGTGAGGGTACCACCCCTACTGAATGTGTCACTATGCCCCAAGGGGTATCAATCTCAACCACAGCAGTCTGGTAATTACGTGCCACCATGTATGCAAATGAAGCCAATAGTGCTAGGGTGTAACTTTGCGGGATTTACACAATCACATTTGACTAAGGTCACCACACTACCAGAATCTAGCAGAGCTGTGACTGACTTTCCATCAACTGAATATACATGCAGTTCCTTTTCCATGCGTTCCTGACATGTTGCAGTACATGCTACCTGTGCAAAAAGAGACATGCGTTTTTCAAGTGAGCATTATCACATTGAATTGGTTAATTTTTAAGGGAACAGTTAGCAGCAATATGACCCAATGCATGGCGACGATAACATTTTATATTTTCTGTACCCAGTCCTTTAAACGGCCTTAGGGACCTCCCTGACCTATTTGGCCAGTCTCCAGGTCCTGAGCCCATAGTCTCATTATCTGTGGCAACACACTTGTAAGTTCTTCCCATGCACTTGAACCCTGGAACAGTCTTACCGGATCCGCAGGGCGATTTTTCACCCCTAGAGACATTGGAGCGGGGCATGGATGGGTTCAACAAGTCCTTGGCTGCCGTATATCTCTCCGCCAGCTGGTTTGCAGTCTTAGGGTCCCCATGGCTGACCCACTTCCTCAAAGTGGCAGGGAGCACCTGTAAATAATGGTTCATGACCACACGCTCCACAATCTTAGGACCCGACAAAGTCTCTGGCTGCAGCCATTTCTTGGTGCGATGTATCAAATCAAACATTTGGGAGCGGGGTGGCTTGTCAGTACTGTATGACCAGCACTGCACCCGTTGAGCCAGGACTGCAATGGTGATGCCCATGCGTGCAAACATCTCATCTTTCAATGTCTCATAATCCTGGGCAGCCTCTGATTCCAGGGCATAATAGGCTTTTTGGGGCTCCCCTTCAGAAAAGGGACTAGCAGTCCTGCCCAGTGCCCTTTTTGCCATCCTCCTCAAACCGTGATTCTTTCAAAAGTTGCTAGGTACGCTTCCACATCATCTGCAGGTTTCATCTTCTGCAGGAAATAACTGGCACATACCATTTTTTGTTCCACCTGTAAAGGACTGGCAGACCCCTTCTTTAACTCCACCAGGGCCTCCGCAAACTGACGATTGGTTTCCTGCTGCTGGTGATTGTTCTCTTGCTGGGTTGCAGTGGCCTGCAACAGGGCTTTTAATAAATCCTCCATCTTTTGTTCAGGAAGATGCCCGCGTCCTCCACCACGTGTGGGGGGTTAGCTCAATGGGGATCACATTCCCTGGAAAAAGGCAGTCCAAACTGCAGTTTTCCTTAAAATCGGACTTGTAGCCAGGTTTATTTAAAAGGTTGCATGTAGAAGTCAAAATAAACAAAACAGAAAATAAATCCTCGCCATCCAGGCACTAACTAAACATTTCAGTTTTCCTAACTGAGTGGTGTAGAGCTTCCCCCAGACACTCACAAAACATAGACAGTGCAAACCTTTTGTCTCAGTTCATAAGCAAACTTCCATACATCAGCTCTCTCAGGCTGATGGCTCCCAGGCCAGAGCAAAAACTTTCCTCTCTTCCTGCTTATTTAAACCACCTTATGATGGACTCCAGTGGACCACAAATCTGGTCCGAAACCAACCCTGCCAAGGTGGCTGGTAAAACTCGGAGCAGATTCCACCTTAGTCCACTTCATAAATCAGATGATGGACAAACAGGTGCACAAGCCCTCCTCCACAGACACACACAGCCGCTCACCTCATTTGTAAGGCCTGATAGCCTACAATGCACCTTCCCCACTGGGGAACTAAAGTGTATGCCCTGAAAGAATCCTTGGGATAAAAATTGGCTTAGTCACCATTCAAACCGCAAAGGCTATTTTCACAGAACACTCTGAATAGATGACGTGGCAAAGCAGTGTTTTCTTCAGATACTGGCAGCGAGCGGGGGGGGGGGGATCCCCCGCTAGCTGTCAAAACGGGGACTCGGGTGGGGGGTGCCAGGGGGTCGGTGCAATTGTAACATGCTACACCCCCCGAATATGGGTGTAACATGTAACATATTACAAAAGGTCAATTTATCCTTTAAAAAAATAGGGGGTTGGTCAGCTACCTGGCAGATGAGGTTCAATATTGAGAAATGTAAAATTATGCCATTGGGTGCCAAAAATGATTTTGCAAATAACACTTTAGAGTTGCTCCCCCTGGGAGAATCAGTGATGGAAAAGGATCTGGGGGGTGCTTATAGATCACAGACTTAGCAATAGCATGCAAAGCCAAGTAACAGCTCACAAAGCTAGTGATATACTGTAATGCATTAAAAAGTATACATTCCAGAGGTAAATCAATAATCTCTCTTCCTGCTTACAAAACACTGGTTCAGCCTCATCATATACTGTTCAGGTTTGGCCACCAATCCTCAGGAAAGACATTGTTCAATTACACTAAGCAAAATTATAAAGGCAACACTTTTGTGTTTGCCCCTATTTATCATGAGCTGAATTCAAGATCTACGACTTTTTCTATGTACACAAAAGGCCTATTTCTCTCAAATATTGTTCACAAATCTGTCTAAATCTGTGTTAGTGAGCACTTCTCCTTGGCCGAGATAAGACATCCACCTCACAGGTGTGGCATATCAAGATGCTGATTAGACAGCATGATTATTGCACAGGTGTGCCTTAGGCTGGCCACAAAAAGCTCTTTGAGTTCAGCTCATGATAAATAGGGCAAACACAAAAGTGTTGCGTTTATAATTTTGCTCAGTGTCGAAAGAGGGATGGAGGACCTCAGTTCCAGTTATTCATTCTGGAGAAGAGGCAGAGGGGATATGATTACAATGTACAAAGGTGAATTAAGTATCTGTGATAAACTGTTTACACTAAGATCTAAGAAGTTTAACCTTAGATTGCAGAAAGGGTCTTTACTAATAACATTATCAGCAATAGCTTTACCCAAAAAATTATTTTTCAGAAAATTAAGTATTAACTAAGCCAAGTTGCAACTGATACATTTGGTAGGTGTTAACAAAATAACTAAATGTGCCACACATCTATAAATCTGTAAAATAGCCAATGGATAGAAAATTACAATGTTTGCTCTAAAAACATACTATGCAGTTAAGCCATTAATGGGGCAAAAATGTTTGGTATCTGCCGTAAAGACTTTACAAATCATTCCATGTTATTATCACAAGCTTTCTGCCACAGTTTATTCATTTATATCCCATGGTAGATGTGCTTGTGCCTTTTAAAGGGAGTGCATAGTGATTTTGTATTTCTACATGTTTTCTTATCTTTATTATGGGCAGGGTTTAAAAAATAAAAATAGTTTTCCTTTTTTTAAGTTAGGCTTCTTTCACACTGAGGTGCTTTACAGATGCTATTTAGCTAAAAATAGCATCTGTAAAGCGCCTCAAAAATCCCCCCCAATCCACCCAAATGTGAAAGCCCTGAGTGCTCTCACACTGGGGCGGTGCGCTTGCAGGATGTTACAAAAAGTCCTGCAAGCAGCATCTTTGGGGCGGTGAAGGGAGCGGTGTATATACCACTCCTCTACCGCCCCTGCCACTGAAATGAATGGCAAGCGCTTCCGAAGTGGCTGCACACCGCCTCGGTAGAGCGGAGCGCTGGGACTTTTAACCCCTTGTGGGGGGTTAAAAGCACCGCGCTCCTGTCTGCATAGCGGAGCCATATCACTGGTTTTACTGCGACTGCAGCTACCGCTGCAACGTGAAAGTAGCCTTAAAGTGGTCCTAAAGACATAAGGCTTTTTACCAGCCTCCCTAAATACTTACCTGGCTCCTCTTTTGATCCAGCCCTGTGCCCAAGAGCAGCAGTGTTGCTCTCTCTCTCTCACTCTCTCCTCACAGGCACAGAGGCAGCAGCAAGAGCCATTGGCTCCTGCTGCTGTCAATCAATTAAATCCTGTGAGGAGTGGGAGGTGGGGTGGAGCCACTTGTGTGTGCCTTTGGACATATACAGCCTGGCTCAGGATCGAGCTATAATGGCAGGCACAGAAAAGGAGGAGCCAAGTGTGTCGGCAGGGGGCCCCAGAAAAGAAGGTTCGGGCCACTCTGTTCAAAGGTATAGTAAGGTAAATGTAACATGATTGTTATATTAATATTTAAAAAAAAGCTGAGCCTTACAACCACTTTAAATATAAAATATTGCATATGAATAACATGTAATCTTTCATCCAGTTAGCAGGTGGAGCTCTCAGCTATTTTTAAATATGTTTTACCCTGTCTTCTTATGCATGTCCTGCTATATAAAAGCTGCTGTTTACAGAGGTAAGTATAACTCAAGCTGAAAATTATTTTCACTGTGTCTGCAGTTTCAGTCAGACAGAGTGAGCCTCAAAGCAGGGAGCTACTGCTTTGCTGTATTTTTACACATAGTTCATTGTGCTTTAAGCATCAAGATTCGCATATTAAATCTTTATTCGTAAAGAAAATATTATTTACATATAGTAAAGAAAAAATGTGTCAGTCTAAGCAACTAAATAAAACTGACCCAAAGGCATTATAGTTGCCTTTAAAATAGCCTATATACATAAGTTTATAGTGTAAAAATTAATTGGCAGCACCTAAAAGTATGTTAACGCAAAATATGTATGACAGTATATATATATATATATCATTCAAACAAATGTGTCCTTAAGAGATCTGGTGGAGGCACTGCATCTTTACATGCTGTAGCCGTGATAGATTTTTTAATAAATTTCTGTGTTTGATGCTGTTTAACAGAGCACCTGATAACTGATATAGCAGGGCTCACATCTGTTCTATTATTTCCAAAAGAGCCTAGGTGAACGTAATTCTATTCACATAAAATATGCATTTGTTCTTGACTGTCAAGTACCTCTATTATTTTATTAAAAAGTCAGGCAAAAAAAAGAACATAATCAGACTTCATAATTTATGTGTGACATTTTCATTACAGAAAACTTTACGCAAAATCGAAATCTAAAATTTAATTTCCTGTGATGTTTAAATTACTTACTAGCTGGCCCACCTCCAAACATTGTCATTATTTGAGGTCCCATATGAATCCTATTAAGGATATGTTTAACGGCTGCCAAAGAGCGCAGCAGAAATCTGCTACACAATACCAAGAAAATCATATTTGTGTCCTTTGTAAGATCACTTCCATGTTCTGAGAGGTAACTTACAGAAACTGTGAATGATATTTATCTATTTTTACTATTTTACACTGCAACTATTGACCTTAGACATTTATTGCACAACTGCCATTTGATTACAGAGCTCCTCTAATGTAATAAGACTTGATACTGTGTATCAGATATACTGTAGTATGTGTTAACTGGTGCCAAAGTGTCCAGAATCTCAGAACTAAAGTGAATTTAAAGTCCAAATCATATTTTCTTAGTTGTGGATAGACTGTTGAGAGGTCTGAGCCTCTGTCAAGTTTTTATTGCTGTCTGTATGCCAATTACGGAAATTAACTTTTATAATTGTGAGAGAAAATCTAAAATGTTGGATTGTCACCAGAAAAGAAATCTGAGGAAACCTTCCATTGGGCACAAGTGTTTTGGTCCTATCTGTCTAAGAGGAGATTTCCCTCACTTTGGAGAGATCTCCTCTCCACTCCTGTTGTGTCTACAGGTGTCCACAAATGAAGGGAAAGCTTCCCAATGGGATACAGAGAGCAAAAAAAACCCCAAAAAACTGGCAAGAGATGCAAGCATTCCCTACGCCAGTGGTTCTCAACCCTGTCCTCAAGTACCCCCAACAGGCCATGTTTGCAGGTTTTCCTTTATCTTGCACAGGTGATTTAAATCAGTCAATGGCTTGGTATTTTGGACAGCTATTTTATCTAAGTGAAATTCCCAAAACATGGCCTGTTGGGGGTACTTGAGGACAGGGATGAGAACCACTGCCCTACGCGATCCAAAATGAAAAAAGAAAACGTTTTTCATTCAATATACTTTAAAGTGGACATATACTTAGAGTAAAGCCGCCCCCCTGTTGCATCGGTCTCGGCACACCGCTGTGACCAGCGACATTGTTCTTCTGGGTCTGCGGCTCCGTCCAATCATAGCGCGGGCTCCAGCGATGTGATTGGCGGAGCAGCGCTGACGTCACTCCCGCGCATGCACACGGGAGCCGTAATTTACGGCAGGAATACAGAAGAAACGGCACCCTAGGTACCGATTCTTCAGTGCGCATGCGCCGATGACGTCGGCACATGCAGATACAAGGGATATCTCCTAAACCGTACAGGTTTAGGAGATATTTCCTGGACCTACAGGTAAGCCTTATTGTAGGCTTACCTGTAGTTTAAATAATAATAACATAAAAGTGTGACCTAGGCATTGGTTGTCTGATCTACTGAAGGAAGTTGTCAGAATTCAGTTCCAGCAGAGAATATGCTAAGGCCTTTGATCACATAACTAGCACTTTAGGGGGCCTTGTCCAATCTCAAAAATTAAATTAGGATGTTATTGATGTAATGAATAGAATACATATCAAACTTTACTATGAATATTTCTTTCCTAAGATATGCAGTATAGTTTGTATAGTTATTATACTGTCATCTACATACTAACTAGACCAGGGGTAAGCAACCTTTCAGAGGTTGAGATCTACCTGGACAACATGGAGACAATCAAAGATCCCAGTGGAGGGAGCAGGGGTGGGGGTTGTGCATTGTCGTCACCCTTTAAAATAAATAAATAATAAAAATAAAATAAAGCCTCCAATAAAAACACATAGTGTCCTCACCCCCCCCCCCCACACAGTATTGCATAGCAGTGTCCTCTGCACCCCCACACGGTATTGTCCTCTGTTGCCCCTCTGTAGTGCCCTCCCCCACCATAGCAGTGTCCTTTGCCACCCCCCCACACAGAAGTGTCCTCTGCCCCCCCATAGCGATGTCCTCTGCAATCCCATCCACTGTAGTGTCCTCTGCCTCCCCACACACTAGTGTCCTCTGCCCCCCATAACAGTGTCCACTGCCCCCCCCACATAGCACTAACCTCTGCTCCTCCCCCTGTAAGGTAGCTCTCTCCTGCCCTACAGCGGCTGTACACTACAGAGGAGTGAGAGCTGATTTAGTTAACTTTTCATGTTAACAAGCCGATGATTGTTTGCTAGGACTGCCTAGCAATAAATCACCTGCTGGTTAATTTGCAAAGTTAAGTAAAGCAGCTGCCATGCTCCCGCCCTCCATCCAGAACTGTTTTGCCTCTCACTCTGCTCTGCTAGTGAAGGGAGAGCGGCACTGGCGGAGACTGGGGGAAGCATTGTCACAGCCCTAATCATGATCTGCCTGTTGGCTTCCCGCGAATGACAGGTAGATCACGATCGACGGGTTACTGACACTGGAATTGGGCCATCTGGGGGAAAGAAATTTAATGACTTACCCATTGCTTTGAATAGAGGTTATTCATTGCTTTAAAGCTTCCCATACCACAACGTTACTTTAAAGCCTCCTAGATAGCAGAAATGCTCTATACCAGGGTTTCTCAACCAGGGTTCCGTGGGACCCTAGGGTTTCTCTAGAGGTTGCTAGGGGTTCCTTGAGCAATGAGAAATGTCTGCCTCTCAGATAAGTTCCTACTGACACTATTGATCTATTTAGCTATCTGTAAGGAGGTATTCCTTCTCAATGACCACAAGTGTAAGGAGTATTTTTCCCACTGACTATCACACTAATGTATAATGAATTGTAGATATAGTCATTTTTAGCAGGGGTTCCCTGAGATTGGAAACTTATTTCAAGGGTTTCTCTATGTTAGTAAGGTTGAGAAAGGCTGATCTATACAATTGCTTATTTATATATAATAGTTGCTGTCTTACACTGTAAGAACTCCAAACACATTTGTAGAATAAGAGAAGGTCTTATAAATTGTACTTTCCTGTTTAACTACAGATTTATTACAACCTCTCAGGATTTTATAATAAAGTTGTCATTCACTGTATAGGACCCTAAGTCAGTGTAGTCACAGTAGTCAATGGGATTACTATGTCACACTATATAGTGCTCAATATTGTCAAGCTACATATTATTATTTAAGGCAGTAATGGTCTTCTGTACATTATTTTGGGTAAAATATAGAAAAAAACATTGATATAACTATGAGATCAATTACCATGATGATGCGTTACTGTAGCTATTGTTTTATAACTTCTTTTAAGATGCTGGTTGAACAGCAGGAGGCTCCTATAATGATTTCACAACAAGTTCTTATGTATAGTTATTCTCCCGCTCCTGATGAGCTTGGGACAATCTTGTTATGGATTATGACCACCAGAGCCCTGTCACCTCTGCTTCCACTACTTGAACAGCAACTATGAAGCAAAACTATATAATAATTATTACTGATATATCTCAAAAATAATTGGTGTCTTTTATAGCTTTAGAAAGTCTCATGTCGAGGAGGGGGTTACTAATGGAGAAATCAGGTTACATGCTAAGATGGCAGTAGCATGTGGTTTCCAGGTGTATAATGCATTGTATGTTTTATTGCAGCTTTATTTAACTCCCACCATATTATAGAGTGAAATCCCCATTAAAGACATACTACTATATAAATGGGGAAATAACCACAGCAAGCCATGCATTCTGCCATCTTTAAGTAGGATATACAGAAATACCTGGATTTGTGGAATGCAAGATTGATAATATGCAAGATTTTAGGGGAGTGACAGATGCATCATCATTGTTTTACACATTCTTCTGGAGCATAAATACTGAAGTGTTAACCTTTAGCCATACACAGCATGCACTGCATGCAGTCTACTTATATTAATACATTTACATGTAGGGCCCCCCAAAGTATTGGCACTTTTTGGTGAGGTATTTTTGCTAGGAGAGGCAAAATTTAGTCAGGCCTGACTGTAGGTGCAGGCCTGAATGTTTTAATCTAAGCTGGGGAGTGGCCCCCCGCATAAGTCAGACTCAACCACCAGGTACGTGACAGGGCTGGAAGTTGTAGTCCATCAAAGGCCCAGCTAGCTCCAACGTACTAAGCTACACTTTGAGGGGTCTTTGGCCCTGGCCTGTAATGGGCGGTCCGGAGAAGTGCTGGAGAGAAGTGAAGGAACAATAGTCTGCAAATGAAGTGCTGGAGAGAAGTAAAGGAGCAATAGTCTGCAAGAGAAGTGCTGGAGGACATAGAGTGTATATACGGTCGTGTATATAGATGGTCCTGTAACCAATCCTTTGGGCATCCCACAGTCACCCATTTTCCCCATCCAAGTTAAATCCCCTAAATAAAACAAACAAAAACAAGAGCCGGCCTGTTCAGTGACTTTGGATGTGTGAGATATGATGGAATTGAGGGCAGCTATAAAGTGAACCACAACTACCAGCCACTCCCAAGGGGAGCACATGGCTACATACAGAACTGAGAAAACAGAAAGATCTATGTTCATATGGTATACCCTAATGAATGTGGCCCAGGGGTGAACAGAACTGAAATATGGAGCTATATTTACATCTTTTTAAAGGAGAAGTACAGCCACAGCTCGTTTGGCTGTACTTCTCCTATGGATGGATCACAAGAGTGCAGTTCATTCTGCATTCCTGTGACCCGTTTTCAACAGACAGCGGGCTGAAGTCTGCTGTCTACTGACCTCACAGAGCCGGTCCAGGCTGGGGCAAGATAGCGACAATGGAGTCGGGATCCGCCCGTATGCCTGGTCCAGCACCCAGTTCAGCCTCTCAGCGAGCCGCTGAGAGCCTGAGCTGGCCACTCCTTCCACAGCACAGTGTTCCATTGAGCCGGGGGGGGGGCAGAGCAGAGAGAGATGACTGACAGTCACCAGCTCTCTGCTCGGGGAGCCCTGAGAACCGAGAGATCAACAGTGTCAGATCTCTCGGTTCTCAGTGTTGGACCGATGCTGCATCCACCTAGGTAAGTATGATTCTGAAAAAAAAGTCCCATACATCTCTGTTAAATTAGTGAACAAAAAAACACAATAATCAGTCGTGTACCTCTTTGACCACCAAGGACATACACAATATGTCATGGAATTTAAAGAGTTAAAACAAGATCACAAATGTAGTTCATTGTCTATTTACAATTTTTTCACCCCAATTTCATAGTTGTGTGTGATTTCGAGCCCAGATATATTTTTTGTCTAATAACCGGACGCAGTCTCATCTTTCAGAATTATTAGAAAATTTGGAGATTATATTGTTTTTGTGTGTGCTGTTTTTACATATAGATTTCATAAAAAGAGTTAGAACCCTTATTTTTATTGCTTTCTATATACCAATTGATTCTTATTATTTGTTCCTGTGATGGCTGTCACTGGAACTTAAAGTGAGAAAAAATCTAACATTTTGAATTGTCACCAGAATAGAAATCTGAGGAAATCTTCCAATGTGGGGCACTTGTTCTGGTGACAACAGTCTAAGAGGTGGTTTCCCTCACTTTGGAGAGATTTCTTCTTAATCCCTGTTGTGTCTACAGGTCAGCAAATGAGGGAAAATCTTTTCAAAGGGATACAGATGGCAAATAAAAACCTGGCAAGGGTTTTTTGATCATTTCCTATACTAGTCAAAATGAAAATGAAAGTTTTGGCTGTCAAAATACTTTAACCCCTTGTCGCTGGCTGCTGCCAGCCCTTTAAGAGGTTTGCTATGCCAGGAGGCGGGGCTTATGGCCATGTGACCACGTGACAGTTAATCATAGCAGTCACATGATCAGAAAAGTCCTGATCGCAAATAGCGATCGGGAACTTTCCGTGAGCCGCGGTCACTGCCAGGAGCACACGAGGTGCGCAGTCTCTGCACAGCACTCTTGCTGCTATTGCACGCAAATATACGTTTGCTTGTCGCCAAGACCCGGCCGCTGAGAGACGCATATTTGCATGCACTCTGCGCCAACTGGTTAAAGTTGGAAATTACAAAAACAGGGAGGGAGGATGTATGGGGCCCTGACACATCACAAGGGATACGAAAGGAAGAACAGAGTTTTGCAGGACTTTCAAGGCAAAACCCCACACATAGGTGTTTTAAATTATAAAATCATTATTTTATTACAAAACATATTAAAATCAAGAAGAAATAAATATAGTGTACACATAAATATAACTGATTCACAGCATGAATAGGACTGAGTTGTAGATGAATACTCCAATATTTCAACTTTAGATAGTCTTCATCAGGGAGTTTCAAATTCAATGCAACAGCGTATTTCTCAGCCATCCTCAAAAAAGCACCATATCATACTGCTAACAGACGTGGAAATAATACCACTGTCAGAGTGTTTAAATGCCTCCAGCTTTAACCCATGTGACCATCGGCTGTCTGGCCATGTAAGGAGAAAAATACAACTCAGGTAGTTTAATTCTGTAATGGACTCTTGGTGCTTTCTTCTCCTATAGTTAGTGGAAATTTGTCGACATATTTTAGGTTTTTCATTGCATTTCTCCTTTTTTTGTTTGTTTCGTCTTTTGTATAGGAGATTAAGATCATCGTATACGCTAGAATCTAGTTGAGTCTCTCATATCTGAATCCTGTTTTACAACTCGGACCTCTCTTTAGGTCCACTGAGGTTTTTCATTTATCCTCTCTAGCCAGTTCACCTGTCAAACATCTACTTAATATTGTTCAAGTAAATACCGGTCCAGGCCCCTCTAAAGCCTCGTACACACGATGTGACGATCGTATGAAAACGGTCATACGACCGCTTGTTGTACGATCACCCGATGTGCGCTTAGAACAGCCAACGTACGACGGTCATAAAACACAAGTTGGATGAGCAGACTAGAAAACTTTGGTGGTACCAACAAGCGGTCGTACGACCGTTATACCGTGTGTACAGAGAAGTTGGTCCAACAAGTTGTACTGTGCAAAACACACATGCTCAGAAGTTAGGAACGCCTGTAAGTGTCCGTTCGGGCCTAATTCACAAATTACATGCACCTGAACTTCCTCTTTATAGGCTTGTAACATGTCACTATGTTCGGCTTGGTCGTACGATCACTTAGTGCATGTCAGTATGCAAGATACAACAGTCAACATACCCTTTTGGCCCTTCAGTCGTACGATCATTGCATTGTGTGTACCAGGCTTTTCTCTTTTATAGAGCTCCTGCCTTGTAGTACTATGCATCCGATCACATCAAATTTTATTTATACATTTTATTTTGATTATAGACCTCCATCCTTCCTCGAATGGTTTGTTGTGGGAGGCGTCTTCACCTCGCCACCCCCAGGGGGTCTTCATTGCTCTGACAGTCACTCTTGCATTTTCCACTGGCACTGGAAGTTTTGATCATAGAGAGAGATGTTGTTTATTTGTTTTGGAATTTGGTAGTTTTTTTTGCACATGCACATATGTGAGGGTGGGTGTTAGGAAACATTGTTCACTGAAATTGCTCCTATGCACGCTTGTGCATGACCTGCACGCCCGTGCGTGCGCCAATGGTGCCAAACGGCCCATTTAAGCAGACAGCACCTTGCAGCCGGTGCTGTCCATTCTACAGCGTTTGGCGTGTGTTCCAGAGTGGCCTGTATCCTGATACCTGTTCCAGTGACCCAGCTTACCTTGACCTTGATTGACCTCTGCCTGAACCGACCCCCAGCTTGCCCACGACAACTTTTCTGCCTGATCCTTGTGTACCTCGCTGCCCGCCTGTTGACGACCCTGCCTGTACCTGATGATTCCTCTGCCTGCACCTTCTGTACTGCCTTACCAGCCAGTTGCCGACCCCAGCCTGCATCACTACTCTGCTATCTGCACGAGCGGCTACCAGACCCCTTCCACCACCACCAGTGAACCAGTACAGCCCTCATGCCCCCCTGTGCTCCCAAACCTTCTATCTATTCTACCAGGGGTTCCCAAACCAGGGCCATAAGAGTGGTTGCTTCCTGCACAAGACAGACTCCACCATCAGGTGTGTGACAGTGGGTATATACCTACGCGTGCACATATGTCTGTATGAGGATCTATATATATCTTCATGTTTTTGTATATGTACATTTTTTGATATGTTTATGAACTTATGTACTAATTATCATGTTTGTATTATTTATTTTTTTTGATATTAGAAATACACTGGTGTATTGAATTTGAAACTCCTTGATGAAGACTATCTAAAGTTGAAACGTTGGAGTATTCATCTATAACTCAGTAGTATTCATGCCGCGAATCATTTATATTTATGTGTATACCAGGTATATTTCTTCTTGTTTTTAATATGCTTTGTAATAAAATAATTATTTTATAATACAAAACACCTATGTGTGGGGTTTTGCCTTGAAAGTCCCGCAAAAACTCTGTTATTCCTGGTTAAAGTTGAGTCTTATACTGAAACACTAATATACATAAAAGTATGATAACAGCCATAGAATTCAGATCCATGGGAGCACATGTTACCAAACGTGAAGGTTTTTGATCACATAGCCAGTGGGTGAAGGGACCCTGTCCAATCTCAAAAAGTAAATTAGGATGTAATTAATGTAATGAACTGCATCATCATTTTTTACATGTTCTTAACCAGTTCCAGTCTGGGCCAATTCTGACATTTCTCTCATGTAAAAACCAGCCTTTTTTGCTATTAAATTACTTAGAACCCCAGACATTATATATTTTTTAAGCAGAGACCCTGGAGAATAAAATGGTTGTTGCTACATTTTGTTATGTTGCATATTTGCACAGCAGTTTATCAAATGCAACTTTTCAATAAAAATACACTTTATGGGTTTCAGTGTACACAAGCACAATATAATACTTGGTAAAATATAAAAGATGATATACACTGAATAAATAGGTACCTAAAATGTCATGCTTTAAAATTTCAGAAACCTGTAGAACGACACCCAATTACAGTACCCACAAATCTCCATAGGTGACACTTTAAAAGCCTTTACAGATATCTCTTGTGTATTAGGACACCTATAATAAGCCATACTCCTATGGACACCAGGTCTTTTTAAATGATTTGGAAAGGAGCGGAGAACAAAACAGTATGAGCGAGTCATATGTCGATGTTTGCTGAACTCATATCCTTTATTAATTTTTTTCATCTCTGCACATCTTTGGGTATGCATATCAATGTTTACTGCTTGTTTTTATTTGATTCCACAGTATACAAATTACCAGTTTAGAGTTACACAGGAGGTCTGGGACTAGAATTATTGCTCTAGCTGTGATATTAGCGGCGATACCTCACATATGCATGCGGGACCTATGTGCGCATTTGCATTTGCACATGAGCACAGGGGAATGGGGTGCTTTAATTTTTTCATTGTTATTATTTATTTATTTAATTATTACACTGTACCTTGATTTTTTTTTTATCAACTTTATTGCTATCACAAGGGATAAACATCCCTTGTAATAGCATGGACAGACTCTCTTTATGGAGAGATCTGGGGTCTATTAGCCCCCATATCGCTCCTTTGGCCTCCAAAGCATTTGATCAAACCAAGATCGGTTTGATCAGATGCTTTCACAAGCTGCTAATGGCTTGTTTATATCAGACCAAAACCAAAAGTGACAAAATCATTGCTGCTTCTGGTTTCTGATGTCACACAGTGGGAGGAACAACATCAGTTCCTCTCACTGTGTCCAGGGAAGCCACTATCAGCAGTCATATCTTTACCTGGCTCCCCAATGGGACAGGACAGCCTATTAAAGACAGCAACGGGAGGAGGGAGGCCCCCTTTCACCACATGTATAGCCACTTGGTTCACTTTTACCTAAAAGAGAATCACCCACAGAAAAAACAATACCAGGATCATGACTGTAGCTGCAATCATAATTGTGGTTTAACCACTTCAACCCGAGGACACTTATAAATAACCTAAGGGACAGAAGTTAGAACTAAAGTCCCCAATACTTACTTCTTCTTTCAATGGTCCAGCATCCCTTGCTTGCATCTTATCTCTGGCTTCTGCTGGGTGCCGGGGCTGTGGCAGTCTTTATTGGCTGGTGCAGGATGACGTCATTCCTGCGCATGCTCAGGAGTTCTGTCATCCCGGAACACAGGATGTAACTGGAGCTGTACTTGTGCAGCTCAGTGTACATTCTAAAGAAGACATGTTTCCTTTACAACAACAAGCCAGCCTGCACACCAATTTTTAAAAAGGAGACCTTATTTCTGCTTTAATGAGCAGAAATACTGAAGAATTAACTTTTAGCCATACGTGATACACACTTTTCTTACAGTATATTAATAAATGCACAGAACTGAGCAAACAGAACAATTTATGTTCTTAGGATATACCCCAATGAATGTGGCCCAAGGGTGTATAAAACATCTGTTTAAATCAGTTATTGATAAAAGTTACTTTTAGATGGTTGAACTCTGCAAGACATGTAAATATCTGTTCATGAATCTGATCCTTTAAATACTTATTACTTAATCACTCATAAAAAATGCTGACTTATTACGTAGTTTTGCCGACATAAGGGACACGATAGAATGAAAACTCCAATTCCTTTTGTTTGAGAACTCATCAATAGCGTTTCAGACATAAATGTGTCCTAAAGCAAATACATGACTTTGAAAGAGATCACTAGAGTGCAGCAAAGAAGCTGCTCTATCTATTACATGGTATGTCAAAGGGAGGGTTGAATCTTATTGAATTAATATGAAAGACTTACTTACTTGTCATGTAATACATGTCAATGCACATCCCCATTTTATAAAGTAACCACTGTGTGGTCTACTGACAGGCTCAATGAACCATAGGTTACTGCAGTCTATAAATTACAATGTAACCATGTTATTTCCCAGAAAAGGATCATTAAATCAATGTCAGTTTTACTAAGCCAGCATGCAGAGAGGATGGATGAGAAAGCCACAGAATGAAGGACCTTAACCAAATATTACAAACAATGATGTCTCTAAGGTTAACACAGCAGTTTACTTAGATTGAGACAACTTTAATAACCTAACCACCATTCTTTATGCTACCACACTGTCTGCTTTAGTGGAGCTGCAGAAATTAAAAAATGCAAATGACTATACAGTTATTCTATCTTAGTGTGCAATCCGAGACACAGGTGACTGTGTTGTTTGTATTTAAAATTAAGCCACTGTTAAATCTTCTTAATGACTATTAAATATACTGTGGACTTATGCTGCACCTGGGAGCATGGTGAGCCACCAGAAGGACGCACCTGTGAAGAATAAGCCACATATGGCCAAAAAACACCCCACCATGCTTCAAATTTGCAGCTTTGTCTTAGATAACAGATAACTATAGGGATGTTCTGTGGGTGAGTGCATAACAATGGATTTCCCATTCAGTATTTCATTCTATTTTATGCAGCGTTAATAGGGAGCATGACAATGTATTGGCTGTGTAAGGGTTGGAGCATATGACCAGAGCTTGGAAGATCTTATTGCTGGAGATCCTAAAAGATTTAAAGTGGAACTAAAGTCTCAAATTTAAAAAATGCAAGCAATGCAATGTCTCTTCTGCAATAAAATAACCCTACCTGCCTGCTCACAGTCTTCTGAAAAATGTACACTGAGCTGCACATTTGCAGCTCAGTTTATATTCTGACACAGTCCATGTGTGCCAGGATGACTGACCTCCTGAGCATGAGGGAGAGTGGCATCATTCTGTGTTGGCCAATCAAGATAGTCAAAGACCGCCATCCACAAGAAGCCAGGGAGAAGATGCAGGCACCGGCGATGGATATTGCACGATTGAAGCAGGGGTAATTTTTGTGGACATTATTGTGAACTCAGTTTGTGATTAATCATGCAAACAAGAACTTGGAACTGATATATCAGTTGATCGTGTGTAGTACCACCCCCAAAATCGCCACTGGATGTTTTGGGTTCCTTTGCCATTGTCAGGATCTGGGTCAACTGCTGGTGGCACTGTGCTTCCCAGGGCGGAAAGTTGTAGTTCTAGTGTCCACCAGTGGGTGTCTCCCAACAGCCGTCAGTTTCGAGTAATCAGTCTCCTGATACTGGTTGCTGGGAGGGTATTTAGTTTCTACTCTGCTAATACATTTTGCATCAGTATTTTGCTTTGCCGTGCTAATTCAGATGCTGGTCGCTATTTATCCTGCTCTTGCTCTTGCCCTGCACCCTGCTGCCTTAATATCTGCTCCCTTTGTTCCTGATCCCAGTCCTGGCTCCCCCCTTCCTTGCATCTGAGGTATTCCCTGTGCCCTGTGTTCCTCATCTTGTATACATTGTATTATTGATAGGTGGTTAAGTATTTTATAATTCGGTGAATTGTTCACTTATATCTTTATGTTAGCTTTTTTGTGTTTGGATGTCTTTTGTTTTACTATTAATAAGTTCACTTTAATATATATATATATATATATATGGTTTTGTCGTTGCTTCTAAATGTAGCCACACAGATCTGGCCATCTTTGCTGCTGATTCCTAACAGCCATGCACCTATGATGACCTACCCTTACCTTGACTGAAAAGCACTGACACACCTATTAACAGTTTTAAATGGGCTTTATTTAAAAGGCAATGTCTTGTAGGGGGAAAAGTGGGTTAGACAACAGCAAAAACAATTGGAAGCCATAACCAGATATACAACTTTTAAAATAATAACAACAACACAAAGACCTATCTTCAGATACAAGCCATACCTACAACACTGACTAGTGACTGAACAGCCAGAGGCCTGGAAGTGTTAGAGCCTTTGCAGTGGAGTTCTCAACTGAATAAAACAAGATGGTGGCCAAAAAGCCTCTCACTACTAATGAAGCTGGTCTCTCTCCCAAGTGGTCCCCCGGTGGCCTGCAATAGGGTCCTCCCTCTCAAGTCAGAGATCTGCAGCTGTAATAGATGGCCTTATTTCTCTCTCTCCCCTAAGTCTAAATCTACAATATTGTCTCTGGATCAGCAGTACCCTGGACAGCAGGATGGTTGGAACACTGGATAGCAGGATAGCTGGATCACTGGACAATCTGGATAGCTGGAACACTGGACACTCTGGATGATAGACTGCTTTAAACCATCAGTCTCTGAATACTGTCTCTGGAAGCCATACTTTTTTTCTTGCAGTCATGGAAAGTCTCTGAAAAACAGCAAGTTGTGTGTGGGGCTAAAAATCCACTAGTTAATCACAGGCCATCCTAACCCTGCCCACCAATAAAAGTCCTCCCTATGCCCCTGTTGCTAGGATGAGTCCCTTACAACTTTTAATGTTTCCAATAGCATAGCACATTACATTTCTAAATATAACCTGTTAACAAATATCTCTGTTTTTGAATGCTCCTAACCTAGACACTCTTTAATACTTTTTCTTGGCCACTTTAATATTTATTTACTAAACGTGTATAGGCTGTTCATCTAGCAAAGTCAATGTTCATCCAGCTTAGTAAATGAGGTTAAATTATCTAATCACGTGCCAGCCAAATTCCTGTTTCAATTTATTTTTCTTGCCCATGACTGGGGATTCTTTGCAAAGTGAATTTAAACTTAACTTTACCTTTATTATAAAGCTAATTGAAATGCTCTATTCCTTTAGTAAATAACCCCTTTTGTGTCTGGTTCCATGATTATATTATGATTCTAGACAGCTGCATGAAGTGTTAGATGGTGGCCTGCTATTGGTTCATGAGGGCAGATATTTTTTCATTTTGTATTAATATGTGCACAACTGTGAGATGCAGACTGTGAGAAGTGATTGTGGCCACTCAGTGGCCCTCTACTTAATTGTATCCCAGAGCTGGGGTTTAAAGTGTATGTCAGAAATACCTCCAGCTCCTAATTTTCTGCTGTAGACTGACACCACTTTCCTTTCTCTAGACTGAAATTGCAAGGAGTCGCGACAGCCCTGTGCTGTTGACTGTTGTTAGACTACTGAATCCCTCCCACTCACTTCATGTCCACAACAGAAAAAGTGATTGTTCTATACTCTATGAAAAGAACTAAAATGACTCCTTGAGATAACACAGGGAAGGCAACAAGACAGCACTAAATTACTATCACAGTCACCAGGGATGTTTTGCACTTATCAAACAGATAAAATAATATGTTTTCAATTGTATATTTAACAGACAAAAAGGGAGCAAATGACAGGGCTTACATATACTGGTTGGAGGTTACCTGGGAAAGGAACCCTGTATTCTTTTTTAATAAATGGGCCTACTCTATGGGGCGGAGGACATGCTACACATTCTCTACCTAATAAACTGGTAAGTGGGCTTTGGGACCTTTTTTCAAGCAGAATGCTAACATGCTGTTCAACTTTAAATATTCATACAGCATGTTGAATGTTGGAATCCACTCTGTTGAGTGTAGCAGGTTTTCCTTTACTTGATCACTTTATTAGGGCACCAAAAAAGTGTCATCCACTGATCAGGAGATGTTATCAACACATGCAAACTCTTTTCCCTAGACAACAGAGTCATTCAAATATAATAAGGAAATAACACCTCTCCAAGACAAACCAGGATTAGCCTCTCTACTTGTTGATGTTGGTTGAATAAGGGTGTAAAGTCAGACCTTTTGCACTTTTTCTAGACCAGAGTAATTTGTAGTGTTTGAATGCACTAGATTTGTATTCTAACATCTTAGCTGATCAGCTTGTTCACAATATGACAAGACTTGGCCATGCACCTCAAGAACAGTTGCTGACATTCATTATGCTCTAGCACCTCAGTGCCTTTCACAGTCATTTGATCTGGTTCAAAAATGTTCACTTTTGATCAATACTGACCCACTGAAGTTGATGTGAATATCAAACGGGTTTATAAAATGACTGGGGGTCATTAGATGGTTGATAAATAATGGAAGGTCATTTGGGGCCAATTAAAGTGAGTGTAAATGATCACCTTGCAAAAGTACTCATTCATTTTAAAATTGAAATGAAAGTCAAAACTTCTGTGTATAGATGTAAAAAAAAAAAAAAACATTATAAATATAATTGTTCCCTTTTTATTTATAAATGATCATGTTCGCTCTGTTCCCTCTGTTCTCAGCTGCATAAGAGCTAGGGGGGCGGTACTCTGAGCATCCCATTGAAAGGCTGTACGGGGGGTGTGGGGGGGTGGGGGGGGTGGGAGTTATCAGGACAAGTCTGATAATTTTACGAGAGCAACACACTGGGTTCCCAACACAGCTAGGGGACTGCCCAGGGTGTGTTCTCCTGCTTAGTGTGGTCAGTTTTTAATAGGAAATCAGAGGGACTGCCAGGAGCACCAGGGATTTCACATAAAGATACAAGTACATGGTACAGTAGGAGCCAGGGCCGGGACAAGGGGTGGACCGGTGGGACAGCTGCCCTGGGCACAATAGTTTACTGTAGGGATAGGGGCGCCTTCCTTCTGTTACAAGGCTTACAGGAGTAATGACAGAGGTAGTAATTTTGACAAGTGAGTGACTGCTTGGTGCAGGGTCTCCTAAGCTTGCACATCATGAACGAAGAGGGGGGTGGGGGAGCAGTTTGGCCTCTTTGTCCTGGGCACTGGATGACCTTGTCCTGGCACTGGCAGGAACATATCTGGAATAGGAGATGCTGGGACAACAAACACTTTGATATTTTGGAGTCTCCGCAGCGCTCTATGTCACACCCTAGTTCTAAAGGTTAGGTGGCTAGTGGCAAGACAGTGATAAGCAGGGTTGCATGGTCAGCTGCAAGAAAAGTGGCCTAAGCTGTCTCTATCAGCTATTTGTGTTGATACTAGCCAGCATGCTTTGTATTGTATGTCTGTGACCTTTTACCCTCCCCCATCTGAAAAGGATATACATACAGTATCTCACAAAAGTGAGTACACCCCTCACATTTTTGTAAATATTTAATTCTATCTTTTCATTTGGAGTGGACTTCAGTAGTGTACATTAAGATGATGTCATTCATTTCAATGGGATTTCTGATGTCAAGAGACTTGGGGCGACTTGGGGTGACACAAGTCGGAGCGCAAGTCCCCTATGTGTGAACAGGAGCTAACAGTGTAAATTTGCTGTCCCCTCAAAATAACTCAACGCACAGCCATTAATATCTAAACTGCTGGCAACAAAAGTGAGTACACCCTTAAGTGAAAATATTCAAATTGGGCCCAATTAGCCATTTCCCTCCCTGGTGTCATGTGACATGGTGGCCAAGACCATACAGCTGTTTAACAGGACAGGTTCCACTCAAAACAGGCCTTGCCATGGTCGACAAAAGAAGTTGAGTGCACATGCTCAGCGTCATATCCAGAGGTTGTCTTTGGGAAATAAACATATGAGTGCTGCCAGCATTGCTGCAGAGGTTGAAGGGGTGGGGGGTCAGCCTGTCAGTGCTCAGGCCATACGCCGCACACTGCATCAAATTAGTCTGCATGGTTGTCTTCCCAGAAGGAAGCCTCTTGTAAAGATGATGCACAAGAAAGCCCGCTAACAGTTTGCTGAAGACAAGCAGACTAAGGACATGGATTACTGGAACCATGCCCTATGGTCTGATGAGACCAAGATGAACTTATTTGGTACAGATGGTGTCAAGCATGTGTGGCGGCAACCAGCTGAGTAGTACAAAGACAAGTGTGTCTGACCTACAGTGAAGCATGGTGGTGGGAGTGTCATGGTCTGGGGCTGCATGAGTGCTGCCAGCACTGGGGAGCTATAGTTCATTGAGGGAACCATGAATGGCAGCATGTACTGTGACATACTAAAGCCGAGCATAATCCCATCCCTTTGGAGGCTGGGAAGCGGGGCAGTATTCCAACATGAAAACTACCCCAAACACACCTCCAAGATGACCACTGCCTTGCTAAAGAAGCTGAGGGTAAAGGTGATGGACTGGCCAAGCATGTCTCCAGACTTAAACCCTATTGAGCATCTGTGGGGCATCCTCAAACGCAAGGTAGAGGAGCGCAAGGTCTCTAACATCCACCAGCTCCGTGATATCGTCATGGAGGAGTGGAAGAGGACTCCAGTGGTAACCTGTGAAGCTCTGGTGAACTCCATGCCCAAGAGGGTTAAGGCAGTGCTGGAAATTAATGGTGACCGCACAAAATATTGACACTTTGGGCCCAATTTGGACATTTTCACTTAGGGGTGTACTCACTTTTGTTGCCAGCGGTTTAGACATGAATGGCTGTGTGTTGAGTTATTTTGAGGGCACAGCAAATTTACACTGTTATACAAGCTGTACACTCACTACTTTACATTGTAGCAAAGTGTAATTTCTTCAGTGTTGTCACATGAAAAGATAGAATAAAATATTTACAAAAATGTGAAGGGTTTACTCACTTTTGTGAGATACTGTACACGTTCAGTTCCCATATTGAGTGTTTTTCCCCACCTCATCACTGTTGAGGAGCATGGAAATACACTCAAACGTTGTTAAATAGCTAATGAGTACATCTACTTCAAACTTTGTTAAAGAGCCAATGAGTACATCCACCTTAAACTCTCTTGGAGAGCCACCAAATAAGCTCATAGACAATAGGAGTGGTAAAAATGAACTGCTTGCTATGCATTCACTAGAAATTTAGCATTACCATATTGACTGTCACTTATACCAAAAGAGTGTTCCAACATTTACAAGATGAACTAAAGAGTTTGGGGATCCCTGCTTTTGATTAAATGTTTTTGCATAGATTTTTTCATATATTATGTTTAGGACTAAAAAATAAGTTTTTTGATTATTTTCCTTTTAGTTGGGAAAATAGGAACTATTACATATTAAAGGGGTTGTAAAGGTTTGTTTTTAAAAAAACAAAAAAAAAAAACAAACATGTCATACTTTCTTTCTCTGGGTTTTGCACAGAGTGACCCAGATTCTCTTCTGGGATCCCCCAGCGGCACTCTTGGTTCCTCCTCTTCTCGAGTGCCCCCTAAGGTAAGCCCTTTCTCTGGGGTCTCTCGTGCAGGTGCACTCCGGAGTCCTGCTGCTGTGTCCATTGACACAGACAGCAGGACTCGGCCCCTCCCCCCGGCTCCTGTGTCACTGGATTTGATTGGCAGCAGCGGAAGCCAATGGCTCCTGCCACTATCAATCTATCCAATGAGGACCCGAAACAGCGGTTGGAGCTGCTAGGATCATTCCCGTTGCTGGAACGATCTGGTTCAGGTAAGTAAATGGGGGGCTCAGTGGGGCTAGTGCACTACAGGAGGTTTTGCACCTTAATGCATAGAATGCATTAAGATGAAAAAACTAGAGGGTTTACAACCCCTTAAGGCCCCTTTCACATGGGCGTTCCATGTGCGGCGTCCGTTTTTTGCTCAGCTGATCCCCGCTGAGCCGGCGGATGACAGGTCCGTCTCCACTCACTGTGCGGCAAGCAGGGGCGTAACGATAGGGGTTGCAGGGGTTGCAATTGCAACCGGGCCCCATGGTCCAGGGGGCCCATGTGCCTCCCTTGTACACCTGAATATGAGGGATGGTGGGGGTGGCATTTAGAGGACCCCATCTCCTCTATCCAGTTTACTTGTCTTCTGCTGTTCCCAGGGCCCCTGTGTGCTTCCCTGGCCCCCCTGGGGCCTGCTCCAGAACTTGTGAAAGGGCCCCACTGCAGTACCGTAATAAAGGGACCTACGATAGGAGTAAAGGGCCCCAGGATCAGTGGGAAGAGGGAAGGGCCCTGGCCAGGGGTCAGGGGGCCCTTCATAATTTCTTGCACCGGGGCCCTGAAGGTTCTAGTTACGCCTCTGGCGGCAAGGGATCTGTCAGAGCACACCTCTCCTCTATGGGAAATCGAATGACAATAGACCATCTGTCCGTTATCATCCGATCCGCTCCCCTGACGGATGGAAAAATAGGGTTTCCATCCTTCGGACTTTACAGAGCACAGATGAGATCGGCAGATGTCTGCGGACCTGGGGCGGCCGTTCAGGTCTGCCGGAAAAATGGACAGTGTTTTTTAGAGAAATTGTACCTCAACTAGATTATCTGATCCAAAATGTTGAAATTATATGCAAATCTTTACCTATAAAAGCTGAAATGGGCCCCACCCCCTGCAACCTCTTAAGCCTCCCTGTTAGTCGTAGCGATACCCAGTATAGAAAAAGAAGGATCAGGATGGCCGCGTTTCACACCCTCCTATGGGCGCTCACTCGTAGCCTAAGGCTACGAGTAAGCGCCCATAGGAGGGTGTGAAATGCTTTAGCCAAGTACTTTTTATCTGCTACTGTATAGACTGATTTATAATAAAGGAATCAAATGGAGTGCGGCCATCCGGATCCTTCTTTTTCTATGATTACACTGCATACTGAGCCAGCACCCATGAGAACAGGGGAAGGTAATTACCTGGGGAGTAGACTAAAACTTTCATTCACTTTCCGGACAGGGATACCCAGCATATTACAAAGCTAATAGGAGATTCATAAATAAACAGTAATCCAGCCACAAAAATGTGATACATGTGATAAAAGAATGCATAAGCAGAGGTCAAGTTCAGAGAAACTGTACATTAAAATGATTAGAAAATCCAAAGATACAGGTTGCTGAATTTATTTGCAAATCTGAACTTTTCCTATAAATGCTGAGCCTCCTCCTCCCTGTTAGCCATATGGATACCCAGCCCTTTAAAAACGAATAGGTCTATAAATAAAGGATAAAGTAAACCAGCCACAAAGCCAGGCAATTTAGAGTGAGCATATAATTAAAAATGCATACGCAGAGGTAACTTTCAGAAAAACTGTAAATGAAAATAATTAGCAGGCCCAGAGATACACACTGCTATATTTATACACAATTATTGACAAACTTGGCCCCACCCTTTGCAGCCTGCTAAGCCTTCTTGTTCGTTGTGAGAGTACCCATCATACAACAAACCAATGTGAGGTGCAAGCAGTGAGGAAAAGCTTTCTTTTTTTTTTTTACAAATGTTTATTTCAATGCATTTTAAAAAACACAAAAATGTAAAAATCATCAACATTGTACATTAGATTACAGTCCAGATGGTAGTTACCAAAGTATATATGATATAAGTGTATGGATCCACTGATCCTTCTGACATGATGTTTTCACTTATAGTAACCCCTGCTTATGCATTTTCATCATATGCTCAGTTTAAATCGCCAAAGCTTGTGAGAGGTTTACTTCAAAGTGTTGCATTCATATTTCTTTTTTGGGTGAAGATGGGGGAAACCTTTTAGAACAGAATTAGGGGAACTGAGGATAATGATGTAATTTCTAAGAGGCAAGTGTGGTGCTCTTAGCCCAATCCTTTGTTGTGAGTTACTAATCTGCAACAGGCATTATGTCTGACCATTGCTGACCATTGCTAGTGCAGCAATAAAAAAAGATGACAGTCAACTCCCATCATCCAGGTTCTGTTTACTTCTTTGGGAGATTTCTATAGTTAAATTCACAAATCAGCTTTTTTCAGACACTACAAAGTTCTCCTACTGTTGGGACATTCCTCCTGCCTCCACACTGAAGCATTGGGGTTCTCCTACTGTTGGGACATTCCTCCTGCCTCCACACTGAAGCATTGGGGTTCTCCTACTGTTGGGACATTCCTCCTGCCTCCACACTGAAGCATTGAGTTTCTCCTACTGTTGGGACATTGCTCCTGCATCCACACTGAAGCATCGGGTGTCTGAGTTGCTAGGTTGCTAGGGCCACTTTGGGTAGGCTTGCTTGCTCAGCAAGAGGACCCTTACACAGGAAGTTAGGGGAGATTGGGGTGGTGTGGAGTCATAAGTAGAACCAAGTGAGGGTACCCCCTAATTAGTTGGGACTTTCAAGACACAGTAGACAATATGTATCACCAAAATAAAATGAAACATAAAGTGACATAATAATAGGGATGAAGACTTGTGAAATCATCATAACCCATATACCATATGACTGTGCAAAACATATATGAAAAAAATATATAAATTGTGTATATAATAAAATTAATAATATCAAAAAATCGGACAGCCATAGCCTCATCCCGCTTCCTGGGCCAGTTTTACACTATGTGGCCCTTATTTCTTTAATATGTGGTGAGTGATACTGCTGGCCTGGCTTTCTACATCATCCCAGCTGATCCGATGAACCCATAGGAGCAGAGGAAGATTTATGTCTCTAGACCCTGCAGAGGGCTATATCTGCAAGCGATGCTGACCCTTACTAGAGATAGTGGGTCTGCTTTTCTGGTAAGGGTGTTTACCCCTTAAACTTTTCACTGAGGTGCCTGTGTGATCGGTGGTGGTGGATAAGTGGATTCAAGCCTCTTTTTTCTCCTTTGAATATACACTGGATGTATGACTGCTGTTCCTTATAAAGTTCACAGAATTTTGGACTGTCACAATTAATGTGTTCTCAATTGAATGATTTACGGACATTTTTTTGATATTATTAATTTTATTATATACACAATTTATATATTTTTTTCATATATGTTTTGCACAGTCATATGGTATATGGGTTATGATGATTTCACAAGTCTTCATCCCTATTATTATGTCACTTTATGTTTCATTTTATTTTGGTGATCCACACTTGTATTTGCATTGATGGTTAAGCTAGCGCAACAATCATATTGAATATCTGCTTATTTTATGGTGAAGTATCGCACCCTACATTGTTGCTGCTTTGTTACATATTGCTACCTCTAGCGCGGTATATTCCCTTACATTCTTGAGTAGACAATATGTGACATATAAAAGAGTATTATAATTTATTCACAATACAAAGGAGTAAAATAAAACAACCATACAAACAGTATAGCCTAAAATGACATAAAAGAACAGGGTTGTTCGAGGCATAGATAGTCTTGCCGTTTGTAGGTACTTCGTGTCAATAGCACCGACATGTTTCAGGATAAATAATTCCCTTCTTCAGGGGCATTCAATAAATAACGCAAAGTACATGCTGCAAAATATAATGAATAACATTAGTGGTTTCTCCTAATATTAGTCGTCCATGGACATAGTTCTTATACGGCACACATAATGCATTTTCCCACATTTTACATACAGAAGGATTGCCTTGTTAGGCCATGTTCCAAACCTGCCTCGGGTCCGTGCCAACCCCTCAATGCTAATACGCCTGCAGAATTGCTGAGGCGACTCCCCCGTAAAAAGGGGGAAGTCCCTAGATGGTATGTGGATGAAAAGTGCCCCAGAGCCCACTGAACTCCCAAAGTCGGCCTGCCGATCAATGGACCGAGACTGAGCGAACCAGCGTGGTCCCTAGCATCTGCCCAAGCCTTAGGAGGAGATGTACAAGGAATAATAATATTAAAATTGCACACTTGAAATATCGAAAAAAACAAAAAAACAAAAAAAACGATTTCAGGTCATTAAAGAAGGCTAGTCCTTATACACTACAAGTCCCAACATGAGGGACTGATGTGTATATAGGTCCCTGATTCTCCCTGATATATGAAAAGGAGTATAAAAAAGGAAGCTTCTATAGTCAGAGCCATCCCTAGTAATAACTGGCAGAGCAGAGCTATACTAACTCATCGTATACCACTGTTGATAAAAGTGTTGAATTAAGGAAAACATGAAAACATTTTTTGGGACCATAGACTGATCTCTATCATAAATCCTTCCCTACAGTGGAACGCCTGATTCCCCGTGAACTGCATGTACTCATGCTAACAGTTCTCATTGTGTCGGTTTAATAATACCAACACCGTAAGAACGACATAAATCAATGTGAAAATCTCAGAGGTGCTTACCTTCAAGGGTATTATTTTGGAACTGATATGGGCTTCGTCTGCATATGATGGCGGCGTGTGGACTGCCCCAGCAGACGCCGCCATTAAATAGAGCCGCGTGTGTGCTGTAATGCTGAGATGCATCACGTCCTGCGTCAAACGAACATATGGGGCGGGGCTGACGAACGTCCCGCATTATACGAACATATGGGGCTGGGCTGACGAGCAAGCGGACCGCTAAATCATATACGTCAGGCCGTGAGAACTGTTAGTATGAGTACATGCAGCTCACGGGGAATCAGGCGTTCCACTGTAGGGCAGGATTTATGATAGAGATCAGTCTATGGTCCCAAAAAATGTTTTCATGTTTTCCCTAATTCAACACTTTTATCAACAGTGGTATACGTTGAGTTAGTATAGCTCTGCTCTGCCAGTTATTACTAGGGATGGCTCTGACTATAGAAGCTTCCTTTTTTATACTCCTTTTGATATATCAGGGAGAATCAGGGACCTATATACACCTCAGTCCCTCATGTTGGGACTTGTAGTGTATAAGGACTAGCCTTCTTTAACCGCTTGCCGTCCGCCCGCCGTCTGACGGTGGAGCGGAACGGCTCTCGTCACGGACATCATATGACGTCACCCCTTTAAGCCGGGATTGCGCACGATCGGGCGCATGCATCCCGGCTCTGTCGGTGGCGGTGTGTCCCCAGGACACAGCTCGTCACCGACTGGGGTGAACAGCCATTGGGCACGGCTGTTTACCACGTGATCGGCTGATCACAAAGTGGTATTCCCCGATTTACACTGCGCATGCGCGCGATCGGGAGCACACTGCGCGTGTACGTGGGTGGCGGAGTGTTCCCAGGGAACACTGCCTGCCACCCACAGTAAAGAACAACCATTGGCCAGCGGCTGTTAGCATGTGATCGGCTGTGATCCATTCAAAGCCGATCACAAATGTAAACACAGGCTGGTAACTAGCTGTTACCAGCTCTTCTCTCCTCACACACCGTTTACAGTGTGAGGAGAGGAGAGCCTGGATCAGTGAGTTACCAGTCTGTGTTTGTACTGTACAACACCTGCCACATTAATCCTGCCCCCCCATTGCACCTGTCACCCAATCAGTAACCACATCTGCCCCAATAAAGTGCACCTGTCACCTGTCATCAGTAACCATTAGTGCACCTGTCACCCATCAGTGACCTGTCACCCATCAGTGACCACCGCCTGTCACCCATCAGTGACCACCGCCTGTCACCCATCAGTGACCGTCAACCATCAGTGACCACCGCCTGTCACCCATCAGTGACCCCCACCTGTCACCCATCAGTGACCCCTGCCTGTCACCCATCAGTGACCACCGCCTGTCACCCAGTGACCACCTCCTGTCACCTGTCACCCATCACCCAGTGACCACCGCCTGTCACCCATCACCCAGTGACCACCGCCTGTCACCCGTCACCCAGTGACCACCGCCTGTCACCCATCAGTGACCACCACCTGTCACCCATCACTCATCAGTAACCACTGCCAGATACCCACCACACATCAGTGACCACCACCTGTCACCTGTCATCCATCAGTGACCACCGCCTATCACCCGTCACCCATCAGTGACCACCGCCTGTCACCCGTCACCCAGTGACCACTGCCTGTCACCCGTCACCCAGTGACCACCGCCTGTCACCCATCAGTGACCACCACCTGTCACCCATCACTCATCAGTAACCACTGCCAGACACCCACCACACATCAGTGACCACCACCTGTCATCCATCACCCATCAGTGACCACTGCCTGTCACCCGTCACCCATCAGTGACCACTGCCTGTCACCCGTCACCCAGTGACCACCGCCTGTCACCCAGTGACCACCGCCTGTCACCCGCCACCCAGTGACCACTGCCTGTCACCCATCAGTGACCACCACCTGTCACCGTCACTCATCAGTGACCATGGCCAGACACCTATCACACATCAGTGTCCACCACCTGTCATCCGTTACCCATCAGTTACCACCGCCTGTCACCCCTCACCCATCAGTGACCACCACATGTCACCCATCAGTGACTACCACCAGTTACCCGTCACCCATCAGTGACCACCACCAGTCACCCATCAGTGACTACCACCAGTTACCCGTCACCCATCAGTGATCACCGCCTGTCACCCATCAGTGACCACCTCCAGACACCCATCAGTGACCACCGCCTGTCACCCATCAGTGACCACCGCCTGTCACCCATCAGTGACCACTGCCTGTCACCCATCAGTGACCACCACTTGTCACCCATCAGTGACCACCGCCAGACACCTGTCACCCATCAGTGACCACCACCAAGCACCCGTCACTGATCAGTGACCACCACCAAGCACCCATCAGTGACCACCACCTGTCACCCATCAGTGATCACTGCCAGACACCTGTCACCCATCAGTGACCACCGCCTGTCACCCATCACTTGCCACCCGACGCACAGCCATGTCCAAACGCGTTAATACCAGTCCAAACGCGTTAATACCCGTCACCCATCAGTGACCACCACCAGTCACCCATCAGTGACTACCACCAGTTACCCGTCACCCATCAGTGATCACCGCCTGTCACCCATCAGTGACTACCACCAGTTACCCGTCACCCATCAGTGATCACCGCCTGTCACCCATCAGTGACCACCTCCAGACACTCATCAGTGACCACCGCCTGTCACCCATCAGTGACCACTGCCTGTCACCCATCAGTGACCACCACTTGTCACCCATCAGTGACCACCGCCAGACACCTGTCACCCATCAGTGACCACCACCAAGCACCCGTCACCGATCAGTGACCACCACCAAGCACCCATCAGTGACCACCACCTGTCACCCATCAGTGATCACTGCCAGACACCTGTCACCCATCAGTGACCACCGCCTGTCACCATCACTTGCCACCCGACGCACAGCCATGTCCAAACGCGTTAATACCAGTGAGGTGGCATTCCGGATTCTGTCCATGACCAATGAGAGCAACGGGGAGCTCTCATCAGAATCTGATACCCATTCTGACTCCGAAACAGATTCTGCCTTGAAATAATTGGCAGCAGCGGATCAGAAGATGAATCGGAGGAAGAATGGGTTCCTCCTCCTAAAAGGGCATGGCACTCTGGAAACCAGGCAGCTGCCAGGAACCAGGATCACATTGCCAGGCCAAGTACCAGCGCTGCCGCTAGCAACCGCGATCACATTCTGAGGCCCAGTACCAGCGCTGCCGCCGGCGATAGGCCCCGGGAACAAATGCCCAGTACAAGTGCTGCCACATCACGTCCCCCAAGAGCCAGGGCTGCTACACACCTCCCAGAAGGTCTTGCCAACCCAACATGGCTGCCTTCCAGCTCGGGAGCAGCAAGAATTCCCCCTTTCACCGCACAGCCAGGTGTGCATGTCAATGTCCACAATTTCCAAGAAATTGATTTTTTTTGCCCAACAATTTTTTTCAGATGATCGTGGACCAGACCAATTTATATGCCCAGCAATTTATTGCAAACAACCCCCAATCCTCATATGCCCGTCAATTTGAATGGAAAGATGTCACATTGCAAGAATTCAAATTGTTTATGGGCCTCACCATAAACATGGGGATTACAAAAATGAACTAAATGCTTACTGGTCCACCCACCCCATCCACCACATGGGCATTTATTCTTCCGCAATGTCCAGGTCCCGATGCAAAATGATAACGCGGTTCCTTCATTTCAGCGACAACACGCAGTGCCCTCCCCGTAATCATCCAAGTTACGATAAATTAAATAAAATTCGCCCACTCATAAATTTTTTATCCCAGCAATTTTCAGAATTAAATGTCCCCGAGCAACATATTTGTGTTGATGAGTTCCTGGTACCCTTTTCAGGCTAGGAATAAAGCAGTATATTCCTAGAAAAAAAGCCAAATAAGGCGTTAAATTATATAAACTTTGCGAGAGAGCCACGGGATATCTGTATACATTCCGCATATATGAAGGAAGAGATTCCCAGCTCCAGCCCCCCTGAGTGCCCAACCTACATGGGCACAGCTGGAAAAATCGTATGGGACCTGGCCTACCCACTGCTCAACAAAGGATACCATATATATCTGGACAACTTTTACACCAGTTTGCCCCTTTTCAAACATCTTTACATTGTTAAAACCCTGGCCTGCGGAACAATAAGAAAGAATAGGAAGGGCTTCCTGCAATCTATAGTGAACAAAAAATTGCGAAAGGGGGAAAAAAGCAACGTTGCGATGTAACGAAGTGCTGGCCTTGACGTGGAAGGACAACCTAAATGTTCACATGATGTTCACCATCCATGACGACACCACTGTTGAGGTTCGGAGAAGAAAAGGCCCCATTCAAAAGCCAACCTGCGTCCAAGACTATAATCTCTACATGGGGGGGTGGATTATAATGACCAAATGATTCAACCGTATTTGGCAATAAGGAGGTCCCAGTTTTGGTACAAGAAGATAGCCCATTATCTAATTCATTTGGCCATGTATAATGCTTATATAATCTTCTGTAAATACACAGAAAACCCCACCCCTTCCTAAAATTCATAGCAGAAACTTTCATGTCCCTCATTTATCCAGAAAGCCCCCACCCCAGAAAACCTTCGCTCTGATGCGGTTAGCCGACTTCATGAGCACCACTTCCCAAACCCGATCCCCCCATCTGAAACAGGCCGAAGACACCAAAAAAGATGTAGAGTATGCAGCAAGAGAGGATTCCGCAAAGATACTAGCTTCCATTGTCCCCAGTGTCCCTCCGAACCTGGCCTTTGGATTGGTGAATGCTTCAGAGTGTACCACACTTCCATAATATATTAGCTCATATATTCCCCAATTTTTATCAATTTTTATATGCTGACCATTTTCCTGCTTCCCCAAATAACCATGCCACTTCCTTCCACGTGAACTGACCCTGGCTTGTTTTTCGACTATGCTTCTGCCTAACGTTTGGACTGCTTGCACGTGAACTGACCCTGGCTTGTTTTATCAACTACGCTTCTGCCCACTGTTTGGACTGCTTGCACGTGCACTGACCCTGGCCTGTTCTATCAACTGATCTTCTGCCTACCGTTTGGACTGCTTACACGTGAACTGACCCTGGCCTGTTATCGATTATGCTTTTAGCTACCACTTGGACTGGATCTATTGCCCTGCTACAGTAGTACACAGGGGTCTCACATATGTGAGGGGCACCAGAATTTGTTTTTCCGGACGGATGGAGAAAACAAATTTTTTGTTTACTCCGGGTTTTGTAATTTCCGGATTAGGGACTGGTTGCCCGGAGGCTTCAAAGCGAAGGGTGGAAAAAGCCTCTACCCCTGTGCCCCTGTGCACAGGTCTTACCCAAATGAGGCCCTCAGCCTGTTGCTGGCTTACTGCCATCATGCCTCTGCTTGCTGCATGACCTGACCACACCTCTGCCTGCTACCTGGACTATGGAAGAAATTAGCTGTAGCAAGAGGAAGCATGTTTATGAAGGACTGGGGAGCTGTACAGTGAGTGACTGCAGGTGACAATGTACCAGGACCAATATTATGGCTGTGCTGGATGTCTGCACAATTTCTATGGACAAATGCTTTGGCTGTGCTGACAATGTCCTTGTACTAACTATAGACAATATTCCTGCCTGCTGTCTGGATAACTACTATTGCCATCACTAAGCACATCCCTGCCTGCTGCCTGGACCAATGCTCTCCTCGGTGGACACTTCTAAAACCACAGGTAATACTTCTTTTTTACCCTTTCCTCAATATAATTTATTTTGGAGTGTAATTCTTGGTATGTACATGCTTCTCAGGAAATTATATGTGTAATTTATGCTCCTAGAATGCCTGATGGTACTATTTGGATGTTGGGCCTCTGTATGTGCCCAGGTTGTGTAAAAGTCTCACACATGTGGTATCGCCATACTCAGGAGTAGCAGCAGAATGTATTTTGGGGTGTCATTTTTGCTCTGTACATGCTATGTGTTGGAAATATCTTGTAAATGGATGACTTTGTGTAAAAAAAATGTGTTTTCATTTTTTTTCCACATTTTCCAAAAACTTCTGAAAAAAAATTACATGTTCAAAAGACTCATTATGCCTCATATATTATACGTTGCGGTGTTTGCTTTCCAAAATGGGGTCATTTTATGGGCAATTCCATTATCCTGGTGCTCCAGGATCTTCAAAAGTGTAATAGGTAGTTGAGAAATGAGATGTGCAATTTATGCTCGTAGAACGTCTGAAGGTACTAGTTCAATGTTGGGCCTCTGTGTGTTGCCGGGCTGTGTAAAAGTCTCACACATGTGGTATCGCCATACACGGGAGTAGCAGCAGAATGTATTTTGGGGTGTCATTTTTGCTATGTGCATGCTAGGTGTTGGAAATATCTTGTTAATGGACGACTTTGTGTAAAAAAAAATGCGTTTTAATTTTTTTCCACATTTTCCAAAAACTTCTGGAAAAAAATGACATGTTCAAAAGACTCATTATGCCTTATATATTATGCGTTGGGGTGTTTGCTTTCCAAAATGGGGTCATTTTATGGGCAATTCCATTGTCCTGGTGCTCCAGGATCTTCAAAAGTGTAATAGGTGGTTGAGAAATGAGATGTGCAATTTATGCTCATAGAACGTCTGAAGGTGCTAGTTCAATGTTGGGCCTCTGTGTGTGGCTGGGCTGTGTAAAAGTCTCACACATGTGGTATCGCCATACTTGGGAGTAGCAGCAGAATGTATTTTGGGGTGTCATTTTTGCTATGCACATGCTATGTGTTGGAAATATCTTGTGAATGGACGACTTTGTGTAAAAAAAATGCGTTTTCATTTTTTTCCCACATTTTCCAAAAACTTCTGGAAAAAAATGACATGTTCAAAAGACTCATTATGCCTCATATATTATACGCTGGGGTGTTTGCTTTCCAAAATGGGGTCATTTTATGGGCAATTCCATTGTCCTGATGCTAGGGGGCCTTCAAAATTGCGATAGGTCGTCATGACATTAGATGTGTAATTTATGTCCCTAGAATACCTGATGGTGCTTCCTGCATGTTGGGCCTGTGTATGTGGCCAGGCTGTGAAAAAGTCTCAGACATGTGATATTGCCATACTCAGGAGGAGTAGCAGAATGTGTTTTGGGGTGTAGTTGCAAGTATGCATATGCCATGTGAGAGAAATAATGTATTAATATGACAATTTTGTAAAAAAAAAAAATTATCTTCATTTTACAAAGAATTGTGGGAAAAAAATACAACTTCAAAGAACTCACCATGCAACTTACTAAATACCTTGGAATGTCTACTTTCCAAAAAGGGGTCATTTGGGGGGGTATTTTTACTTTCTTGACTTGTTAAGCCCCGTACACACGATCGCATACAACAGGTCGTACTAACGACCGTTGTATGTGATATCGATCGTTCGTATGCGCGATTTGAACAGTCGAACATGCGACAGTCATACAAGTGAGTTGTATGAGCAGACTAGAAAACTTGGTCGTACCAACAAGCTCTCATATGACCGTTCTATCGTGTGTACAGAGCAGTTGCTTGGTACAACAAAGTTGTATTGTGCAAAACACGCATGCTCCAAAGCCAGGAATGGCTGGATGCTAATTACATGCACCTGAACGTTCTTTCTTTGGTCGTACGATCGTGTAGTGCAGTCAGTATGCTACATACAACAGCCAACATACGATTTGCGACGATCGTACGTACGATCGTCGAACCGTGTGTACGGGGCTTTAGGGTCTCAAGAAATTAGATAGGCCTTCAGTATATCAGGTGTGATCAGGTGTGATCAATTTTCAATGATTGGCACCATAGTTTGTAGACTCTATAACTTTCACAAGGACCAAATAATATACACTTATTTGGGTTATTTTTACCAAAGATAGGTAGCAGTATAAATTTTGGCCAAAATGTATGAAGAAAAATTACTAATTTGCTAAATTTTTTGACAGAACTAAAATTTTCAATCATTTTTTATTTATAGCACAAAAATTAAAAAACCCAGCGGTTATTAAATACCACCAAAAGAAAGCTCTATTTGTATGAAAAAAAGGACGCAAATTTCACATGGGTACAGTGTTGCATGACTGAGTAATTGTCATTCAAAGTGCGACAGCGCTGAAAGCTGAAAAATGGCCTGGACAGGAAGGGGGTTTTCGTGCCCGGTACTGATGTGGTTAATGACCTGAAATTGTTTATTTTTTCGATATTTCAAGTGTGCAATTTTAATATTATTATTCCTTGTACATCTCCTTTAAAGACTCTCCTCCTAAGGCTTGGGCAGATGCTAGGGACCACACTGGTTCGCTCAGTCTTGGTCCATTGATCGGCAGTTCAATGGGCTCTGAGGCGCTTTTCATCCACATACCATCTAGGGACTTCCCCCTTTTTAGGGGGGAGTCGCCTCAGCAATTCTGCAGGCGTATTAGCATTGAGGGGTTGGCACGGACCCGAGGCAGGTTTGGAACATGGCCTAACAAGGTAATCCTTCTGTATGTAAAATGTGGGAAAATGCATTATGTGTGTCGTATAAGAACTATGTCCATGGACGACTTTTATATTAGGGGAAACCACTAATGTTCATTATATTTTGCAGCATGTACTTTGCATTATTTATTGAATGCTCCTGAAGAAGGGAATTATTTATCCTGAAACATGTCGTGCTATTGACATGAAGTACCTACAAACGGCAAGACTATCTATGCCTCGAACAACCCTGTTCTTTTATGTAATTTTCGGCTATACTGTTTGTATGGTTGTTTTATTTTACTCCTTTGTATTTTCAATAAATGATAATACTCTTTTATATGTCACATATTGTCTACTGTGTCTTGAAAGTCCCAACTAATTAGGGGGTACCCTCACTTGGTTCCACTTATGTATATTTATGGGATGCTGGCACAAACGGGTAGAGATACCCGGGTGATCACATTTCAACTGGAGTCATAAGTAAGGTAAGTATATGCTCTTCAGGGTCCCTGCTATAAACTGGAACCTGTGAGTTTTCCCAACATGGACGAAGTACAGGATTGCCTTAAAGAGACCCTGTCACTAACTTAATAAATGCAGGTAAAAGCACAGAATAATTATGTTTATAAATACTTAATTGATGTCTATTCACTTGCAATGTGCCCTTAAATGTGCTAGAATATTTGACCATTTCAGGAGAGTCAATTCCATTGCTCTTGCTCTCCCTTTTCCTTCCTTGGATGTCATAGCTCTTTCCCCTTCTGGGAGTGTTTAATTACTGCTCTGCTCCTGGCCCAGCATCTCTGTCCCTCCCCTTAGCTCCCTACATAACCTTTTAATGTAGCTGTTAGGGGAGGAGTGAAAGGGCACTATAGAGTGTGCACCAAGTAGCAATTTCAGGGATTTTGGTTTTGATTTTCTACACAAGGTAGGCTTTTACAGGTAAATAACATGCATAAAATATGTTAAATGCACATACAATCTTATGGCAACATCGCCTGCTTGAGGTCATGCTTGAATGGACATAGCCATTCAGCAATCATTGTACCGGATGAAACCTTTACACAGTCTTTTTCTGATTGCTTGATTGTTGAGCGAACACCTGGACGTTCGGGTTCGGAGGGTCCGTACGAACTTTGGGAAAAAGTCCGGGTTCGGCACCGAACGTTGCCCGAACGTTATCCCGGACACCGAACCCCATTGAAGTCAATGGGGACCCGAACTTTTAGGCACAAAAATGGCTGTAACAATGTCCTGGCAAGTGCTAGAGGGCTGCAAAAGGAAGTAAAATGGGGGTAAGAGTAGGGCAAGTGCCCTACAAAAAAATGGGGATAGGGAAAATAAATTAAAATCAAATATAAAAATGGGAAGGGGGGGTGGATGTGGAGTAGGAGCCTAGAGGTTGACTAGGCCGTAACCAAGGCAGTGTAGGTGGAAGTGGCGGTGGTCGAGGAGGAGAAGGAGGTAGCCAACATGGTTTTTTTTTGTTTATAATTGGGGTAGCCCCCCAAAATATTGAGGCCTATTCAAAAAAACAAGTATATGAATGGCTGTGTGAGTCCGGTCTAAATGTTTATTCTGCACAAGGTACAGACAAGTCTTGTGGGATCCATGCCTGATTCATTTTAATAAAGGTTAGCTTGTCCACATTGGCTGTGAACAAACGGCTGCGCTTGTCTGTGATAACGCCCCCTGCCGTGCTAAACACACGTTCTGACAATACACTGGCTGCAGGGCAGGCCAGCACCTCCAAGGCATAAACAGCAAGCTCAGGTCACGTGGCCAATTTGGAGACCCAGAAGTTGAATGGGGCAGACCCATCAGTCAGTATGTGTAGGCGTGTGCACACATACTCTTGCACCATGTTGCTGAAATGCTGCCTCCTGCTAAGAGGTTGTCTATCGGCTGGTGGTGCTGTTTGTTGTGGCGGGCTGCCGACAAAGCTTTGCCACATTTCAGCCATGCTATCCCTGCCTTCTGAGGTGCTGGCGGTGGCACAGCTGCGTTGGTGGCCTCTTCCTTCTCCTCCTCCTCTGCCTTCGCCTTGTGCTTCCACTGAGCCCCCGTTGTCATTTGGGAATGCCTTCAGCAGCGCCTCTATCAGTGTGCGCTTGTAGTCGCGCATCTTCCTCTCACGCTTCAGTGAGGGAATTAAGGATGGCATGTTGTCCTTGTAACGGGGATCCAGCAGGGTGGCCACCCAGTAATCAGAAGAAGTTACAATGTGGGCAACTCGGCTGTCGTTGCACAGGCACTGCAGCATGTAGCCGGCCATGTGTGCCAGGCTGCCCACAGGCAAAGACAAGCTGTCCTCTGTGGGAGGTATATCATCTGTGTCCTCTGTATCCCCCAGCCACGCTCCAGTGATGCCCACGAGCTGCGTTGGGTGCCACCCTGCTGCGATTCCTCCTCCTCCTCCTCATCTTCCTCGTCCTCCAGAACTGTGCCCTGGCTTGAATATTTTGGACCTGGCCTATGCTGGTGCAGGAAACCACCCTCCGAGCCACTTGCGAAATACTGGCCTGATAACCGTGGAAATGACCCCTCTTCCTCCTCCTCATCCTCCGGTGCCACATCCTCTTCCATCATGGCCCGAAGTGTTTTTTCAAGGAGACATAGAAGTGGTATAGTAACGCTGAGAACAGCGTCATCAGCACTGGCCAGGTTGGTGGAGTACTCAAAACACCGCAATACGCTACACAGGTCTCGCATGGAGGCCCACTCATTGGTGGGGAAGTGTTGCTGTTCCTCAGAGCGACTGACCCGTGCGTGCTGCAGCTGAAACTCCACTATTGCCTGCTGCAGCTGAAACTCCACTATTGTCTGCTGCTGCTCGCACAGTCTCTCCAGCATGTGCAAGGTGGTGTTCCACCTTGTGGGCACGTCGCATATGAGGTGGTGAGCGGGAAGGCCGAAGTTCTGCTGTAGCGCAGACAGGCGAGCAGCAGCAGGGTGAGAATGCCGAAAGTGCGCACAGATGGCCCGCACTTTATGCAGCAGCTCTGACATATCCGGG
>BLSH010103639.1:199348-225705 GCA_018402905.1 Glandirana rugosa | reverse complement strand
CACCGTGTCTAGCCATCCATCCATGCTCACCCACCCAGCCGTGCTCACCCAGACATCCATCCATGCTCACCCACCCAGCCGTGCTCACCCAGCCATCCATCCATGCTCACCCACCCAGCCATACTCACCTAGCCATCCATCCATGCTCACCCAGCCATCCATCCATGCTCACCCACCCAGCCATGCTCACCCACCCAGCCGTGCTCACCCATCCATCCGTGCTCACCCACCCATCCATGCTCAGTCATCCCCATCTGTGCTCAGTCATCCCCATCCGTGGCTCATCCATCCCCATCCGTGACTCATCCATCCCCATCCGTGGCTCATCCATCCCCCATCCATGGCTCATTTGTGCCTCATTCATGCTCATCCATACCACATCAGTTCTCATCTGTGACACATCCATGCCACTACAGTGCCCATCCGTGCCACTACAGTGCCCATCTGTGCCACTACAGTGCCCATTCGTGCCACTGCAGTGCCCAATCTTGCCACTACAGTGCCCACCCGTGCCACTACAGTGCCCCCCATGCCACTACACTGCTCATCCGTGCCACTACCCTGCCCATCTGTGCCACTACAGTGCCGATCCATGCCACCACAGTGCCTCACAATAGTGTAAAAGGTAGTCAAATTAGATTTGAAATGTATGCCCCTAGAACACCTGACGGTGCTCCCTGCATGTTGGGCCTCTGTATGTGGTCAGGCTGCGTAAAATTGTCACACATGTGGTATCGCCATACTCGGGAGAAGTAGCAGAATATATTTTGGGGTGTAATGTTTGCTAGGTACATGTTGTGTGTTAGAAATAATTTGTAAAAATGGACAACTTTGTGTAAAAAAAAAATGCGTTTTCATTTTCTTTCCACATTTTCCAAAAACTTGTGGAATGACATGTTCAAAAGACTCATTATGCCTCCTAGAATATACGTTGGGGTGTTTGTTTTCCAAAATGGGGTAAATTTTTGGGCGTTTCCATTGTCCTGGTGCTCCAGGACCTTCAAAAGTGCAAGAAGTAGTCAAGAAATTATATGTGTAATTTATGCTCCTAGATCGCATGATGGTGCTCCCTGCATGTTGGGCTTCTGTATGTGGCCAGGCTGTGTAAAAGACTCACACATGTGGTATCGCCATACTCAGGAGGAGTAGTAGAATGTGTTTTGGGGTGTAATTTGTGGTATGCATATGCTGGGTGTGAGAAATAACCTGTTAACATATGACAATTTTGTGAAAAAAAAACATCTTCATTTTGCAAAGAATTGTGAGAAAAAAATTACAGCTTCAAAAAATTCACCATGCCTCTTACTAAATACCTTGAAATGTCTACTTTGCAAAAAGGGGTAATTTGGGGGGGTATTTGTACTTTCCTGGCTTGTTAGGGTCTCAAGAAATGAGATAGGCCGTCAGTGCATCAGGTGTGATCAATATTCAGTGATTGGCACCATAGCTTGTAGACGCTATAACCTTCAAAAGACCAAATAATATACACTAATTTGTTTTTTTTTTACCAAAGATATGTAGCAGTATAAATTTTGGCCAAAATGTATGAAGAAAAATTACTAATTTGCAAAATTTTATAACAAAAACAAAGAAAAATTCATTTTTTTACAACATTTTTGGTCTTTTTTTAATTATAGTGCAAAAAAAAAAAAAAAAACCCAGCGGTGATTAAATACCACCAAAAGAAAGCTCTATTTGTGTGAAAAAAAGGATGCAAATTTCATGTAGGTACAGTGTTGCATGACGGAGTAAATGTCATTCAAAATGTGAGAGCACTGAAAGCTGAAAATGGGTCTGGTTAGGAAGGGGGTTTAAGTGCCCAGTGGTCAAGTGGTTAAAAACATTACTATGCCTCTTAATAAATACCCTGGATTGTCTACTTTTCAAAAAGGGTTACTTTGGGCGGTATTTGTACTGTCCTGGTATTTTAAGGCCTTAAGAAATGAGATAGTATGTCAGTACATCAGGACTAAGTGATTTTAAAAAATATACAGTATATACCATAGTTTGTAGACTCTATAAAATTCACACAGACTAAATAATGTATACTGATTTGGGTTATTTTTACCAACAAAATGTAGCAGAATACATTTTGACCTAAATAAAAAAAAAAAAAAAAAGATTTATTTATTTGCAAAAATTTATGATAGAACTTTAGTTTCAACATGTTTGTCCTTTTTTCATTTATATAGCAAAAAATAAAAACCCATTGGTGATTAAATACCACCCAAAGAAAGCTCTATTTGTCTCAAAAAATATATCAATATTTCCTTGGGTACAGTGTTGTAAGGCCTGAGTAATTGTCATTCAAAGTGTGACAGTGCTGGAAACGGAAAATTTGCCTTCACTGAAAGTGGTTAACTTACTTACGTCAAGTAATCTGTAGCTGAATGAAATTACTGACAATGAAAAAAGTCAGTCCTGGGAGGATTTGACTTTTATCAACATGTGAAAAGATGATGATGGTAACTCTTTTATGGTGGTATTAATGCACCAAATGTATATGTATTTTGAAGGAAATATCCCATAACTATAAAAAAAAAAAAAAAAATAGCTATGTTACAAGTACCACCACAGGAAATGAATAGGGTTCTAATAACAAATGGTATTTGATGTGGGCTTTAGAAAAGCCTTTATAAACAACAGAGAATAGTAGAGTTGGCCAATGGAGAATTGTATATAGTAAAGGTATTTCCCACATGTTTTAAATGAAAATGGAAGAAAATACTACTCTAAATTATTATTTGATGAATGAATAGTCACCAAGAGAGAATAATGCAACAGCTTGTCAGTGATAATAGTCACCAAGGATTTCTGAGTGCTAATCTTTGTGAACTCACTGTTAATTGGTGGAAAGGACAGCTGGCCAGTAGTGTAGGAAGGACTGAGCTAATAAAACAGTAAGTGGGAAATAGTGTAAAAGTTTATAGTGCACAATATATGCTTTATAGTGAGCCCTTACATAACAAGCATGTGGTTTTACAGGCCATATAATTTACAAAGTGCTTAGCGCCAAGGTTTTAATGTTCTATGAAGCCAAGAATAACAGCCATGAAAGTAAAATGAGCCCATCGCCGTTTATTATACCTACAAGCTGACTTCATCAGTTAAAACATGCTTTATAAACAGAGACAGTCATTGGGGCTGATTTATGAAAAGTGAAGCAAAAATTAGGCTGTTGGCTATAGCAACCAGTCAAATTCCACATTTCTGTTTCGATACATTTTTTTTTAGAGTTTTTGCATGTTATATAACAGTGGTTAACCACAGCAAAAAAAAAAACTGGCATCAGCCAAAAATATAATCACAAAGCAAAAGCTTTATTTTCCAAAGTTACAATGTGGCCACATCAGACGGATCAGCAATCTAAGTGGTGAATTACTTAATTATTGGGGTGACCTAACTGCTGGCATTTTATCATCTATTTATGTGCCAGGGGGTATAAATGAGCTATCAACAAGAAAAAAAAATAGAGTAGAGACAAAGAAAGGAATATATGATGGGTAGGAAGGGGTACCAGGGGTACGGGAGGGGAGGGGAAACCCCCTGAATTCCTGGAACATCCAGGAATTAATTGAGCTAGAAGGCATCAAAAACTCATTAAGATTGATTAGAATCCCTCTGTTATCCAAGAGTCCCAAACATTTTGGGAGCTTTTCACTGAGTCACCTAGTATGGTTACCATTTTTCCTTACTCAGCTTCCAAGTAATTTCATTTTGAACTTGGTACATTGAGTAGACCATAAAGCTTTTGCCAGTGTTTGCTCAGCCACTTAAAGATAAAAGGGGGACTTTCCTTCGGTGTTTTGTGCAATATTCAACCCTTAAATTATAGCAATATTAAACTCAAAAGTAAACATTTATTACATCGCAGCTTACCAATTCTTAGATGTGGTGGCTGCATTCTTTTTTTTAAGCTCTCTTTCCTTTATTTTCATCTGGTGATCCAATCAGTAAGTTTGTTGTTTTTCAAAAGAATCAGCTTTCCAGGAGAATTTATTAGATAAAGAGATGAAGCAAATCATTTAACACCAGCAGGGATACTTACAATAATCAGCTTTTATTTATCTAAAAAACCTTCATCTCAAAAGGAAAAAATATATTTGCTGTAACTGCTTATAAAGTGTTAGCAATAGTTTGGCTCCAATGTGTTAGTGTATTTAAATCTGCTGGTGCTCTAACCCTCCCCTCCCTCCAGACAATACTGCTGTCCAAATGTGCCTCCCTGCTCATTCATCCAGAGTGGGGATACCAGGTGAAAACAGAGGGAAAACAGGTGATAACAGAAGGAAAGAGCCTATAAAAAGAACACTAATGCAGCCACCACATCAAATCATTGGTAAGCTGCAATATTTTTTTTAAACCCTTCCAGCCCAGGCCAATTTTCAGCTTTCAGTTCTGTCACACTTTGAATGACAATTGCGTGGTCATGCTACACTGTGCCCATATGATTTTTTTTATCATTTTTTTCACACAAATAGAGCTTTATTTTTGCGGTATTTAATCACCAATTTTTTTTTATTTTTTGCAAAATAAACGGAAAAAAGGCAGAAAATTTTGAAAAAAATGTGTTTTTCTTTGTTTCTGTTATAACATTTTGCAAACAAATAATCTTTCTTCATGAATTTAGACCAAAATGTATTCTTCCACATTTCTTTGGTGAAAATAACCAAAATCAGTGTATATATTTAGTCTGTAGGAAAGTTATACTGTATAGTGTATATCTGAAAATTGATCAATCCTGATGTACTGATCTCATTTATCGAGGCCTGAAAATGCCAGAACAGTACAAATATCCCCCAAATTATCATTTTTGGAAAGGGACAGGCCACGGTACTTAGTAAGAGGCATGGTAAGTTTTTTGAAGTTGAAATTTTTTGTTACAATTTTTTTGGAAAACAAAGAAATTATTATTGTTTATGTTTTTATGTTTTTTGCAATTTTTTACTTGCTGTCGCCAGTGCAGTACAGCATCATCATATGACTGGCATGGTGGTGATCAGGGGCACTGACTGGTGACAGTATGTAAAAAATATATATTATTAAAAAATGATGAATTAAATTTTTTTTTTAATTACTTTTTTTATTTATTTTACAATTTTTTTTCACATCCAGTGACCAAAGCAATACAGTGTTACCACAGTAACACTGTACTACTCTGGGGAGGTGATCAGGATTTTAAAAACGTTTTTTAAACACTATGATTGCTTATAACTGTGCATTTTACAGTTATAAGCAACCATTTTTTTCTGAATGAAAACAACTCATATAGTGTTTACTATTGTGATTAGCTATGATTGGCCCTGTCTTATCACATGGCACACTGGGCTGTGATTGGCCCTGTCTGTACCATGTGATGACTGTGACCAATCACAGAGCTGATTATAATAGTATGTAACAAAGCCTTTCATTGTGTACAACTGTCATGTGATCTGCTGTGATTGGCCACAACAATCACATGGTACCGGAAGCATGCTCACTCTGACGCACCGCATCTCCGATCGTGGTAAAGAGCGTATGATGTAGGCTTTACCACGTGATCAGCTGTGACCAATCCAATCACAGCTGATCACAGCGGTAACCAGGAAGTGCAAGTAATATCACGCTGACAGGGAGAGGGGGCTTTCAGAGGGCAGCTGTGTGCTGATAATCAGCACATTGATTATCAGCACAGTCCTCATCAGAGGTGCCCACCACAATGCCAATCAGTGCCCACCAAAATCCCACCAAAATCCCAATCAGTGCCCACCAAAATGACAATCAGTGCCCACCAAAGTGTCAATCGGTGCCCATCAGTAACGCCTGTCAATGCCCTTCACAGATGTCAATCAGTGCCCATCAATAATGACTGTCAGTAGCTCCTCATCAGTGCTGCCTATCAGTGTCATCCACTAGTGCCCATCAGTGCCATCTATTAGTGCCCATCAGTGTCGCCCATCAGTGCTGCCTATCAGCACCTATCAGTGCCACCTATCACTGCTCATCAGTGCTGCATATCAGTGCCGCCTATCAGTGCCCATCAGTGCTGCATATCAGTGCTGCCTATGAGTGCCCATCAATTCTACATATTAGTGCCTCCTCATCAGTGCCCATCAGTGCCACCTCATCAGTGCCCATCAGTGCCACCTCATCAGTGCCCGTTAGTGCAGCCTCATCAGTGCCCATCAGTAAAGGAGAAAACAAAACTTTATAACTGAAATGGAGGAAAACTTTTTTTTCAAAAATGTTGGCCTTTTTTAGTTTGTTTAGCAAAAAATAAAAAAACCCAGTGGTGATCAAATGCCACCAATATAAAGCTCTATTTGTGGGAATAAAATTATAAAAATTCAGTTTGAGTACAGTGTTGTATGACCACGCAATTGTCATTCAAAGTGCAACAGCGCTGAAAGCTGAAAATTGTCCTGGCAAGGAAGGGGGGAAAGTGCCCTGTATTGAAGTGGTTAAACTTAAAAGAGAATGCTTAATCTTTTTGAGCATAGCTAGTATATGTTCTGATACTATTTTATATAAAACTAAAAATCGGAATATATGAAACTCACCCACCTTGCTCTCCTTATATTCTCTGCTCTATATAACTCTATTCAGATTTTTAGGAAGTAAGAGGCAGTATCAAAACAAATGTTACTGCTGTGCTCTCTCTTTATAAACCCCAGAACACTCTGCAAAGTATCATGGTTTAACACTATTTACCCCAGAATCATGAAAACTGACCCCCAGACAACCTAATAGGGTACATTGGAGATGTCCCATTCCACTTATTTCATGGACATTCCAAGGTCACATCCATCTTTCTTAGGGTTCCCCTTAGGGTATAGTTTGGACGTCAGTCACTTTTCCAAGGAATGAGGTTGATGAAACACAGGATTCCCCAAATGCACTATTCTCAATTAGGCTTGGCTTCTACACATTTCACTGTAGCTTCCACAAACTCTGCTAAAACGTAATATTTTCAATTGACTCTAGATACTTAGTAATTAAGACTTTAGTGTCTATTTGGCTTTCACTTCCTATGACAGGAGTACTAAAAATTATTTTTGTGTATACTTCTCCTTCAGTACAACTGCATATACTTTCTTCAAAGCTGGTGTGCATTTCAGATCCTAAGACAGCGTAGAATCCCAATGATACTATATAAACTGGGGTATTTTCCTGACACTTTTTAGAATTGAAGAAGCTCCTTTGATGGGTGTCATAAATTCTTCAACAGAACAGAAAAGATCTGGTTGAATGTGAACAACTATTTTTAGCAATACCATGACCTGGATGAATGAGACATATCAGAGATAATTCCATCTTGATGATTTTTCATATGTGTCTACTTAGCTGGTGTACATTTTAATGCTGGAGTGCATAAGAGTGCCCCCTAGTGTCCGGGTTCCTAAGCCAGTATCCAGCACCAGGGCTTACTGTACAGCCATGAAGGGGAGAGCTGAGGCTCCAATTCTGCCCCACTTGCTTTACACACATTTGAGTTTCACACTTGTTTGATCCTAGGTTTAGTTGGGGGCACAAAACCCAAACTGGCTACTAAATTTCACTCTCCCCAAGTATTTGCTATGTCTATGCATCTTACAGAAGCCTAACAACCAGTCAAGTATGGTTAACAGCAGCATTGTTTATCAGTCCTGGCTGGTAAAAGACACAGCTAAGATTCACTGTACATGGGGATTGTCTTAAGACCCCTTTCACACTTGGTAATTTTTCAGGCGCTGCAGTGCTAGAAATTGTGCCTGTACAGCGCCTGAAAAACTCCCCCCCATCCTCCCCAGTATGAAAGCCTGACTGCTTTCACACTGGGGCGGTGCGCTTGCAGAATGAGAAAAAAAGTCCTGCAAGCAGCATATTTGGGGCGGTGCGCTGAGTGGTGTACACACCGCTCCTCCACCGCCCCCTCAGTTGTAAACAATGGGCGGCGCTTCCGAAGTGGCTGAACACCACCGGGTGATGCGGAGGTGCTTTTAACCCCTTGCTAACCCCTGCTTTGGGGTTAAAAGTGCCCCACTCCCACCTGTATAGCTCTAATAGTGGTAAAACTAGCAGCGCTTTACCGCTACCTCCCCCCCCGCCCCAGTGTGAAAGTAGTCTTACTGAGCACATCTGCAAGACACCTTTTGCATTTATGCCTTTTACTGGAAGTTTTATTGTTAATTAAGTCCAACAATATGGCACAATTTGCCAAAAATGTGGCTGTTGATCTTATGTAACCGTTCCATTTGTTGGGTATTTTAGGTGGGGAGCTGCGGTGCTCACAACACTGTATGGAGATGAATGATCCAACTTTCCCATGTGCTCTTCCTTTCTGGATACCAGGCCTATGACCTATCCAATTACCCCCAAAGGGGAAAGCATACTACTCAATTTCCATCACTGTTCTCTAGGTCCCCCTTCTTATTCCTCCTACACCCTATATATAAAGTGAGTGGGTCCCTGTCAATGTAATAAATTATATTGTAAATGTACTGTCTGCCCTCATGTTGTAAAGTGCTGTGCAAACTGTTGCCGCTATATAAATCCTGTCAAATAATAATAATAATAATAATAAATAAAGACAGGAGATTTATTGTCCATAAAGTCAGGGCAAATCAAGAGGGCACTAATCCCCCACTGCAAGCTTATCCTGCTTAGCAATCCACCTTTGTTAATGAATTAGTTGTACATACGCTGTGAGCATCTCTAAAGTATCTTCTGCGCATAGTACACATTTTAAGAGGATGTTTTAATTGTTCATCCTGATATGTAGATGCACCAATGTCACCACAAACATACATATTCTTTAGTAATTAAGGCCCAGTGTGCAAGAGTTTGATACCTTTTCATAAGATTAGTATGATAAATCTTGTGCAGCACCAAGAATTGTATTCATAAATATGTGCACATGTCTTCAGCTCAGGCTCTTTATGCTAATTTCAGCTGTCAGTAAAAGAAGTTCACGGCACTGATGGAGCACTGACGCAGGAAGGATCCACTTATACAATATGTTTGTAAATCCACAGCCTGCAGTCATTAGGAAGCTGGCATTAAAATCTGGAATCCTCTCACTCAACCATAAAACTGTTTTATGTAATAAAGCTACTCATGTCCCATGAAATATCTTCATTTAGTCTAAACTAGACAAGAACTCTTGGGACTCCATGTTGTGTTTATTTGTTCTCTGTTTAGAGTGGAATGAATAACTAGCTTGTTATATTTCTAAAATATTAAAAATAGCCTTATGCATGATGGTACTTAAAGACATGTATTTTTAATGATAGATCCTATTTAACCTTATAAATGTTTTACAGACATGGTTTTATCAAATATATTTATTTTCCAGGTGATTAAGCAGATTGTTTTCAGTAATATAAAGCACACAAAAAAACTATTTAGAGTACATTTAACAAAATGTATAATGTATTCATGTACAATAGAAGTTGACTTACTTGATTTTATATGTTTCGTTGGAACAGTGCTGTTGCTTGAATTTCCAGTAACAGAATTATATGAGTATAGTTAATCTATTAATGACCAATGCCAAAACAACAATCATTTTAGGGCACAAGAAGCCTGAACCTGGCCATGTATAAGATCTTAAGTAAGTGTGGTCATCAGGTAGCAGTATAATGTGTTTAATGTTGGTACTGTTGCCTGCAGTTTTATTCAAAATTTCAACATCCAGACTATTTTACATGCTTCAGTTTATAACATATTGACTGCATTCAGTTCAGATGGTAATGGGAAAGAGATACTGAAGCTGATTTACCAAAGGAAAATAGGCTGTTGACTTTGCAAGGTAATTTGCCCCTGAGCTTAGTGAATGTGGTGACATTTCTACTTACAAAGTATACCCAATAATGTGCAAGCAAAATAAAAAAACAGCATTTTTGCTTGCACGTGATTGGATATAAGAAGTTGTCAGAGATTCACTTTTCATTCACTAGGCTCTGGGCAAATTCCCTTGCAAAGTGCAATGTCTATTACAAAGTGAACAGCCTATTTGCCTTACCATATAAACCACACAGTTCCAATTTCCTAATTAGTCAATTACTGCACTACTGTGTGTACCCTTGGTTCTGCCCGTTGTTGATATTATCAAAATTGAAGCATTTTCAGGGAAAAAGTGTCCTTCACCAGGAATCTACTTCCCCACGAGCACCAGAAAAGAAACATTGAGTACAATGCTATAAGGGCAGTATGTTGTTAGAGCAGCAGTAAGTGACTTTATCCTGAGCACTTTTATATTATTTAGCATTTGTACTGGGTACACAAAATTTTCACTTTTGTGTATATGGAGGAGATTGCAAATAATAAAACGCAATACTGGGGCGTGCCCTGGCGCATGGAGCTGTTAGACGTGCTTCTCCTCGGCTCCCACATGGATTTTTCACATTGGCACAGCATCCACAGGCTGAATGGTCTGTAATGGGCGGTAAGGGCAAGGGGAACAGCCACAAATCACTCGGGCAGCCTAATCCCGGGGAGATCGGTCACTCTTTCACCCAATCCGGGCAGTCACAGAGCGGGCCGTCCGCATCCAAGATGGCGCCCACCCGGACATCCACACATCACTCAGTATCGCAGAACGCTGAAACATCACACTCGGCTTCCCAGAGGAGAACCAGGCAGCGTGCCCACTCACCTCCAGACTCCGAGCATGGCTCCCTCCACTCCGGCTGTCCCTCCCCAGACTCCATACGCTCAGGCCTGAGCTGGGACATGGAGGCCTACTTCAAGGCCCTCCCCACCAGGCACGATTTTGAATGTGCAGAGACTTGAATCATCTTATAAACAGGAGATCTCTGAGCTGCGGTGGGATATCACAGGGAGGATTGAGGACATTGGACATACCGTGGATGACACAGTGGCTACACTGAACTCCCACAAAGCAATTCTTAATGCTCATTCCGCCCAAATCCAGCAAATCATCCTGCACCAGGACGATCAAGAGAACAGGGCCAGACGTAACAATATACGCATTCGTGGGTTGCCAGAATCGGTTGATCCCAAGGACTCGCTGCCTGTTGCTACTGCAATCTTTAATGAGCTATTACAGAAACCCAGAGAGACTCCCCTTGAAATTGACCGCATCCACATGGCCCTGGGACCCCAGACTCCGAATATGGCCCACCCCAGGGATGTCATCTGCAGGGTGCATTTTTACGCTATAAAGGCTGAAATCATGCAGGCAGCCCGCACCCAGGATGTTATCCAATTTAATGAGACTCAGATCTTTTTGCTCCCGGATTTGTCTAAGCTGACCCTGGACATGCAAAAAGCCTTGAAACCCCTTACCAAAGCGCTGACGGACAAACATATCAAGTATAGATGGGGCTTCCCTTTCCAACTCTCCATGTCCCATGATGGCAAGCCTGCTTCGCTGCGAACCGTGGGAGACCTCCCACATTTCCTAGGATCCTTTGAGCTGCCACAGATTGCAATACCGGATTGGCCGCTGCACTCTGCAACCCCGGGCTTACCACTCAACACTGGTTGGCAACCACGCTTTGGAGGGAAGAAAAGACACAAACGCTCATGGTCCAAGACATCCATCTCCGCGGATGGCTGAACTGCCCTATCACCACCTCACGGCGTCCCTGCTCGCTAACCATAGAACCTTTGCCTGGTGGCCCTTTTCCAAGTCTTTGGGTAGCACATGGCCTTTGTATGGGCCTGTTATACAGTTTAATATGCCTTTATTTTGCAGCTTCATAGTAACCTGTTGAACGCCCGCAGCACTGTCTCCAGCCTCCCCCCTTATTTTTGTTGGGGGCAGCTGGTAACTGGCCCTGCCACCTGGACACAATATTTTCTCAAAAGCTAATTTGTCTCAGGGCCCTGAGCCATTTCCCACATGTTATACAATGTTGTTTAGTTACGTGCAGATCCGCGCGGACCACTCTGTGTGCTGACTATGTACCCCCCCTTAGAGTTCTCGGCTCCTATAGTGGTCCCGACAGAAGATATTCAAATAGATTTAGCCAAGAGGCCATGGAGGCCTCTTCAGTTGTTTTCTTTATATTGTTTTTCATACTGTTTATGTTGTTCTGTTTTATTTTTTTCCTTGGAGGAGCCCAAAGACTCTTATCACTGATTATCTGTGGGACGGGGTGGGTTGGGTCCTGTTCCACTCTGGGACTCTTTGACTGTGCCCCCTGGTGGATACACTGGGCGTGTCATATACGAGTCCCTGGGTGTGACACGGCCAAAGATACGTACCCACTGAGGGCTTTGGCCCATCATTTTGACTGCTCTTCTCCGGCCCTGTCTCTTTCTCTTCTCCCACCTCTACCTCCCTCCTTTTTTCCCTCTCAAACCCCAACCTTTGTCGCAGTGTGTCCCCTCCCTCGCCACTGTTCCTTGGCCGTCATGGATCCCAAAGTATGGTCACCCAAACCTCCCTGAAATTTTCCTCTCTCAACTGCAGGGGATTTAACATTCCTGAAAAGAGGAACCAAATCCTCTACCACTTTCATAAGCTGGGCATCCAGATTCTCCTTCTCCAGGAGACCCATTTTAGATCGGACACTGTCCCACTTATCCCCAGGAAGCACTATCCAGTCTGTTATCATAGCACTAATCCCTTAGCGCATTCCAAAGGGGTGTCTATAGCTTTCCACTCCTCCTTCGCTCCTGATGTTCTTGACTCGCACATTGATCCTCAGGGTAGATTTATTTTGTTAAAAGTGTCTCACATGCAAACCATTTACACAATTGTTAATGTCTATGCTCCCAACCAGGACCATCTTCGCTTTCTCGCCTTGGTGACATCTCAACTACAGAAATTTGGAGCCACTAATGTTATCCTGGGTGGAGATCTCAACACGGCGCTGATCCCCCGACTTGACACCTCCTCCGGTAAGTCGTCATTATCCCCAGCTACTCTAGCCAAAATCTGTGCATTATTTGCAGGTTTCTCTCTGATAGATGTGTGGCATATATTGAACCCCTTGGGCAGAGACTACACATACTTTTCTCCTGCACACTCTTCATACAGTAGAATAGACGACATTATGGTATCCCAATCTCTCTTAGAATGCACACTGGATGCGTCCATGGGGCTGACTTTGTGGTCAGATCATGCCCCGTACACCTCTCCCTGGGTTCTTTACCAACCTGGAGAAGGGGTTACACGTGGAGGCTAAATGACAATCTATTAAGAAACATTGTTTGTACTTAAGCCATCTCCAAAGCGATCAGGGATTTTATCTCTGATCACGAGCGAGATGGTACTGCTCCCCTATTCAAGTGGAAAGCGTTGAACTGTGTCCTTCGGGGCATATCCATCCAACAAGGAGCTCGCCTCTCTTAACTAAAATATCTACCTTAGAAACCACGCACAAACGAACAGTGGAACCTAGTACACTGGTTGAGCTTTCAAATGCGCGACGGGACCTATTTAGACTCCTCTCCGATCAATCACTGATCGCCAGAGATAGAGGATGCCATGTACACTACTCGCAGGCGAACAAATGTGGGAAACATCTGGCACAAGTCTTGCACATCATCTAGCCAAAGGATGGTTTACTCTTACCCTGCCATTGCGGATGAGTTTTGTAGCCACTACCACACTCTGTACAACCTGTCCCCCCCCCCGCCGCCGGAGACCGAACAACCTAGGGACACTCGGGACTTGGCCATGCTTAACTATATACAGGAGACGGCCCTCCCGACTGTCCCAAACCCAGACTCCGATGAGCTTGAAACTAGCCTTAGGGATACAGAGTTACTCCAAGTTATTAAGTGCCTTAAAAATGGGAAGAGCCCTGGGCTTCCCTGCATGATTCTATAAGGTATTCGCCCCGCTTCTCACTCCAATCATGGTGTCAGCGTTTAACTCGCTAGATGAAGGGCATCCCTTGCCTGGTTCCCTCCTGTTAGCTCAAATTGTAGTCCTCCCCAAGCCGGATATGGACCCCTCTCTCTGCAGTAATTATAGGCCAATATCCCTGTTGAACGTGGATTTGAAGCTTTACCCCAAAATCCTCGCTAATCGCATATCTCCCTTACTACCATCTATCATCCACGACGATCAGGTAGGGTTTGTTCCCAGTCAGGAGGCCAGAGACAACACCACGAAGACCCTGCACTTAATAGCCTACGCTCGTGTCATGGCGCCCCTGCATGCCTTCTTTCCTGCGACGCGGAGAAGGCTTTTGACAGGGTCAACTGGGCCTTCCTGCTCCAAACCCTCATTCAGGTAGGCATCGGCTCCAAAATGGTGAACCGAATCATGGCCCTTTATTCTTCCCCCACAGCCTCGGTAGCGGTTAACGGTTCACAATCCTCGACGTTTAGCATAAGGAATGGAACTAGGCAGGGGTGCCCTCTCTCGCCCCTCCTATTTGCCCTTGTCATAGAACACCTTGCCCAGGCCCTGAGAGCGAACCCTTCGATTCATGGGATACATACCCCCTCGACCCACTGCAAACTCTCCCTATATGCGGATGACCTCCTCTTGTATGTAACACAACCGCATATTAGCATTCCCTCCATTCTAGCTGAAATCCATAGGTTTGGCCTACATAACTTTTACAAACTAAACATCGCCAAAATGGAAGCTTTAAATATCTCCCTCAAGCAACACACCATGTCTCTGCTTCAATCCAATTACCGATTCCCGTGGTGCCCCAGAGGGATTAAATATCTGGGCACCCTAATCCCAGTGGATATCGTAGAGGTATATGCATTGAACTTTAGCCCACTCCTCCCCAAGATCAAAAGGCTGATGGAGGCGCGCCTAGATCTTAAAATGTCCTGGTTTGGCCGTATTAATGTCCTGAAAATTGATATTTTACCCAAGTTATTATATTTATTCCAAACTCTTCCCATTACCCTCCCGACATCTTTCTTTTGCTCTCTGCGATCTATGGCGATCCGATATGTATGGCAAGGAAGACACTCAAGAATAAAGCACGCATATCTCTGCACTCCCAAAGCATTAGGGGGTATGGGGCTCCCCGATTTCGAAATTTATCATACCTCTTCTATTCTCTCCCGCATCCTGGACTGGTTCCCCCGCCCTCTAACTAAAGTTTCTACCCTGTTAGAACAGTCCCCTTCTGACCTCCAAGCCCTCCTGTGGGGAAATTCCACCCACTTCAAAGCCCTACAAACATTCTCCCCCCCTTACAGCTGCAGCCCTGCACTCCTGGTACAAAAAGAGAGACAGGTATGCCCTCTCCACCGACCCCAGCCCTTTGACGTCGCTATTCGACAACCCAGCTCTGCCTGGTGGCATGGGGGTACCAAGCTATGCCACATACGACAGGACAAGCTGGCCTACAGCTAAACAATACACACAGCCCACTACAGGTGTATTTGTTCCACACCTCCCTGTCAGCCCCTCTAAACTATCCTGGTTAAGTAGAATCAATATTTCGGCTCATTGTAAATCTTTGGCCACTTCACGGCAAGTCCATAGACCCTTGACGCCTTTCGAACACCTGTGCTCTCTGCCTGAGGTACCTCGCCACTCCCTGTCAGAGATCTACAAAGCCATACAAGCTCATACGCATAGCGCTCTTCCCTCATATACCAAAGCTTGGTCTGAGGAGCTGGGGATTGAGATTTCGGAGGTGGAGTGGCAGAAGGCATTTTTGTTTACCCATGAAGCCACTGTTTCGAGTTATGCCCAGGAGAAGAACTATAAGGTGCTGTCAAGGTGGTACTACGTACTGACCACAATTCATCAATTCTTCAGATCAAGCTCAGACCTATGTTGGCGATGTCACTCGGCAAGAGGCACCCACCTGCACGTATGATGGGAGTGTGATCTCATAAAGGTTTCGGTCACAAATATTCCAAACTTATACAGATATATATGAAGACCATTTGATACCATCCCCCACCATTGCCTTGCTGTCTATACTACCGGGGGTGATAAAAACCCAAAAAGTGCGCCTGCTGAGATTTTTTCTTGCAGCAGGCAGGCAATTGATATCCAGGTTTTGGAAAAAATCCTCTCCCCCTCCCTTTTCCTTATGGGGCAATGAGATTAATGACCATGGAGGAGATGGAAGCCAGGGAACAAGACAAATGGGATAAGTTTAAAACACAATGGACAATATGGATGCACTATGCCTCCTCTGACAAACTGAAAGGCAGACTTGCGGAGTCCCTTGCTGCCGGTACCGGGGCCAATGACTCCCCTACCTCACGAGTAAGTCTTGTGCTAGCAGGAAGGGGGCACACCGCTTCCCCCCCCCCCCCCGTGCTCTTTTGTCTTAATTCTTTCACTGCTATTCATTTTCCTTCTTCTTTCTTTCAACCTTTTGCTTTTTTTCTTTCTATGTCTTTCCATATCTATTCTCAAGGGGCACCCGCCCCACGTGTTTTTCATCTCCAGCAAACTGTAGGGGATTCAATTCAGGCCCCCAGTTATTTCGTCATTTCGGAATGCTCAGATTAATTGCCAGAATGTTCATCGCGGGTGGGCCCTTACAGGCAACACCCAATGACTCTTACGTTTCTGAAGCTGTTTATGCTGTTGCACTACCACGTTTTTACTGTCTTTCCTTTTGCATAAATATGTTCACTATGTGTATAATATTTTCCTTTTTTTGCACCCTGAACGTTTTCCCACCATGCTTTTATACGCAAGATGGGATTGTATGTGTAAATTATACTTGTGAACAAAAGAAATAAAAATATATATTCAACCTAATAAAAGGCAATATACAGTGTAATATGAAAAAAGCTATGCATTATATTAAGAAGTTCAACATATCAGTTTTCTGTTTGCTAATTTTTTTTAAATCCAGTTCTTTTGAAGCAGTAAGATCTTTTTTGGCATGTAAAGCTACATTACTTGTGACCGGACGGGCTAAATTTACCCTTCTCTTCCCTATGTTAGTGAAGGGTCAAACCCCAATTTACAGGAGTACTAACTTTATTATAGCCATACTATGAGAAAACCCTCCTTCAGTTTACCCTACTGAAACTTGACCTATTTGCTGTAAATATTTAAGTATGGCCCATACATCTTCAACTTGTATGACTTTAACTGACTGCCATTAAGGTTCTCCTATGCTAGCTTCATACTCTGTCTCAGTCGGTCTTGATTTTCTTACTGCAACCATGTAAAGCTACCATTGTGTTATTTACATGTGCCTAGTCCTCGTTTTGGACCATTTCTTGTACCACTTATACATACTTGTCAATAAAATCTTTGAACAAGAAGTTGTTAGTAAGATAACCTATAGCATTATATTAATTCACTCCCTGGTCATCTCTCACCTCGACTACTGCAATTCCTTCCTTATTGGCTTACCTCTACACAGGCTATCACCCCTACAGTCCATCATGATTGCTGCTGCCAGACTCATCCACCTTGCCAGTCACCCTGTGTCTGCTACTCCTCTCTGTCAATCTCTCCACTGGCTTCCACTCACCCAACAAATTAAATTCAAAATACTAGCAACTACTTACAAAGCCATCCACAGCTCTGCCTCCAGCTACATCACTAAACTAGTCTCAAAATACCAACCTAATCATCCTCTTCATTCTTCTCAAAATCTCCTCCTCTCTAGCTCCATCATCACCTCCTCCCATGCTCACCTCGAGGACTTTTCCAGAGCCTCTCCAATCCTATGGAACTCCTTACCCCAATCTGTCTGATTATCTCCTACTCTATTAGCTTTTAGATAATGCCTGAAAACTCTTCTCTTCAAAGAAGCCTACCCTACCCACACCTAACAACTGTATTTTCATTTTCTCCATCTGATCATCCCACACAGTTATTACCTTTTGTTCCACTTGACCCTCCCGTCTAGATTGTAAGCTCTAAAGAGCAGGGCACTCTGATTTGATTTTATTTGTATTGTAACTGTACTGTCTGCTCCCAGGCTGTAAAGCTCTGCGCAAACTGTTTGTGCTATATAAACCCTGTATAATAATAAAAATAATAATAATTCAAATGTTTTAAACACATTTCTTGAGAGCTGTGCAGTTGACAACACCAGTTTCCAAAGTGTGTTTGATTTGGTTAACAAGGTGTCCCTGAATCAGTGGAAGTATGCCTAAACTACAGCATGCAGGAGTTTGAAGCAAGTCACCGAATAGCTACATTTCAGAATACAAAAAAAAAGTAAATGTGCAAGTGGAACTACACTTGAAAGAGGGTACCTAGCTCTGATTTATCAACATGGAACTGCACCTTTCGAATGTTGACTTTCAGATAAAGTCTGATGATAAGGGGAGTGGCTTACAATGTAATTATAAGGCTTTGCATTTACAAATCTTTATTTTAGTGCTCCAATCACTAGAAGTGTGCGATCACATTTGAAATATGCAGCACTGACAGTTAACTATATCTTAAAGACCAGATACCAAAAGGTTAAGTCATCTGCTGGGTTTTTATGTATGTAAAAGACTCCTGTTGTTTTTTTCTAAATTGTGGAGAACCCATCAGATAAGTGTGATACTAGCATATGGCTTTGTTATAGCCACAACTTATGAAAAGACCTGGGAATTATGGAGGGGATTTCTTGACACTGGAGTCCCAAAAACTGTAACCAGGCAATCATGTCAATATGAAGTATCAGCTATGAGTGGTGTAGAACTTTAATTTTGTTTAATACATGCAGTAACACCTTTCCTGCATCCCCATATAAAGAAATTATAGTAGAATGCCAGCACAAACCATTTGTCATGACAGTCACAGGTTCTTGCTCTACTCCATTCATTTCATAATAAACCTTTAACATATACCCCAAGGTAGGAATTGTATACAAATTGTTAACAATTATGTTGAAATATTCACTAGTGGAAGCTTTTACAGATGCAACATTTTCTCTTACTCAGCATGTAAACGGATCAGCAAATCTGAATTCATTTCATATTTAACCATAGTTAGCCAATTTATCAGGTTTGGTAGTACAAACCTGCAAAGTCGTATGGTCCGTGCACACGGTGCAACGGTCGTACAATGTCGGTTGTACAACAGCTTGTTGTATGATAATCCGACCGTTAGTACGCACAATTACAACAGCCGACGTTCCACAATCGTACAACAGAAGTTGGCTGAGCAAACTAGAAAACTTTTTGTTAGCCAACAAGGTGTCGTATGACTGTTGACTCGTGTGTACAGAAGTTGGCCCAACAAAAGTTGAAAGTGCAAACACACATGCTCTGAATCCAGGAAGTGCTCGGTCGTGTAAACTTGTGTTCCTAATTCACAAATCACATTCACCTGAACTTCCTCGTTATACGCTCGTAACACGTCACTACATTCGGATTTGTTGGCCGATTACTTGACTACCGTCAGTACGCTAGACACAACCGCCAACAGCCGATTTTGGAAAAAGTTGAACGCTCGGTTGTACAACAGTCGCACTGTGTGTGCAAGGCATAACTCATAAACTTCATATTGTAGTTTTTGAGTAGTGTAACTAAATCACTTGTGTAACTAAATGCCTCTTTGGAAGTATGGTATTGGGTATAATGAATTTGGAGTCATTTTTTCATCACTGTATGAGCTGCCCAGATGGGATCATGTTTGCACTGAAGGCAGCTAAAGAAAAACACAAAACTTCAAACCAAGACTCCTTATGTTTACACAGAAGGCACTTATATACACAAAATATCTAATTATAATAGAGCATTTGTTTGCTGATCTAAAGCTTTATATTAATTAATTTATTGATTTGTACTACATAAAATCCTACAGTATATGTTGCCCACTTAAAAAAGTTTTCCAGTTCCAGAATGACAATGCAGATTCTTGTTTTTCCTTATGATATAGGAAATACAAATTCAGATCTTCGTGTGCCAGCTTGTTTCATTGTATTTGTCTAACAATAATAACGGCAGATTATATTTCATTTTTCTAATGCATGAAAATGGGAAATGAGTGCCTCCACAGTGAGTTTTTCTCTTTGTCTTCAGAAGTCTCCAGTTTTGTCCGCTGCTTTCATCTCCACGTATCTAACTGCAGATTCCCTCTGTTTCTGTGGATTAAGAAAGCATGGTCCCCAAGGAAGAATGTTCTTTAATGACTTGAAAATTTGAAATAACAAAGCAAAGACAGGAGATTGATGGTTTAATGGGCCCGTTTCTTCCACTGCATTTTGTTATAGTTTAGGGGAGAAAATAAAGCAACTCCCCCTCGTATTATATGTTTAAAATAGACGTGGGCTTTCCTTGTGCACAAAAAAAGGAGTTTTATCTCTAATGTATTATTTTCAGACAGATGCAAACAGCACAAACAATAAAGCAAATATTGAAATGCTGCATTAAAACCAAACATATACAATTCCTTTGCATGGCCATAATTTGCAAAAGTATTTTTGTTCTCAAACACAAACTTGTGTATATATTTCAAAAGCTAATTATCTAGTATTACAGAGCATGGCGTCTCAAATGATGGTGTGCCATTTCCGCAAACTTACCCAAAATTTTATTTGGCAGAGCAACTATACTGTCAGTAAAACCAGTAATAAGAAAACAAAAGTTTTTCACCAGTTGATTGGCTTTGGAAGCAATTCATGGTTTTAGAAAGACTATTAAAGAGATGTTTCCTGGAATTTAATTTCCTACTAACACTGTATAAATGAAAGCATATGATTAAGGCTTCATGCACACAGGACTTAAAAAAAATGGCCAAAAAACGTCAGTAGCTTATCAGTGATTTTTTCAGCTTTTACCAGTGTTAAATTACTGCCGCTTTCGCGCGTTTTTAAAGGGCCGGCGTTTTTCTTTTTTTCCAATTGATCTAAAACATCCAAAAACGTTGGGGATCAACATTTTTGAGCATTTTTGGGCGTTTTTGAGCGTTTGAACATTTTTACAGCTGAACAAAACGTCTCTTAGAACCCTCTGGTCGTGGGTTTTTTTTACAGCTCAAAAACGTCACTGCTAAAAACAGTTGATAACAGCCTATGTGTGCATGAACACATAGGATAACATGATGGAGAGTTTAATGACTGTAGAAAAAAAATGTCTGCAGCTAAAAATAGCTGCTGTAAAACAGTCAAAAAATGTCCTGTGTGCATGAGGCCTGAAGAGAAAAAAAAAATCATTTTTTAACCACTTCATCCCCAGAAGGATTTCCCAGGTTAGGACCAGAGCGCTTTTTGAGATTCGGCACTGCGGCATTTTAACTGACAATTGTGCGGTCGTGCGACGTTGTACCCAAGCAAGATTTGTGTCCTTTTTTTCCCACAAATAGAGCTTTCCTTTGGTGGTATTTGATCACCGCTGCGTCATTTCTAATCGCCGCTATAAACAAAGAAAGAGCGACAATTTTGCAAAAAAAAATATTTCTTACTTTTTGCTAAAATTCAAATCCAAAAAAAGTATATAAAAAAAAATTATTTTTCATCGGTTTTGGCCGATTTATATTCTTCCTCATATTTTTGGTAAAAAAAATCCCAATCAACGTTTACTGATTGATTTGCGCAAAAGTTGGCACATTTACGGATGATAAAAATTCATTTCTGGGGTTTTTAAATTTTTTTTTATTTTTTACTAGTAATGGCGGCGATCTGCGATTTTTAGCGGTACTGCGATATTGCAGCGGAAATGTCGGACATTTTTGACACTTTTTTGGGACCAATGACATTTATTCGGCGATCAGAAATTTAAATGTCCACTGATTACTGTATAAATGTCATTGGCAGTGAAGGGGTTAACCTGCAGGGGGAGATCTAGGGGTTAACTGTGTTCCCTGGGTGTGTTCTAACTGTGGGGGGGCTGGGATACCATTGGCATGAGAGATCTAACTGATCCCAGTGACAGGGATCAGTAGATCTCTTATGTCCCCATTGACAGAGCGGGGAACCGCAGTGTTTACATCAGCGGTTTCCCGTTCTTTCACCCTGGCTGCTCATCGCGGCTCGCTGGTGGACATCGGGTCTGCCTGAGCCGCGGGCACACTCCTCCAGAGTGTGCTCACCCCCTAGCTGCGCCTGCGCGAATCGCCGCCTATTTACGTCGATTCGCGGGACGCGTCCACACTGCCGCCGTAAATATACAGCGTGCAGTGTGGAACTGGTTCAAGTAATCATTTTTTAGGAGTATTTTTTTTTACTTAAACCTAAAATGTCTGGGAATTACAAAAATACCCTTGCAGTGCTCGAGCACTGCAAGGATTAATGTGCATTAAGTTTAGGGTTGGTGGAAAAGACTAATACCTTATTTTTTGTTCTCTTCTCTTCTCTCTAACACTTTGGGTTGTGGACAGGCTCTTGCCACCCTCTTGTATGAAGCAGGACTATTAGCCCTGCATTGTATGTGATGACATCAGAATGTGACTGCCAGCTGGAGCACCTGGAGAAGAGATTTTCAATGACTGGTCATACAGGGGTAGATTTACTAAAACTGGTGCACTAAGAATCTGTTGCAGCTGTGCATGGTAGCCAATCAGCATCTAACCTCAGCTTGTTCAATTAAGCTTTGGCAATAAAACCTGGAAGCTGATTTCTATGCAGAAGTGAGTCGGGTTTTGCACTCTCCAGCTTTAGTAAATAAACCTCAATAATAAACCTCAAAGTGACCTTCCATAAGGAAGTCTGCTGGTGCGCATTATATGGTATGTATTACAGCTTATCCCTCTACCCTTTAACACGCATTTAACCCTTGCAGTGTGGGAGGCCCCACAGCAGGGTTACTTTTTGTTCTGTTGTCCGGAGTTGGCCATTTAAGGGACTTTCCATTTTAGGCCTCTTCCACACTAGCAGTCCGATTGGACGGTTTCTCAGTGGACCCGATCAGACCATCCTGCCTCCTTTATGGAGCGGTGGGTGTAAATGGACATGTGTCCGTTTACACCTGCTGGCATCATATCCAATCCTATCAACTAAAAACCGACAGATGGGGATCCCTTCCCCATCCATCTGGCAGATTTAATGGCAGTCAGGTGTAAATGGACAGGCAGTCCATTTACATCTAACCTTGCATAGAGAAGAGTGGACTGTGTCTGTGTCCACGCTGCATCCACATGGACCAGCCATCCACCTGCTCAGCAGGGATCAGCAGACAGATTCCCTGCTGAGCAGACGGACTTCAACAGAGCCAGCCCCATGTGGAAGGAGCCTTACTTAAAATGTAGACCCCTGGTTTAAAATGTTAATAGAGAGCTACTGTCTAGCACATTCAATGTATAGCTTGTTATGATGCTTTAGTGCATTAGGTTCCTCCACTCTGATAAACGTATAGGGTGTTGTTATCTGAACTAGTGAGTTGAAATACTACCAGAGCTAAGCCTTCCGTCTGCTGTGTTTCCCTATCATAAGGATTTAATGCCTTTGTTGTTCAGCCTACACAATGTAGGCCTAACGACCTACAGATTTTGGGCTGGACAATGATATTTGAAAAATATACATGAAAGGCTAATTGATAATTGGGAAATATTAACAGATTATTTTGAAAATGCCATGGTTACACAGATAGGCACAAAAATTAAGCCTGAGTTCAAAGTTTTAGAAGTTGGGATTTAAAGCCCAACTCTAGCAAGATAGAGTGGTCAAGAGTTTGTTTTTATTACAATCTAAGTCAACACTGGGAAAACATATTTTTACTCCCTCTGCCCTTGTTACTGGGAAAAATAACTGGTAGGTTTTCTAACAGGCAAAACCAGAAATAAAATACATTTTTGTTAAGAAAGAAAATGGGGATCCCATTGGGGAAATTTCCCCTTAGTTCCTGTCCTAGGTATATTCTGTGGACATACCACAGACAATTGCAAAAACCTGATTGAGTTTAAGGCCTCATACACACAGGACATTTTTGGATGTTTTTACAGATGCTGTTTTTAGCTTCAGACGTTTTTTCCTACAGTCAATAAACTCTCCATCATGTTATCCTATGTGTTCATGCACACATAGGCTGTTATCAACTGTTTTTGGCTGGGGCGTTTTTGAGCTGTAAAAAAAAAACAAGACTAGTGGGTTCTGAGAGACGTTTTTCAACTGTAAAAATGCTGAAATGCTCAAAAACGCCCAAAAACGCGGTTCACCAACATTTTTGTACGTTTTTGATCCATTGAGAAAGAAAAAAAACCCTCAAAATCGCTACTGCAGAAAAACGCTCAAAAATGCTAGAGCTATAACACTGAAAAAAGATGATAAACTCACTACAAAGCTACTGATGTTTTTAGAATGTTTTTTTAACGTCCAGTGTGCATGAGGCCTTAAACTCTATTTAAAACTAAAAAAAGTTTTAACTAGAGCTGAGCATTAACTGATTCTATTCTAAGCGCTATGTTCTGCATAGTACACTACGTATAAAGTCAGAGACCACCTTACCACATTCCCTCATTGCAGGTGACCTCTGCTGTGTATTAGGGGAAAACTGTTAGCTTATAAATATACTTTGTGGTTTGTCAATATTTGGTTTACAACTTTTGCCTACCGTGTTGTACGCTATCACCGCCAGCTGTTACCAACATTTCCATGGTATCTGGTATATATTTGCTACCTGCTGAGTGGCCAAGTTGCTCACTAAAGAAGGGTAGGCCAATTGAAGTACCATTTCTTTTGCTATCTTATCCAACATTACCTGTGATTAGAGACTATTGAAAGCCCTTTATTGCTCCTGCTGCCACGTCCCAGCTCTCTAGCTATCTTTAGATAGCAGCTGTGAAAATTTTTGCAAATGCAAAAATGAACTTCACTTCCTTCATCCATACTATGCTAGTTGGCTGGGATTTTCTTTTCTTTTGACAGACCTCCAATTATGAAATAATTAGTACATTTTGGAAGAAAGGATGATGTCATTGTATCTAGGCAGACTTTTGAAGGTAAAGTCAGTTTTCACATGGAGTTCGACAACTGCTCCCTAGGGATTGCTAGAGAACTGTGGCACGAGAGAGTGAGCAATAAAGAGCAATAGCTTTTAAGTATAGATGGGATAGCAGGAGGAATTCTATGGATCACAGTATTCTAAGTGGAGTATTTATAACAAGTGGGTTTTTCTTCCTCCTTTCCTATTATACACTTATAAAGACTGAAAAAAACAGTACAACAGTTTTGGTTAATCTGACTTGAGAATGAACAAGGAAAATTATGTTATATGCAGCACCTTTAACTTTTGTTTTTGATGCCAAACCTTTTGCTTAATGTATCAGTGCCAGCAAAGATTTTATTTTGTAGTTGAGAGTACTCTGCTAATCTCGTTCAGATTGTTTAAAGATCCAATCCCTATCTATAAAGCACCTAAGCCCATTGTACATAACCAGTGATTATAGTATATAAGATTATAAATACATTTTTTTTCTTACCTTCCTTGCTGAGAGCAGTCCTTGTCTAAATAAAGGCAGTTCACCATTATGGTTCTGAATCTTGCTTTTTTCAATTATCCAGTCTGCCAAAACTTCATCTGACTTAGGGCACCTTCACAAGAATAAGTATAAATATAAAAAAGTAGAATTATATTGTTTAGATATATAATCCAAGCAAAAAAGCCACATGGAACAACCTCATCAACAATGTTTTTATTTGTATGATTTGCGTGTTTGGCCTGCTGCCTTTCCTTGTACATAAAATTTGTCCAAAATGAAAATTACTGGATAGTGGTCTATGAAATGCTAACATAATAATCCATAATAACTTGTGGCGTTTACATTTTCCCATTGGCCGTACTTGTGCAAATCAATACCCTAAAAAAGCAACATCCCACTGAAAATAAATATTTTATGAATCTTCCATTGATATATATTTTCTTCCCTTTTTGTCTGTAATTTTAACTCTTTCATGACCAAAGACCAATGGTATGTGGCTAGTGACACCAAACGTATCCTCTTTCAGAATTTAAATCTGCCGTTTGATCCCAGATGATCCTGATGTTTATGCGGCAGAGTGGCCACTCTGCACAGGACCCTGGAAACAGAGACAATCACTGTAACAGTGACTACTACAGTGATTATCTACTTCCTCAGCTGTCCCCCGGTTGTGGCTTATGCATACTTACATTAGTCAGGCAATTACTGTTATAGAGTAACAACACCCTGTCATCATCCCCAAATTGTGCTCCTGCATTGTCACGTTGTCACGTGAGCTTCTGATGGAAGGTAAAAGTGGTAATTTCAACACACATTAGACATACATGGCTCACTATTATTACCCCCAGGAAACATACCCTGAGAAATGCCGTACAGCCATTGCTGGAGCACATGTATGTAGACAAGAAGTGGCTGCAGGAGCTCAGCAACACTAAGATGAAATAAACCGACTAATTTAATCGATATTTAGGATTGTTTTAATGTAAACGATTCCGTGACACATAGTATTTATTAACGGAAAAAAGTAGTAAATAAAGTAGAATCACAACGACTCGAGGACGTCGGTGAAGAACAGATGTATGTACACGAGGTCGTTACCGACATGCCGTAAAGAGTCCCATACAAAGGACCCCCATTATTATCACTCGGTACATACAGATTACAC
>BLSH010103639.1:168075-186094 GCA_018402905.1 Glandirana rugosa | reverse complement strand
TAAAAGTTAAGGAAATTTACACTTTGAAAATAATAGACAACAAGTACGATATTTCCAGGTGCATATCTGTAAAGAACTACCTTTTTCTATTCACAGAGATTCGACTCTTATAATCTTCTATGACAAGTACATTTGGTCCCTATACGTTAATCGCCTGGAGGTCTACAAATTCTTGATGTTCAGGGTACTCCGTATCATTCTGAGACTGTCGGTGTTCGTTCTGTGGGTCTCCGTCTCCGTACTACCCTAAACATCAAAACGTTGTCGACCTCCAGGCGATTAACGTATAGGGACTACATTTCCGTACTAGGTGACAACAATAATAGTCCTTCTACTAGGACTCATTCCTACAGATCGACTGCAATTACGTTCACATACACCTGTCCTTCACCGACTCCACTTCCTGTCCACATACACTTGCATTAACGTCAGCTAGACATCCTTACTCAGGATCATCTTCCTGATAATAACAACAGTGGATCATGCCTTTACATCAGGGATATGCAATTAGCGGACCTCCAGCTGTTGCAAAACTACAAATCCCATCATGCCTCTGCCTCTGGGTGTCTTGCTTGTGGCTGTCAGAGTCTTACTATGCCTCATGGGACTTGTAGTTCTTAAACATCTGGAGGTCCGCTAATTGCATATCCCTGGTTTACATGAACAGTATCTTCTAATATTCTCAGCTTAGAGACACTTATCTTTTTCCATCAAGAAATGTCTATACGTGGACCTTTATAGCATGAACAACAGATAATAAAAGTTTCACATTTAAAGGAATTGAAAATAGTTTTTGAAATTACATTAACTCGTTAAAACTTATATGAGATTTTTATTGGGTTTAAATGGACTTTAGTTGACATCTATGTTTCGGTTTGTTGTTATAACCATTATACATATTGATATGGACTGTAGTATGGGAAATTTGTTACATGAGCACTCTATGTCAAATGGGTAACAATTGCCTGCTTGTGGTATTGACTAACATCTTATACTTTATGTCTATATTACTTATATCATGATGATGGGTTCTAACCAACAGCATTAACCTCCTTCTGTGCTTCATGGCTATTCAGAATGGCAGACAAAGATGATAATGTAATTTATTCAAGAGGAAAACCTCTTACTGGTTTCATTGCTTAACACTGCAGATAGTCTTTAAACAAATTACTAATTAGGGAACAATTTATTGATGTTGCTCTTAATGACTCTATTCAGGCTGGAGACTGAACAGATATAGCTAGAAGTGTAAAATGTAAAACAGTGCCAGTCTTGCCAAAGTGAATGTGGAGCGATTTATACTATTACAACAATACCTGCAATTATTATAGAGAATACAAACACACCCATAAGGGTCACTGTTATGTGCTTATCATTGTCAAAGTGAATATCCCCATCAATTCCATTGATTGGGTCTGTTTTTTCCAAACTGTAAATTACCCCATCACAGTAATGAATTTTTTTGTCTTCTTATTCTAAGACCTTCTATTCTTTTTATTGCTTTCCAATCTCCTGCTTTTTGGATCAGGGGTTTATACAAACAAAATGGTATGTGCAGCTCTCTAAAAGCAGTAGGTGTCTCTCTAAAACTGTAGATGATAAGTGGAAAGCTACCACATATACCACACATATTTGCAAGATTTTTAATGCAGAAAAAGTAAAATACTAAAATATCTTTATATCTATGTATAAAAATTCTCCCCAATCTAGGCTTCCAGAATTTAAACAACATTGTAGTGTTCTCAGACACAAGCAACTGTAATGTGGAGCAATGACAATTGAGTATAAGGCTACTTTCACACTGAGGCGGTGGAGCGTTACCGGTAAATCCCCGCTAGTCACATCGGGGATTTACCGCTGTTAGAGCGGCGCTACGGCTGCAGGAGCAGTGTGCTTTTAACCCCCCCACAAGGGGTTAAAACGGGGTTAAAAGTGCCCACTCTCTGCGCTTCCGAGGCGGAGTGCAGCCGCTTCGGAAGCACTGCCCCATTGTTTTCAATGGGCAGGGGCGGTGGAGGAGCGGTATATTACCGCCCACTGCACCGCCCCAAAGATGCTGCTTGCAAGACTTTTTGTAACATCCTGCAAGCGCACCGCCCCAGTGTGAAAGCACTCCTGCTTTCACATTGGGGTGGATGGGGAGGGACTTTTGAGGTGCTTTACAGGTGCTATTTTTAGCTAAATAGCGCCTGTAAAGCGCCTCAGTGTGAAAGGAGCCTTAGAGCTGTCTAACCTGAATAGCATTGAAACATGGAGTGTCAGTGTCAGAGGTGTAGCGCTACCTTTGAATGAGCCACTTGGTAATTTGGGTTCTCTGTTCTGCACCTCAAATTCAAGAACACCCTCAGTCCCTCTGACACACCTGGTTGATTGAAAGTTACTGCAAGCACTTATAGGAACACAAGTGTAGATAACTCGGTTTTAAATTAATACCAGGAAATAGACACAATACCAATTACAGGCAGTCCCCTAGTTATGAACATCTGACTTATGAACGACTCCTACTTAAACGGAGGGAGACAACAGGAAGTGAGAGGAAATCTCCCCCTAGGAAGGGAAATTCACTTCTGTAAGAGTTATTATGGGAAAAAGGTGTCTCCCCTGAAGCTTTATCACCAAGGTTTGTTTCCACAACAACCCAAAATTTTCAAAATCCAATTATCATTGGGACAGGAAGTGAGGTGAAATCTTCTGAACAGAAACATAGACAGCAAAACAAACATTACAGGGGTGTTACCCCTTCCCTATGCTATCCAAAAAGCTTAAAAATATTTTTTTTGGCTGAAGCTACACTTAAAAAATGTACCTGTTCCAACTTACAAACAAATTCGACTTATGAACAAACCTACAGTCCCTATCTGGTTTGTAACCCGGGGACCGCCTGTAGCGGTAAATGATCTCAAAGTATTCATATGGGTTAGAATAAATAGTGGTTTGAGCATAAATGAGCACACAGAGGTAGGTCCAGACACGGTTGCTAGACAGTATAATCACTGTGCTAAAGAACAGTAACTTAGGATAGAGTTCTGTACCACTAGGCTGGAATCAACACATAAATCAGCAAAGTCAATGATAAATACAGCTTATAAGCATTAATTGCAATGTGAATGATAATACTATAACTAGTCTAGAGCGCACTCTAGGAAAATGGCTAGGATATGGTGCAATGTCCCCTGAGAGGTACCTCCTAGCATAAGCAATAGGTGAAGGTCTCTGTGTAACAGCGGTAAAGTTACAATCTTTAGTCCTAACTCTTAACCTGGCTAGTGTTGGGACCCAGCTTTACTGATGGTGTATGAGAATAGTCTCAGTCAAGCCTGCAGGCAACAATAAGGCTACTAGATGGCTGCATGGTCAGTTCCTAAAGGTCTTAGTCTCTCTAGCAGCACATAGTAAATCCTCACAGCAGCAGCTCACCAGTCCCAAGGATATTGCAGCTCACCATTCGGTCACACACAGCAATTAATACACCCTCTGCTTTGCACCCAGGTGAGCACATCCAAACTCAGTGCTCCAGATCCTGCTCAGGCCACTTTTATGAGGCAGTGGTGATGTACACTGGACAGCGATGTGCGCTCTCCAGGCTCCCTCATGACAAGAGCAAACTGTGTCCTTTACAGTCTGAGAAAATACAGCTCTGTGCCTTCCTCCTTGCAATCTTCATCTGGAAAATGTAGTTTAAAAGCTCTTGATTACAGCAGAGTCTCTCTTCTCTGGACTACAGTGCCCACAGTGCAGTGCTGCCTGACTTAGGCTATTGAAGTCTTTCTGCTCAGCAGCATCCTCCCTCTTGCTGATATAGCTGTTAACCGGTTCAGCACCGCAGGGGCAGCAGCTATAGAAAGCAGCTTAAGCCCAGGTTTACATTGAGGAACGGTTTGAAATTGTGTGAGTTCCATTGAACTCACACAATTTCAGACCGGCATTTCAGTCTGGCTTTGGGGGTGATTTGACAGACATCTTTGCGGGTTAAGGCACAGATGTCTATTCAAATTGCCCCTGAAGTCGCTAAAAGTAGAGCAGGAACAACTTTTGGGAATCGTTGTGGTGCCGCAAAGTTGGTGTCCCCCGATTCGGTTGGTGCCATTGTCGGCAATAGATGGCGATTTGACATGTCAAATCACATGTTAAAATGGCCCAATGTGAATGGGGGCTTAGCCTGTGCTTTTCTCACTGCCCATTCTTAGCCAAACACCTGGCTACAGAGGCATCAGGAATCCACAATTCATTGTCATGAACATTCATATATCTGCTTCTCTGTTGCTGTTACAAGCATTATGCATATGGTCCTCCATGATCTTACCTATGTAACAGTGTTAAAGGTTTTGTCTACCCAAAGCTAATATTACCTGATATTACAGTTTACCTGATATTACAGTTTGATGTGAATCCAGTTACTAAAATCTGATCTGATATAATTGTTTAGGTGTTTATGTACCTTTGAAGGTCACATTAAATCTTTTTACACCTGTGGCTTTTCGTAAAATAATAAAATTAAAAGAATATAGGGCGCCCTGGATGACAGGACTGGCCAGAGCATGGCTGTCCTCTCTGGTGCTTCCTCCTGTGCCCCCCCTCCCCCCTCCCTGCTGGTGGGTTGGGATCACTTCCATTCAGCTGCACATTAGAATAGCCTTGGGATTACCTGACACTGGACTTCCCTTCTCACCCACCATGATGAGCCTTGTTTTATTTATGTCCCTAACACCAAATTGCTCTCCTGCTTTTGCTGTTATCACCATCTGGAACCCCCCTCTCCGCCCTCTAAGCAATGACATACAAATTAAAGCATTTGTAAAGTCTTAGCACTTAGCATCCAACCAACCAACAACAACATTGTTACTTCGCTTCAGCATACTACATTTAAATAATCATTGCAAATGCCTGAAAAACAGCTTTTCTTTTACTTTATCATTTTTGGTCATGTGAGCGCTGGGTTACCTTCTCCAAGAACTCAGACGGATGGGGGCGGTGGCAGCAGGTGTGCTCAAGGATGCTATATTGACAGTGATACTTCATACAAGGGTGGGAGTCAATCTATAGCTAGGAGCAAGCCTGAAGGCGTGGCTGTCTATGTAATCATGACAGTGTACAGGAAGTCATGTGTCGGTACAGCATCATGTACATTCATGAAGGGAATTTGCTGGATGACATGACAACGCAAAACCAGGAGGTAACATGTGGTCTTCATTGTCGGGATGGTCCAGGAATCTGAGGCTGCTGGAAGGATCACCAGCTATTTGATATTTATAACCAAAAGAGAAGAATAAATAGCATGTATAGAAGAGGGAAATGTAACAAAAGCAAACATGCTTGGTTACTGCATTTCTCATTTTACAAACACTTTAAACGGACAGTGGCTATGGAAGAGGATAGAGGAGATCAGCAGCACTGAGGTGTAAAAAAAGATTTAAAAAAAGCTGAACATGGTATTTTCCAGAATAAAAAAAAATCTTGGAAATTTTTATAATACACAGTGGATGGACTGCAATTTCCATTCTGAAATTTTATCCTAAAGTGTTGGGCAAAAACATAGAACATAATAGATGAACTAAATGACACCAAAACTGTGTGCTATGCAATTTCCATTGACAAACTATTCCAAATTATATTTTTAGCATAGAATCTTTATTCATAACTCATGGTAAGTAGTGATAAGTGACCTGAACAACCTTTCGCTTGACATTTGCCAAACACTTGCAAAAATTTGAAAACCCCAGATGTTGTGCCTGAAATCCACTGTCTGTCTAAATCAGAAATTATCACCAGCAGGGGCTGCCACGTTTACGTCAGCAGGTTGTGAGGCATCACGTATTGCGATTGACATTGGATTTCTATGGTGGGACTTTTTTCATGTGGGGTCCACCCTAAAAAATTCATGCCACATCTTTATCTCTGATAAGTGTCTGGTATGGATTTAGGGGGAACCCCATAAAATATTTTTTATTTTTTAGCATGGAGGTCCCTCTTAAAAATCCATAAAAAAAACCCTTATCTTAGCTATTTTTTTTAGGGGAATCCCATGGGAAAAAAATGGTAATACTGCCACTAACTAAATGACTTCTGGCTGCTGCAGCAGAATGTTTTGGGGCCACACTCATGGCTGGCCAGAACTTTAAGCTCATTCCTAATGGTAAGTATCTATAAAACAGAGAATGAAAAAATGTCAGGCCGTGTGCTTTATAAAAAAAAAAAAAAAATACAGTATTGCTAACTGCTGTTATTACTTAACAAAACAGAAATGAAACAGTTTTGTCGCCTAGTCCAATTTTTTAAATACCCCCTAAGGGCCCTTTCACATAGACGTTTAGTCTAGATCCATCTGTCAGGCGGATCAAGTCTGAACCACAATCATCCATTTACATCCGCCTACAGCTGTGTCCGTTCAGGATCCCTTTTTATTAACACTTCCCACCCAGTGACGTCATATGACGTCGCAGACTTTGAGTGGTGATATCTGAATGATGCCTGCAGCTACAGGCACCATTCAGATATCGTTATTTAGAGACAGCAACTCCCTGCACTGTAAGAATGATCATAGCAGCAGTTCAGCCACTTGATTGTTCTACAGGCAGCGGGAGACATCCACCCCTCCAACCGCCCTCCGGTGCTTTTTCAGGACCACCTGTGCCATCGGAGAATGAATCTGTTCCCGGCGGAAGTTTGTCAGGGAGATGACTGGTGACCATATGGTTACCAGTCATCTCTATGACCCTCAAAGGCCTGGGTGCTATGTTATGACTTCACGTCCTGGGCTGGCTTTAGTAAACAAAGCCATGGATGTGGCTGGAGAGACCGAGATCATTTATTTATTTTTTTATCTCTATATTTCCAGCGTGGAGGAAAGATGTTGGGTCTTATTGACCCCATATCTCTCCATAAAGAGTACCTGTCACGCACTATTCCTATTACAAGGGATGTTTACATTCCTTGTAATAGGAATAAAAGTGATCAAAAAAAAAAATTAGACACAGTGTAAAAATAAAAAAATAAAGTTAAAATAAACAATAATAATAAAAAAAAATTTAAAGCACCCATGTCCCCATGAGCTCGCATGCAGAAGCGAACGCATATGTAAGTCGTGCCCAGCATATGTAAACAGCGTTCAAACCACACATGTGAGGTATCACCGCGAACGTTAGAGTGAGAGCAATAATGCTAGCACTAGATCTTATCTGTAACTCTAAACTGGTAACCAGAGTTGAGCGAACCCGACCTGTAAAGTTCGGGTCCGTACCGAACTTTGGGGTGTCCGTGACTCGGACCCGAACCCGGACATTTGAAAAAAAAGTTTGGGTTTGGGTTCGGGGTTCGGGTATTTGATCCCGCCTGTTGAATAGCTGCAGGGCAGCCAATCAACAAGCGTTTCACTGGTTTGCCCTTAGAAGCCATCACAGCCATGCCTACTTATGGCATGGCTGTGATTGGCCAGTGCATCATGTGACCCAGCCTCTGTATAAGCTGAAGTCACGTAGTGCTGCATGTAACATGCTCTCAGGCTAGTCTAGGGAGAGGATGCTGCCAGCGCTGAGAGGGACAGATTGCAGATATAATAACATCTCATCCTGCATTACAGAACAATCTGATTCTGGACTAGGTAGAGATTACTACTACTACTGCTTTGAGGGACAGATTGCAGATCTCATCCTGCATTACAGAACGATCTGATTCTGGACTAGGTAGAGTCTACTGCTTTGAGGGACAGATTATTGTTCTAAAATCATCTCCTAGTTCTATAGGGTCAGGTTCCTGCTGTTGCTGTAAGGGACAGATTATTGTTCTAAAATCATTGCCTACTCTTATAGGGTCAGGTTCCTGCCGTTGCTGTAAGGGACAGATTATTGTTCTAAAATCATCGCCTACTCCTATAGGATCAGGTTCCTGCTGTTGCTGTAAGGGACAGATTATTGTTCTAAAATCATCGCCTACTCCTATAGGGTCAGGTTCCTGCTGTTGCTGTAAGGGACAGATTATTGTTCTAAAATCATCACCTGCTCCTATAGGGTCAGGTTCCTGCGGGTGCTGTAAGGGACAGATTATTGTTCTATAATCATCTCCTAGTTCTAAAGGGAGAGGTTCCTGCTGGTGCTGTAAGGGACAGATTATTGTTATAAAATCATCTCCTAGTTCTAAAGGGAGAGGTTCCTGCTGGTGCTCTAAGGGACAGATTATTGTTCTAAAATCATCTCCTAGTTCTATAGGGAGAGGTTCCTACTGCTCTGGTGGAACAGTATGTGTGCACACGCCTACACATACTGACTGATGGGTCTGCCCCATTCAACTTCTGGGTCTCCAAATTGGGCAGATGGCTGAGCTTGCCCTTTATGCCTTGGAGGTGCTGGCCTGCCCTGCAGCCAGTGTATTGTCTGAACGTGTGTTTAGCACGGCAGGGGGCGTTATCACAGACAAGCGCAGCCGCCTGTCCACAGCCAACGTGGACAAGCTAACCTTTATTAAAACGAACCAGGCATGGATCCCACAAGACTTGTCTGTACCTTGTGCAGAATAGACATTTAGACAGGCCTCACACAGCCATTGGTATACTTGTTTTTTTGAATATGCCTCAATATTTTGGGGGCTACCCCAATTAGAGAAAAAAAACATACAAACAACAAAAAGTGTTGGCTACCTCCTCCTCCTCCTCCTCTTTCTCCTCCACCACTGCCACTTCCACCTACACTGCCACGGTCACGGCCTAGTCAACCTCTAGGCTCCTACTCCACATCCCACCCCCCCTCCCATTTTTATTTTTTTTTATTTGATTTTAAGTTATTTTCCCTATCCCCATTTTGTTGTAGGGCACTTGTCCTACTCTTACCCCCATTTTACTTCCTTTTGCAGCCTTCTAGCACTTGCCAGGACTTTTTTTGCAGCCATTTTTGTGCAAAAAAGTTTGGTCCCCATTGACTTGGCAATGGGGTTCGGGGTCAAGTTCAGGTCAAGTTCGTTTCCGAACCCCAACTTTTTCGCGAAGTTTGGCCGGACTCGCTGAACCCGAACATCCAGGTGTCCGCTCAACTCTACTGGTAACCTGTAGAAATTTTTAAAGCAATGCCTATGGGGATTTTTAAGTACCAAAGTTTGACGCCATTCCATGAGTGTGCGCAATTTCAAAGCGTGAGATGTTAGATATCTATTTACTCGTTGTAACATCATTTTTCATATTATGTAAAAAAAGTGGGCTAACTTTACTGTTTTCTTTTTTTTTAATGCATGAAACGTTTTTTTTTTTCCAAAAAAAGTTTGAAAAATTACTGCGCAAATCCTGTGTGAAATAAAAAGCTGCAACTACCACCATTTTATTCCATGGAGTCTTTGCTAAAAACATATATAATGTTTGGGGGTTCTGAGTAATTTTCTAGCAAAAAAATGATGATTTTTACATGTAGGAGCTAAGTGTCAGAATTGGTCCGGAAAGCAAGCGGTTAAAGAAAACAAGGCTGCATCCTTTTAGGTTTGGACGGATCTGACCAGATGTAAACAGATGGCGCTCGTTTATATCCACTCTGTTTATGTTCATTTTTAGGCAAGAAATGGATGTAGATTGATGTAAACTGAACTGAACTGTAGTGCAGACGGATGTAAACTGATGTAAACTGAACTGCATATGGATGTACAAACTGATGTAAAAACATCACTGAACAGATGACGCCTGTGTAAAAGGACCATAAGGATCTTTTCACACGAGCAGCATACATTCAGTCATCCTTGTGCTAAGAAATAAGCATTCAGTTTGCATTAGTTTGTACATCCATCTTCAGTTCAGTTTAGTTCAGTCTTCATCTGTTTGCACTTCAGTTCAGTCTACATCCATTTTTACATCCATTTACATTTGTTTTTATGTCCATTTTTTACAGCCATGTGAAAGGATCCTTAATGATTTTATATGGATTCAATGAGTTTATTTTATTTTATTTATTAAAAATAGTGTACACAGTCAAATATAAATGTATTCAGCATTGCAACACTTTCAGTATGTAGAACATTTCTTATTTGTTAATATGTAAACCTAGCTCATTAAGTTAAAGTACATTGTATTTTGGTGTAACATACATGATCCACAGTCTCAGGATAAAAAAACAAAGCCTTTATTTAATAGTCACTTCCAACTAATCAAAAATAACAGAGGCCAAGGGGGCATAAAACTATAACTGATATGTAATGATTTCCAGGACTGCTTTCCGCTACATGGAGGTTATTTTTCATCCAGCCAGAGCGGCTTTAATCTAGGCAATGTACGAGCCCCCTAAATAGATGAAAGTGGAATCAAATTTAAACAAATGAAATACCTACATGTTAAAAGTCCACACAGATTTGTATTTTGTCAGGCAGTACAATTTATTTAAATATTGTGCTGTAACTTCGCATCAGTTGAAAAGACGCTGGGAAAAACACATTTGTAGCTGTAAATGGGAGGTCATACCACAGAGAATCAGGAGTTATATTAAAAGGGACCACTTTTCCTTTTTTTATTTGTTTGCTTCCTTGTTTTTGTGTATTTTTGAGGGGTAGTGTGGGGGATTAGAAAAAACTGACCTGAGACTTCTGTACCTTACAAATTTTACAACTATATAATTCTGCTGAATTTCACAGATGGGTGAATGGAACAAGGGGAATGAATGAATGAATGAATAAACAAAGGAATGAATAAGAGTTGTCAAGCAGCATTGGGCACTAAGCAATATTTTTTCAGTCAGTGGTGTAAGTACTCCTGAATGAAGTAAAGAGTACACATTTTGTGGGTGTATGTATAGGTTATGCACCATAGTGCAATAATGCCTATAAAATGTCAGCACATTTAGCAACAGTAGTATTTGTGAGTTTTGCTGACTTATAGAAGGATGACTTGAGAGCCAACTGGTGCTCTCTTAGGCTCATGAATAATATCACATTGTAAACCTTTTAGCAACTTCCAGATCTCTTCCAGAACCAGTCAAAGCTACCTGTAGGTAATACTGAAAGGTTCAAGTATGCATACAACTTGCCTAGCTAAAGGAGATATCTGGAAACAGAAGTGGGAGGGCATAGCAGCTTGGGAACCAGCCAGAGTGGATGGAAAATGGACAGTTTCAATGAAAAAATAACAATGATCCAAGGTATATGAGGATCTCCTCTTCAGAAAAAACACTAAAGGTTTAATATAACTTTTAAGTTTATGAAAATAATACATCTTACAAAAAACATGCTCTACTAGGGGCTCTTTTTGAAGTGTAAAAATGTATGTAGGCAATGTATAAGTGCCCACATCTAGAGATCAACTAGTATTATAAAACAACATATAATACTAATGAGAACATTTTTTTTGCTAAGGTATGCCCTCTCAATAGTGTCTTCATTCATTATCAGTACCTCAGCCACATACTAGCATTCAGTATTTGAGACTATAGTTAGCTAATATGCCATCAGATGCTACAAAATAGAGTTTGTTGTTATATAGGCTACTTCAACGTCCACTTTAAGACAGATTTTATGCTTGGTATCAATCAGTGTTTTTTTTTTTTTTAATTTAGAAGCCAGAGTTCCTTAAAAGTATTCATAAACATTACATGATCATCGTAGCATGGAACCTTAATGATACCGCATAGAGGCTTAATGTTCTTGGGGGTCTTGTCTTACATTTCTAACATTGCGGGTTCAGATTCCTCACAGGGACACTACCTGCATGAGTTTCTATTTTCTGCCTAAAGTTGCTTGGTTGGGTTTGTGATTTAGACAAATTTAAGTCACAAGCAGTCAGGCAACTAGGATTTTCAGAAGGATGTCATTTCTCTAATAACAAGGGCACCTGTGAGGTTTCACTCCAAGGGTAGAGGACACAGTCCATTCTTTAGTCTTTGGGTTAAAGGATTTTCTTCCCACTTTTATTCAACAAAAGTTATTTTCCCATGCAGCAGTTCTCAGCATCACACAGCACACTTGAGCAGTACTGGTTCTATGCCTATTAGAGCACTGTCTCTCACTGTGCATGATAATGACCCACACTCTGCACATCAGAAGTCCATTTGTAAAACTGGACAGACCTGAACTCACAATTCTTCTCTTGCAGCTAGGGTTGCACCGATACCACTTTTTTACCACTGAGTATGAGTACCGATACTTTACCTCAGGTAGTCGCCAATACCAATTACTGATACCAATCGCCTTGGAAGATTAGGTAGAGGAGTGGTTTGGGAGGTGGGGGTGTTAGGGACTTGAGTGAGGGCGGGGGGGGGGGTAGAGGGGTAAGTGAGGGCAGCATAGGGGATGGGAGAGTTGGAATGGAAAAGGTTGTGATCGCTGGTGGGGAAGAGGATGAAAATGGGAGGGTCATTGGGAGACATAGGGGCAGAGGTGACAGCTGGTGGAGGGAAGGAAGAGGCAACAGGCAGAAGTGACAGCAGTCGGACTGCAGACATGGTAGAGGAGATGGTCAGAGACTGCAGACATAGTACAAGAGACCATCAGAGACTGTAGACATGGTACATGAGATGGTCAGAGACTGCAGACATGGTACAAGAGATGGTCAAAGACTGCAGACATGGTACAGGAGATGGTCAGAGACTGCAGACCTAGTACAGGAGATGGTGAGAGACTGTGGACATATTACAGGAGATGGTCAGAGACTGCAGACATACTACAGGAGACAGTCATAGACTGCAGACATAGTACAGGAGATGTTCAGAGACTGCAGACATGGTACAGGAGATGGTCAGAGACTGCAGACATGATACAAGAGATGGTCAGAGAGGGCAGACATGATACAGGAGTGTCATGTACCCGGTGTGAGGCTAAGACGCCGAGAGAGGCTCCCCTTGCGGCTGAACACAGAGGGTACAGTGCATAAAGAAGCAGGTTAACAGGATACAAGTTCAGGAACACTGGGGAGCTGAAGACAATCCAGCAATTTGGATGGATTATGAGCAGCCTTTAATAGAATGGCAGAGGGTCCTATTGGACACTGCGTGTGCGCGCATTACGCATGGGTGTGCATCAACCCGTTCCGTTGCGCATGTGCAGATGCACCCTTCTTTCACGCATGCGTGCCGGGAAGCGCGATCGGGCCAATTTCCCTGATAGTGCCCCCCAAGGGGCATCCTCCGGTTGCCCAAACTAGATGTCTCGGTGGTCTCTATGGAAGGCTTGTATTAACCGTGGGGCATGTATGTTGCCAGAAGATTCCCATGAATTGTCTTCTGAGGGATACCCCCTCCATTTGCTGAGGTACTGGACATGCCTACCGCGCTTCCTGCAGTCCAGGATTGCTTTGACCTCGAATTTTGGTTCTCCTTCTACCAAGACTGGTGGTGGAGGTTGTTCCTCTTTCCCAGAAAAGGGACTTGGGATTGCCGGTTTTAGAAGGGAGGCATGAAAAAATGGATGGATCTAATAAGAGCTTGGTAATACAAGTTCAAAGGCCACTGGGTTGATCATCCTTTTAATTTCATAAGGCCAGATAAATTTTGGACCAAATTTCTGTGAGGGGCATGCCAGTCTGAGGTTCATGGTTGATAACCATACTTTGTCCCCTACCTTGAACATAGGGTTGTCTCTTCTTCCCTTGTCATGGTATTTTTTGTAATTGTCCTGGGCTTGCTGCATGGCTTCTTGAAGCTGTCGATAGTTGGTCTGGATGAGGTTGATCCAATCCTGAACTGCAGGGACTGATGCTTCTGGTATGGTGTTAGGCAAGAAAGAAGGGTGGAAACCATAGTTGGCCCAAAAAGGAGACTGGTTGGTGGCAGCATGTAGTGAGTTATTGTAAGCAAACTCTGCACAAGGAAGCAACAAGACCCAGTTATCCTGAGAATAAGTGCAAAAGCATTGAAGATACTGCTCCAGAGTTTGGTTTGTCCTCTCCGTCTGACCGTTGCTCTGTGGGTGGTATGCTGAGGAGAGGCACACTTCGATGGACAAGACTCTGCATAAGTCTTTCCAGAATCTGGAGGTGAATTGGGCAACTCTTTCGGACACAATATTGTCTGGTACCCCGCGAAGTCTGACAATTTCTTTAATAAAGATGTTAGCAGTGTCCATAGCAGTGGGTGTGCCAACCATGGGCAGAAAGTGTGCCATTTTTGAGAGGTGATCAACCACTACCAAGATGGTAGTGAATCCCTCTGAGAGGGGTAAGTAACGATAAAGTCCATGGAAATCTTTTTCCATGGTTGTTCAGGAATAGGCAGTGGTCTTAACAGACTCCAGGGCTTGGTGTTGGAGCCTTTGTTTCACTGACACACAGTGCAGGAGTTGATATAAGCCTTACAGTCTTGCCTTAACTGGCCACCAGAAGGAACGTTGTATAAGTTCAAAGGTTTTTTGTGTCCCAAAGTGACCTGCCAGTTTGTGGTCATAAAAGGTACGTAGGATCTGTAATCTTACTTGCTGGGGACAAAGATCCTGATTTGGAACCACAGTAGCCCCTCCTGCCTCTTTAGGGAAGAGGCTTTTGGTTCCATGCATCGGTTGAAAGCTTGTCTGATTGCCGTTTTTAAATCAGGTTGGATAAGCAAGAAGTTTTGTGCAGACAGGATTGTTCAGGGATCTGTGATTTCAGGGGTCTCTGGAACATTCTGGACAAGGCATCGGCCTTGCCATTCTTTGAACCTGGTCTATAAGAAATGTTGAAATTGAACCTGGAGAAAAATAGTGCCCATCGGGCTTGTCGGGGTCTCAGTCGTTTGGCTGTTCTGAGGGACTCCAGGTTCTTGTGATCTGTGAAGATCAAGATAGGATGGGTAGCTCCCTCCAGTAAGTATCTCCACTCCTCCAGGGCAAATTTAATGGCTAATAGTTCTAGGTCCCCAACGTCATAGTTCTTTTCAGGAGGACTCATTTTCCGAGAAGCAAAGGCTACAGGATGTAGAAGGGTCTTTGGTCCCTGACATTGAGACAGAATGGTTCTTGTTGCTATTTATGAAGCATCAACTTCTAATACAAAAGGAAGTGCACGATCCAGATGTTGCAGTATTGGTTCTGCGATGAACAGGCTCTTGAGTTTATCAAAAGCATTTTGGGCTTCTGGGGACCACTGGAAATGACCCTGCTTGCGGGTTAGTTGTGTGATTGGTGCAATGATTGCCGAGAAGCCTCTCACAAACCGTCAATAAAAATTGGCGAAGCCAACAAATCTCTGAACTCCTTTTTTATCAGATGTGCCGGGCATTCCAGGATTGCTTTCACCTTTTGAGGATCCATTGCTATGCCTCCGGTGGAAATGACAAAACCTAGGAACTGAATGGTGGTCTTTTCAAAATCACACTTTTCTGCCTTGACATATAGTCCATGCTTCCTAAGTGTGGTGAGGACTTTTTTCACGTGGGTGCAATGAAGTTCCACAGTGGCTGAGAAAATAAGAATATCATTGAGATAGACAACCACAAAGTCCTCCAGGAATTCTCGAAAAATATAATTTACCAGGTGTTGGAAGGTGACTGGTGCATTGCATAACCCCAAAGGCATGACCAGGTACTCATAGTGTCCAAACCAGGTTCTGAAGGCAGTCTTCCATTCCCCCCCCCGGATCCTAATGAGGTTGTATGCTCCCCGCAGATCTAGTAAAGATCTGGACTGTTCGGAAACATTGAAAGAGTTCAGGGATGAGAGATAGTGGGTAGCGATTATTAATAGTAATTTTATTAAGATCTCTATAGTCTACACAGGGTCTGAGCATTGCATCTTTTTTTTCTATAATGAATATCCCTGCTCCAGCAGGAGAAGCAGAGGGACGGATGAATCCTTTTTCAAAGTTTCCATCGATGTAGGCCCGTAAGGCCTCTAGTTCAATTTCAGACAAGGGAAATATCCGGCCAAAGGGAATTTCAGCTCCAGGCAGCAGTTCAATAGGACAGTCATATGGCCTATGTGGGGGCAGAGTGTCGGGCCCCTTTCTTATTGAACACATCCGTGAATTCTTGGTAAACTGAGGGAACAGTCGGGTGTGTGCTGGATCGGGACTGAAGAGTTAGACAGGTAGTAGGTTTGTTGTTCGTTGGAACGAAACAATGCTGGGAGCAGTTGGCAGAGGAAAAAGTTATTTCTTTTTTACTCCAATCTACTTCAGGGTTATGGGTTTGTAGCAATGGGAGTCCCAAGATGATAGGGAACATAGGTGAGCTGATAATGTCAAGGCAGAGGTATTCCTGATTAACAGAGTCTGTGATGGTGAGGATAGGTCGGGTTTCCTGGGTTACCGGCCTTGAGCTGGGTAAGGAGCCATCGGCCAGGTATATCTGTAGACTGTTCTTTTTATTCTGGAGGGGCAAACAAAGTATTTTGGCCAGGGCACAGTCCAGAAAGCAACTGCATGCCCCGGAATCAATAATTGCTAGAAACCGGACCTCCTCTCCAGCCACATGTAGGGAGACAGGGAGAACAACATGAGAAATGGAAGGGCCAGCAACTTGAAAGTTCATGACATGTTGTGGCCGAGATTACTAGGCCTGACAGGGCAGTTGCGGAGGACATGGCCGGCTCCACCACAATACAGGCACAGATTGGACTGCGGGCGGTGTTGCTTTTCATCCATGGTGAGAGGGGAACGGACCAGGCCTAACTGCATAGGTTCCTCTTCTGAAGTAATAGTGGAAGTCTGGGTAGGAGGTGCAGAGTGAACAGGTGGGATCCTGGGCAGCATCCAGGTGGGTGGAGAGGCATTCAGATCATCGCTCCTGCAGGTGTCTGTCCAGTTTTATGGTTAACTGGATTAGGCCTTAAAGGGTGATTCTACTCGGGCCAGTTCATCTTTGAGAGTCTCTGAGAGGCCCTGATGGTATTGGTATTTGAGGGCTGCCTCATTCCACCCGGTATCAGCGGACGATTTCCTGAAGTCAACGGTATAGTCTTCTACCGGACATTTTCCCTGGAGCAGATTATGCAGGACAGCTTTGGCCATGGCAGAGCATTGGGGATTGTCGTAGAGCTGGGCCATTGCTTCAAAGAATGCATCCACCGAGTTTAGCATGGGACTCTTTTGTTCTAGCAGATGATGAGCCCAGGCCCGGGGTTCATCAGCTAGTAGGGAAATGATGAACCCCACCTTTACAGTCTCTGTGGAAAAGGTTCTGGGCTGGAGGGCTAGATACAGCAGACTAGCATTCTTGAATGCCTTGAACTTTTTGCGATCTCCATCGAAGCACTCGGGTGTAGGTGCTCTGGGTTCTGGGGGTGATAACATCATGGCAGGAGCAGAGTTAACCTGATCTGGAAGTGAGGAGGCTGTTGTTGAACTGGTGGATGGTGCCCCAATGTCTGCAGGGGTTGAAGACACTGATAGGTGTTGCAAGCGGCCTTCTAGTTGAAAGTAACCCTCTTGCAGTCTCTGTACAGCCTGGGTGAGTGCGGTGACTTGCTGACATAAAGCCTCTAGGGGAGAGCCGTCTCTGTCAGCCTCTGACATGGCTGGATTGTACTGTTACGGACCTGGCCTGAGGCTGAGATGCTGAGAGAGGCTTCCCTTGTGGCTGAATGCAGTGTACCTCTGGAGTTGAGACAGAGGGTACAGTGCATAAAGAAGCACGGGTAACCAGTGGAGATGGGTGGACTTGTGCAGAAGACACTTGAAGACTGTAAAATCTGCAAAGGTAGTACAGCAGGAACTCTGGTAACAGTTTGTGGCTGTAAGCAGTCTTCCAAATGACGGTGAACACCTGACAGAGATGTAGCACACTTCTGGGTATGGACTGGAAACCAAGCGTATGGAAAGTCCGTAAGACAGGCCTGGGTCAGACACAGTTGTTCAGAGCAAGAGCAAGTCCGTAATACAGGCCGGGGGTCAAGCACAGGTGAGCAGGCAGAAGCAAGTCCATTAATCAGGCCGGGGGTCAAACACCAGGAATCAAGCAGGAACAAGTCAGTTAAGCAAGCCAGGGGTACAGGAGATGAAGTAGAGTGGAGTACATAGGCAGGCCGAGGGTCAAACAATGGAGAGCAAAGTCGAGGGACTTGGACACAGGACAATTGGACGAACGAAGTACAACACTGGGCCGAACCGAAGAATTGGGTGAGGACTAAACGAGAGGTAACAAACTGGGAGCCGGACGGA
>BLSH010103639.1:136166-158200 GCA_018402905.1 Glandirana rugosa | reverse complement strand
TGGACTTAGTGTGTCGACTAGTTAAGACTTGTGTTTATACTAGGTTTTATTTTGTCGCACCCCAGGGGGGTTAGGTATGGCAAAAAAAAACGGTACCTGAATGGTGCCTGCAGCTGCAGGCACCATTCAGATATCACTTCTCAAAGGCAGGACGTCATAGTACGTCCTCCTAAAGAGAAGTGGTTAAACATGGGTCTGGTATGGATTTGTTGGAGGGACTTCCACCCATTTTTTTAAAATTTTGGCATGAGGGTTCCCCTCAAAATCCATGCCAGACCTGAGGGTCTGGTATGGATTTGGGGGGGGGGAACTCACACCATTTTTTTTTTAATTTTGGCATGGGGTTCCCCTTAAAATACGTACCAGACCCAAAAAGGCCTGGTATGGATTGGGGGGACCCCACGCTGTTTTATTTTGGATCATATTTGTGTTCAGAATTGATCAGCTGTGTGATTCAGGTCCATAGAAGACAATGAGCCTAGAATTCGCATCTGAATCACATCGCAGTGCTCAGAAAACCCACAGGACTCTTTTCAAATTTGCCACAAATTCGCACTGCTGCTTCACCACATATATATGAACTGGCTCCATAGAAAGCCGCTTTGATTCACATATCATGCGAATCGGATGTGTTTCAAAACGCATCGAATTTGCATATATGTGAACAGAGTCTAATGGAATATTGGGCAGCTGTTGTAAATCCATTCTTAATGCTTATGTATACAGGTGGCTTTAAGGTGCCTACAGACAATACAGAGTCATTCTTTGATACCTGTGTGTTCATGGGGACTGCATAAAATGAAGCTGGTGATGGAAACACCCCTGAGAAATCAGGGGAAAAGGTGTCAGCTAAAATTTTCAGCTTAGTGTAGGAGTCTGCAAACTTCCTAAACAAAAGGTTCTTCAGACTTTAGGGGGTCCAGACTCTGGTCAGTGGGGGTAGAAAATGTCTTGGCATCAGTGGGAATAAAAAATGCCTCAGGCTTAGCGGTCAATGGAGGTAATAAAAAATGACTGTGGTTAGTAAAAGGAGGAATAGTGCCCCAGATATACATGGCTTCCAATGCCATCACCATGCTGATGACACTCAGCTCTATCTTTTACCCCCCCCCCCCCGGCCCACCCCCTAAATTTCTTAATGTACTACAATATATCATTATGGGTGTCACACAGTTTCCTAAAACTCAATCTGTCTAAAACTGAGCTTGTAATATTTCCTCCTCCCTGATCCCCCATTATGACTTTACCATTGAGATCAATTGTACAACTGTTTATCCCTCCACACACGTCAGAGTACTAGGTGTAATCCTAGACTATGACCTCTCTTTCTGGTCCCATATCCAATCACTGGCTAAATCTTGCCACCTTAACCTCTGTAACATTTCCAGAATTAGCTCCTTCTTAACTAACAACACTACAGAACAACTTATTCACTCCCTGGTTATCTCCGAACTTCACTACTGAAACTCCCTCCTCACTTCAGTCTATCATGCCTGCTGCTGCTAAACCCATAAACCTTTCTAACCGATCCTTGGTTGCTGCCCCTCTCTGCCAATCCCTTCACTGGCTTCCACTAGCCCAATGTATAAAATTCAAAATACCAGTCATGACATACAAAACCAACCACAACACTGCCCTCAGCTACATCACCAATCTTATCTGCAGATAATGCCCAAATCATCCTCTCCACTCCTCCCAAGAAATCTTGCTCTCTAGCTCTCATGTTACCCCCTCCCATGCTCGCCTCCAGCTCTCACATCCCCTGGAACTCCCTACCCCAGTATGTCCGGTTAGCTCCTACCCTGTCAGCCTTTAGGCGATCCTTGAAAATGAATTTATTCAGGGAAGCCTACCCCAACTCCATCTAAAAACTGTACTCCAGCCATCTCCATCAGGTCATCCCCTGCAGCTTTTACCTTTTGTACCACCTCTCCCTCCACTGTATGCTGGCACTGAATAATAATAATAATAATCATTGGTATTGGTTGGAGTAATAGTCTTCCATCATTGGTATTAAATGGAAGAAGAATAGTGCCCTATCATTGGTATAAGCGGGAGGAATAGTGCAATATCACTGGTACCAGCGGGAGGGATAGTGCAACATCATTGGTACCAGCAGGAGGTATAGTGCCCCATCATTAATATCAGTGAGAAGAATAGTTCCCCATTGTTGTTATCAGTGAAAGGAATAGTACTAGTACCCCATCATTGATATCAGTGAGAGGAATAGTGCCCCATTGCTGGTATCAGTGGGAGGACTAGTGTCCAAATGATGGTGACACTGTGAGGAATAGGGCTCATCATTGTTACAGTGGGAGGAATAGTGTTCCATCATTGGTATAAGTGGGGGGAATAGTGTCACATTATTGTTTTAAGTGAGAGGAATAGTGCCCCATCTCTGGTATCAGTGGAAGTATTATTTCCCCATCATTGATATCAGTGGGAGGAATAGTGTTCCATCATTGGTATCTAGGGATGAGCCGAACAACCCTCGGTTTGGTTCAGTTTGCACCAGAACATGTGAACAGGCAAAAAGTTTGCGCGAACATTCGAACACCGTTAAAGTCTATGGGGCCCGAACATGAAAAATAATTTTAAAGGCTTATATACAATGTTATTGCCCTAAAATGTGTATGGGGACCCGGGTCCTGCCCTAGATTACATGTATCAATTTAAAAAAAAGGTTTTAAATTGATCATTTTTTTCAGGAGCGGTGATTTTAATAATGCTTAAAATGAAAAAAAAAATGAAAAATTATTTTAACCACTTGACCACTGGGCACTTAAACCCCCTTCCTAACCAGACCAATTTTCAGCTTTCAGTGCTCTCACATTTTGAATGACAATTACTCAGTCATACTACACTGTACCCGTATGAAATGTTTGTCCTTTTTTTCACACAAATAGAGCTTTCTTTTGGTGGTATTTAATCACCATTGGGGTGTTTATTTTTTGAGCAATAAATAGAAAAATACCAGACATTTTGTAAAAAAATGCCTTTTTCTTTATTTCTGTTATAACATTTTGCAAATTAGTAATTTTTCTTCATAAATTTTGGCCAAAATTTATGTTGCTATATATCTTTGATAAAAATAACCCAAATTAGTGTATATTATTTGGTCTTTGTGAAAGTTATAGAGTCTACAATATATGGTGCCAATCACTGAAAATTGATCACACCTGATGCACTGACTCATTTCTTGAGGGCCTAACAAGACAGAAAAGTACAAACACCCCCCAAATTACCCCTTTTTGGAAAGTAGACAGTCCAACGTATTTAGTAAGAGGCATGGCAAATTTTTTGTAGTTGTCATTTTTTCCCACAATTATTTGCAAAATGAAGATTTTTTTTTCAGTTTTATTTTCCCAAAATTGTCATATTAAAAGATTATTTCTCACACCCAGCATATGCATACCACCAATTACACCCCAAAACACATTCTGCTACTCCTCCTGAGTATGGCGATGCCACATGTGTGAGACTTTTACACAGCCTGGCCACATACAGAGGCCTAACATGCAGGGAGAACCATCAGTCGTTCTAAGGACATAAATTACACATATAATTTCCTGACTACCTCTTGCATTTTTGAAGGTCCTGGAGCACCAGGGCAATGGAAACGCCCAAAAAATTACCCCATTTTGGAAAGTAAACACCCCAACGTATATTCTATGAGGCATAATAAGTCTTTTGAATGGTTAATTTTTTCCACAAGTTTTTGGAAAATGTGTAAAGAAAATGAAAACGCATTTTTTCTTTTACACAAGGTTTTTCCATTTATACAATATTTCTAACACACGGCATGTACCTAGCAAAAATTTCACCCTAAAATATATTCTGCTACTCGTCCCGAGTATGGCAATACCACATGTGTGACACGTTTACACAGCCTGGCCACATACAGAGGCCCAATATGCAGGGAGCACCATCAGGTGTTCTAAGGACATAAATTACACATATAATTTCCTGACTACCTCTTGTACTTTTGAATGTCCTGGAGCACCAGGGCAATGGAAACGCCCAAAAAATGACCCCATTTTGGAAAGTAAACACCGCAACGTATATTCTATGAGGCATAATGAGTATTTTGAACTGTTCATTTTTTCCACAAGTTTTTGGAAAATGTGAAAAGAAAATGAAAATGCATTTTTTTTTACACAAAGTTGTCCATTTATACAATATTTCTAACACACAGCATGTACCCAGCAAAAATTTCACCCTAAAATATATTCTGCTACTTGTCCCGAGTATGGTGATACCACATGTGTGACACAGCCTGGCCACATACAGAGGCCCAACATGCAGGGTGCACCATCAGGCATTCTAGGGGAATACATTTCAAACCTAATTTGACTACCTATTACATTATTGTGAGGCACGGTGGTGGCACTGATGGGCGCTGTAGTGGCACTGATGGGTGCTGTAGTGGCACGGATGGGTACTGTAATGGCATGGATGTGTCATGCATGAGAACTCATGTGGCATGGATGAGCATGAATGAGGCATAAATGAGCACGAATGGGGGTGATTAAGCCATAGATGGGGATGACTGAGCACGGATGGATGGGTGAGCACGGATGCATTGATGAACACGCATGCATGGGTGAGCACGCATGCATGGGTGAGTACAGATGGATGGCTGAACACAGATGGATGGGTGAGCACGGATGGATGGGTGAGCACGGATGGATGGTAGAGCATAGATGCATGGGTGAACACGGATGAGGCTGGATTGGTGAGCATGGATGAGGCTGCATGGGTGAACATGACTGGATTGGTGAGCACGGATGCATGGGTGAGCATGGCTGGATGGGTAAACACAGATGCATGGGTGAGCACAGATGGATGGCGGAGCACGGATGCATGGGTGAGCACAGATGGATGGCAGAGTATGGATGCATGGCTGAGCACGAATGCATGGGTGAGCACAAATACATGGGTGAGCACGAATGCATGGGTGAGCACGGATGGATGGGTGAGCACGGATGCAAGGGTGAGCACGGATGCAAGGGTGAGCACAGATGGATGGCGGAGCACGAATACATGGGTAAGCACAGATGCATGGGTGAGCACGGGTGCATGGGTGAACACGGATGAGGCTGGATGGGTGAGCACGGATGAGGCTGCATGGGTGAGCATGATTGGATTGGTGAGCACGGATGCATGGGTGAGCATGGCTGGATGGGTGAGCATGGATGCATGGGTGATGGATGAGTGAGCACGGATGCATGGGTGACGGATGAGTGAGCATGGATGGATGAGCACGGATGCATGGGTGACGGATGAGTGAGCACGGATGGGTGAGCACGGATGCATGGGTGATGGATGAGTGAGCACGGATGCATGGGTGACGGATGAGTGAGCATGGATGAGTGAGCACGGACGGGTGAGCATGGATGCATGGGTGACAGATGAGTGAGCATGGATGGGTGAGCATGGGTGACCGATGAGTGAGCATGGATGCATGGGTGAAGGATGGGTGAGCATGGATGGGTGGGCATGGATGCATGGGTGACAGATGGATGAGCACAGATGGGTGAGCATGGATGCATGGGTGACCGATGAGTGAGCACGGATAGGTAAGCATGGACGCATGGGTGACGGATGGGTGAGCACAGATGCATGGGTTACAGATTGGTGGGCACAGATGGGTGAGCACGGATGCATGGGTGGCGGATGGGAGAGCACAGATGCATGGGTGACAGATGGGTGAGCACGGATTGGTGAGCACGGATGTATGGGTGACGGATGGGTGAGCATGGGTGACGGATGGGTGGACACAGATGGGTGAGCACGGATGCATGGGTGATGGATGGGTGAGCACGGATGCATGGGTGACAGATGGGTGGGCATGGATGGGTGGGCACAGATGGGTGGGCATGGATGAGGGTGCATGGATGAGGCTGCATGGATGAGGCTGCATGGGTAAAGCTGGATGGGTGGATGGGGGTCCCTGCCTGGCACATATTGGTGCTGTGGGCACTTCAGATCCTGCCCACAGCACCACTGCATCTCCTCTCTCCCCCCTCTCCTGTCACACTGCACCGATCGGTGTGGAGAAGGGAGAGACAAGCCGGCACTTCCGCCGGCTTGTTTACATGTGATGCTCCGTCATTTGATTGAGCGATCACGTGGTAAACGGCCGCTGCAAGCGGCCATTTACCTTGATCCGTGATGCGCTGGGTCTCACGGACCCGGCGGTCATGGATGCTCCCAGGGGTGCGCAGGATGAGCACGGATGCATGGGTGACGGATGAGTGAGCACGGACGGGTGAGCACGGATGCATGGGTGACAGATGAGTGAGCATGGATGGGTGAGCATGGGTGACCGATGAGTGGGCATGGATGCATGGGTGAAGGATGGGTGAGCATGGATGGGTGGGCATGGATGCATGGGTGACAGATGGATGAGCACGGATGGGTGAGCATGGATGCATGGGTGATCGATGAGTGAGCACGGATGGGTGAGCATGGACGCATGGGTGACAGATGGGTGAGCACAGATGCATGGGTTACAGATGGGTGGGCACAGATGGGTGAGCACGGATGCATGGGTGGCGGATGGGAGAGCACAGATGCATGGGTGACAGATGGGTGAGCACGGATGTATGGGTGACGGATGGGTGAGCATGGGTGACGGATGGGTGGACACAGATGGGTGAGCACGGATGCATGGGTGATGGATGGGTGAGCACGGATGCATGGGTGACAGATGGGTGGGCATGGATGGATGGGCACAGATGGGTGGGCATGGATGGATGGGCACAGATGGGTGGGCATGGATGAGGGTGCATGGATGAGGCTGCATGGATGAGGCTGCATGGGTGAAGCTGGATGGGTGGATGGGGGTCCCTGCCTGGCACATATTGGTGCTGTGGGCACTTCAGATCCTGCCCACAGCACCACTGCATCTCCTCTCTCCCCCCTCTCCTGTCACACTGCACCGATCGGTGTGGAGAAGGGAGAGACAAGCCGGCACTTCCGCCGGCTTGTTTACATGTGATGCTCCGTCATTTGATTGAGCGATCACGTGGTAAACGGCCGCTGCAAGCGGCCATTTACCTTGATCCGTGATGCGCTGGGTCTCACGGACCCGGCGGTCACGGATGCTCCCAGGGGCGCGCAGGAGCGCGATTCTGGGAGGACGTAATAGTACGCCCTCCCAGAATAATGGATCCCACTTGCGGCCGTGTATATACATTACACGGTCTGCAAGTGGTTAAATATTGTGCCTGGGGGGTGTCCTTAGTCTGTGTGTAAAAGGGCGCACCCCTGTGAGGTGTAGAACATAGCCAGAGCAAAATGACATTTCCATAGGAAAAATTGTCATTTAAAGTTAATGTAATATATTGCCAGTTCCCTGCAATATATAAAAAAAATCACTGAAAAAAAGTGCGTGGGATTCCCGCCCCCTCCCCACAGTCCAAACCAGGGTCTTCGGGTCTGGTTTAGATATTAAGGGGAACCAAATTTTAAAAAAAATTGATGTGGGCCCTTATCCGAGCATGCAGCCCTGGTCAGTTAGGATGGTGCGGGGTTCCCCTTAAAATCCATACCAGACCTGAAGGACCTGGTACGGACTTTGGGGGGGACCCCTACGCAATTTTTTTTTAAATTTTGGCGTGGGGTTCCCCTTAAAATCCATAACAGACCTAAAGGGCCTGGTATGGACTTTGGGGGGACACCTATGCAATTTTTTGGGTAGGGTTCCCCTTAAAATACATAACAGACCTGAAGGGTCTGTTACCGACTTTGGGGGGGAACCCTACGCAATTTTTTTTTTTTTTAATTTTGGTGCGGGCCCTGCTGCTGTAAATTATTTAAAAATTGTGATGACATGCCCCAGTCAAACCGGTGCTGAAAAATTGGGCCTTGGGTGTTGGCGGTGCCAGAACACTGTAACCCCTTGCAGTTACTCTTGTTGGGTGCAGGAACAGGTCCTGCTGTTGTAAATTATTTTAACTACTTAAGGCCTGGAGCCCTTTTTTACACTTGTTGTTTGCAAGTTAAAATCATTTTTTTTGCTAGAAAATTACTTAGAACCCCCAAACATTATATATTTTTTAAACACCCTAGAGAATAAAATGGCGATCGTTACAATACTTTTTGTCACAAGGTATTTGCACAGCGGTCTTTCAAGAGCAATTTTTTGGGGAAAAAAATAGCTTTTTTGAGTTAAAAAATAAGACAACAGTAAAGTTTTTTGTATATTGTGAAAGAGGATGTTACGCCTAGTAAATAGATATCATACATGTTACGGTTGAAAATTGCGCACACTTGCGGAATGGCGACAAACTCTGGTAGTTAAAAATCTCCATAGGCGACGCTTTAAAAAAAATTAACGGTTACCAGGTTAGAGGTGCAGAGGAGGTCTTTTGCCAGAATTATTGCTCACAGTCTGGCAATCGTGGCGATACCTCACATGTGTGGCTTGAACACCGTTTTCATATGCGGGGGCGTGACTTACTTATGCATTTTCTTTTCTGCACGAGCTTGCGGGGACAGTGGTGCTTTAATTTCTTTTTTTATTTATTTAATTTTATTTATTTTTGTTAACACTGTTCCTTTAAAAAAAAAAAAAAAATCTGATCACTTTTATTTCTATCACAAGAAATGTAAACATCCCTTGTAATACTAATATATGGTGACAGGTACACTTTATGGAGGGATGGGGGGTCTAAAAGACCTCCCATCCCTCCTTTGCACTTCACAGTATTCAGATCACCAAAGACGGCAATTCTGAATACTGTAATTTTTTTAAAAACCTGCGCTGTTTGTCGCCGAGTAAACTGGAAGTGACCTTGTGATGTCGCTTCTGGAAATGTACGAAGGAGTCCCAATCGAAGCCGATTCCGGCTTCCACAGGGACTCCACACAGTGGCCAGAAGCGTTGGATTGGAGCTCCAGTCACCCAGTGGGATGGGAGACTGGAGAAGAGTCAGAGGACAGTGACGGGAGGGGGGATGGCCCCTCCCACTCCCTGGGATAAAGACCGAGCGGCTTCCGAGCCGGTTCAGCCATTATCACCGGATAGCCGGCCATCTGCTCTAAAATACGGTACTGGGGTATAGCCTGTAGCTGCAAGGCTATACCCTGATATATCCAGTTAAAGCTGCTGCCGTCTATAAACGGCGATTCACGTTAAGTGGTTAAAAATTGTGATGTCATGATCCAGTTAAAGCTGCTGCCGTTTATAAACGGCGATTCACGTTAAGTGGTTAAAAATTGTGATGTCATGCCCCAATCAAACAGGTGGTGAAAACTTGGGCCTTGGGTGTTGTCAGTGCCAGAACACTGTAACCCCTTGCAGTTACTCTTGTTGGGCACAGGAATGGGCCCTGCTGTTGTAAATTAGTTTAACCACTTAACGCGAATAGCTGTTTATAAATGGTGGCTGCTAAGAGTGGAAGTATTGGGGTATAGTCAGCAGCTACAGGCTATACCCTGGTACCGTTTTTTAGAGCAGGCTATCCGGTGATAACAGCCAATCCGGCTCAGGAGCCGCTCGGTCGTTGTCCCAGGCAGCAGGAGTGGACATCCCCCCCTCCCGCCACCGTCCGCTGCTCTACTCCAGCCTCCCGTCCCACCAGGAGACCGGAGCTCCAATCCGGCACATCCGCTGGCTGTGTGGAGTCCCTGTGGAAGCCGGAATCAGCTTAGATCGGGACTCCTTCGTACATATCCGGAAGCAACGTTACAACGTCACTTCTGGTTTACTCGGTGGCTAACGACGCCAGTTTTAAAAAAAATGACAATATTCACAATTGCAGTTTTTGGTGATCTGAATACTGTGAAGTGTAAACGAGGGATGGTTGGACCCCCCATCCCTCCATAAAGAGTACCTGTCACCATATATTACTAGCACAAGGGATGTTTACATTCCTTGTGATAGCAATAAAAGTGATCAGATTTTTTTTTAAAGGAACATTATTAAAAGAAAAAATAAAATGAAATAATAATAATAAAAAAAAAAAAATTTTAAAGCGCCACAGTCCCCAAAAGCTCGTGCAGCAAAGAAAATGCATACATAAGTCGTGCGCGCATATGAAAACGGTGTTCAAACCACAGATGTTAGGTATCGCCGCAATCACCAGAATGTGAGCAATAGTTCTAGCAAAAGACCTCCTCTGCACCTCTAACTTGGTAACGTTAAAAAAGTGTAAAGCGCCACCTATGGAGATTTTTAAGTACAGGAGTTTGTTGCCATTCCGTGAGTGTGCGCAATTTTCAACCGTAACATGTATGGTGTCTATTTTTTCAGTGTAACATCCTCTTTCACAAAAGTATTGCAATGATCGCCATTTTATTCTCTAGGGTGTTTGAAAAAAATATGTATAATGTTTGGGGGTTCTAAGTAATTTTCTATAAAAAACAAACTGATTTTAACTTGTGAACAACAAATGAAAAAAAGGGCTCTGGGGGTTAAGGGGTTAAAAAACTGTATATATTTTAAGACACCACATCAAGTGTACTATATACCGTACGTACACCCCCGAATGCACTATAATGCACTGATATATAGTGTACACTCAATACGCTGTGTATATTTATATATATATATATATATATATATACATATATATTAGACTGTGTGTGTGTGTATATATATATATATATATATATATATATATATATATATATATATATATATATACAGTATCTCACAAAAGGGAGTACACCCCTCACATTTCTGTAAATATTTTATTATATCTTTGTTCTGTGACAACACTGAATAAATGACATTTTGCTACAATGTACAGTAGTGAGTGTACAGCTTGTATAACAGTGTTAATGTACTGTCCCCTCAAAATAACTCAACACAGAGCCATTAATCTTTAAGCCGCTGGCCAAAAAAGTGAGTACACCCTTAAGTGAAAACATCCAAATTGGGCCCAATTAGCCTTTTTACCTCTCTGGTGTCATGTGACTTGTTAGTGTTACACGGTCTCAGGTGTGAATGGAGAGCAGGTGTGTTAAATTTGGTGTTATCACTCTCACTCTCTCATACTGGTCACTGGAAGTTCAACATGGCACCTCATGGCAAAGAACTATCTGAGAATCTAAAACAAGAAATTGTTGCTCTACATAAATATGGCCTAGGCTATAAGAAGATTGCCAAGACCCTGAAACTGAGCTGAAGCACAGTGGCCAAGACCATATAGCGGTGTAACAGGACAGGTTCCACTCAGAACAGCCTCGCCATGGTCAACCAAAGAAGTTCAGTACACATGCTCAGCATCATATCCAGAAGTTGTCTATGAGGGATAGACGTATGAGTGCTGCCAGCATTGCTGCAGAGGTTGAATGGGTGGGGGGGGGTCAGCCTGTCAGTGCTCAGACCATACGCTGCACACTGCATCAAATTAGTCTACATGGCTGTCGTACCAGAAGAAAGACTCTTCTAAAGATGATGCACAAGAAAGCCCGCAAACAGTGTGCTGAAACAAGCAGACTAAGGACATGGATAACTGGAACCATGTCCTGTGGTCTGATGAGACCAGGATAAACGTATTTGTTTCAGATGGTGTCAAGCATATGTGGTGGCAACCAGGTGAGGAGTACAAAGACAAGTGTCTTGCCTACAGTCAAGCATGGTGGTGGGAGTGTCATGGTCTGGGGCTGCATGAGTGCTGCCGGCACTGGAGAGCCACAGTTCATTGAGGGAACCATGAATGCCAACATGTACTGTGACATACTGAAGCAGAGCATGATCCCCTCCCTTCAGAGACTGGGCCGCAGAGCAGTATTCCAACATGATAACAGTCCTCCAGGGCGACCACTGCCTTGCTAAAGAAGCTGAGGGTAAAGGTGATGGACTGGCCAAGCATGTCTCCAGACCTAAACCCTATTGAGCATCTGTGGGGCATCCTCAAATGGAAGGTGAGGAGTGCAAGGTCTCTAACATCCACTAGCTCCATGATGTCATCATGGAGAAGTGAAAGAGGACTCCGTTGGCAACCTCTGAAGCCCTGGTGAACTCCATGCCAAAGAGGATTAAGGCAGTGCTGGAAAATAATGATGGCTACACAAAATATGGACACTTTGGGCCCAATTTGGACATTTTCACTTAGGGGTGTACTCACTTGTGTTGCCAACGGTTTAGACATTAACCCCTTCAGATCTGCGCTATAGCCGAAGTACGGCTCCAGCACGAATCTGAATTTCCAGGTGGATGTCCATGGACGTCCTGCCCTTGTGTGTGCTCCTGGTGCACACTCACAGGCGGCGGCGGTGTGCGCGCAGCCGCCGCAGACTCTATGGGTGTGCCCGTGGGTCGGGCGGACTCGATGTCCGCCCGAGACCCGCGATCGCCTTACAGAGCTGCAGAACGGGGAACCGGCGGTGTAAACATGGCAGTTCTCTGTTCTGTGACAGGGGGCATGACAGATCTACTGATCCCTGTCACTGGGATCAGTTAGATCTGTTCTGTCCCGGCCAGCCCCCCCCCCCCCCCCACAGTTAGAACATACAGAGGGAACATAGTTAACCCCTTCACTGCCCCCTGCAGGTTAACCCCTTCAATGCCAATGACATTTATTCAGTAATCAGGGGCTATTTAAATTTCTGATCCCTGTATAAATGTCTCTGGTCCCAAAAAAGTGTCAAAAATGTCCAACATGTCCGCTCCAATATTGTAGTCCCAATAAAAAGCGCAGATCGCCGCCATTACTAGTAAAAAATAAATAAATAATAAAAACTCCATAAATCAATTCCTATAGTTTGTAAACATGATAACTTTGGCGCAAACCAATCAATTTACGCCGAGTGCGATTTTTTTTACCAAAAATATGTAGAAGAATATAAATTGGCCAAACCTGATGAATAATTTGTTTTATTATTATTTTTTTTTTATTTGTATTATAGCAAAAAGTAAAAAAATATTGTTCTTTTTTCAAAATTGGCAGTCCTTGTTTGTTTATAGCGGCGATCAGAAATGAGGCAGAGGTGATCAAATACCACCAAAAAAAAAGGTCTATTTGTGGGGAAAAAAATGATATAAATTTTGTTTCGGTACAATGTCGCACAATGGCGTAATTGTCATTCAAAATGTGACAGCGCTGAAAGACAAAAATTATATATTATATACTATACTTTGAATTAGCTGTATATATCGTCTACTACACTAAAGGCATTGCATATATATATATATATATATATATATATATATATATATATATATAATATATATATATATATATATATATATATATATATATATATATATACACACACTGGGTAGGTATATATATATTTTTGCACTGCCTGACTGTATACAGATAGTACTATCTATCTTTTTTTTCTTTTTATCTATCTTTCTTTCTATCTATCTATCTATCTATCTATCTATCTATCTATCTATCTATCTATCTATCTTTTTTTTTCTTTATTTTCACAATTACCTATCTAGCTAAACTGTCTGCAATCCGCAACCTAAACTATCTATCTATCACCACGTTTCACACACTACATAAAGCCGCTGTACCCAAAATGTCCATGTTTTGTTCCCCAAACCACTTGGTTATCACTTTTGCCTTATGGCAAGGTGCTCCATCATGCTGGAAAAGGCATTGTTCCTCATCAAACTGTTCTTGGATGGTTGAGAGAAGTTGCTCTCGGAGGATGTTTTCGCACCATTCTTTATTCATGGCTGTGTTCTTTTGCAAAATTGTGAATGAGCCCATGCCCTTGGTTGAGAAGCAACTCCACATATGAATGGTCTCAGGGTGCTCTACTGTTGGCATGACACAGGACTTATGGTAGCGGTCACCTTTTCTTCTCCGGGCAAGATTTTTTCTGGATGCCCCAAACAATCAGATAGGGAATCATCAGAGAAAATTACTTTACCCCAGACCTCAGCAGTCAAAAAGTCTTCACCTCATTGTGCGGGCAGATATACACACACCTGCCTGCTGCCATTCCTGAGCAAGCTCTGCACTGGTGATGGCCTGTTCCCACAACTGTAGGAGACAATCTTGGCACTTGCTGGACTTTCTTTGGCTCCCTAAACCCTTCTTCACAAATGCAGTGGAAATGTTTTTTATGGGATTAAGTTAATTTTCATGGCGAAGAGGGACATTGCAATTTATCTGATCACTCTTCATAACATTCTAGAGTATATGTAAATTGCCATCATAAAAACTAAGGCAGCAGACTTTGTGAAAATGAATATTTGTTTCATTCTCAAAACTTTTGGCCACAGCTGTACATAGTGAAGTGACTGGCCTCAGGTGATACACAAACAGTTAACAAATCCTCTGACATAAGTTGTACCTGTCTATCTGCAATCTTCTCTTCTCTACTCTACATCCATTCACAGTGTCGAATTGTGTGTCTGAGGGTCCAGAAAAAAGGGGGCAGAGAGTGGAAATTACATTCTGCAGAGTTCAGTGAGAAGAGCTCTGACAGCTGATTGGAGGGAAGGCACACCCCCTCCACACAGCTCACTGGAACAGAACTGCAGCTGCCAATCTGCTAGAGGTCCCTCCTCTGTCACCTTTTTTCTCGTGATGTCAGGAAAACTTGTCAGAAGTGACCCATGCTGATAGCAGAGGAAAAAAAACAGCAGACAAAAATGACACTTAGTGCTCTTAATTGAGACAAGTATACACTATAGAGGGATATGCTTTGTTCATATTTCATGTCTGAGGTTTACAATTACTTTAAACAGATATTTTGACACATACTGAAAGTTATATGGCAATTTTTACAGATTTTTTTATTTCACTGTGCTTGTTAGCGCTTGTCTAATGGGCCATACAAGACCTAATGATCATCTTGAGCAACTCTCAATTTTTTTTGCAACAATTGTGAAAAAAATATCAAAGAATAAGAGCTCTCGAAATATATTTTTTTTCAGATAACAATAAAATGAAAGCACATACAATGAAGTGTCCAAAATCAGGAACAAATGTTAAAATATTGGAATGGAGTGGAGCACTGCATATTTCCTATATAAGCTGCTGCGGCACTTAACATCAAAGCAGAGAGGCTCCTTTGCCCGAGTCCTTTGTGATTTCAGGTTTTATGTACACATGCCATAACAGGCTGACAGAGAAGCTTTCACATAGTCTGCATGGTATGTATTTTGTTTTTATTAAAGTCTGGTTTTTCATTACTGTTATATTAGTTTAAGTGGCAGTACAATAAATGTGTAAGATGTCATGTCTGGAATTTCTAGATGACCATGTACAACAGCTTCTGATTGTTCCACATGCAAATGATCACTTTGTATCTAAAATGCACATCCACCGAATAGTGCCTGCTGAATAAATTCTCCAGGAAGGAAGGTATGCTCAGGGGCATATCTACTGTAAGGCAAACAAGGTGTTTGCGGTGGGCGGCATTTTTGGGGGGGGGTGGCGGTGTCGCCCCCAGAAAACCGCGCTATAGCCGAATGACGGCTACAGTGCAGTCGTCCAGTTCTGGGAGGATGTCTATATTGACTTGCGACTCTTGAATCACGCCTTCTGCACTGATGACCCCGCCATGCTCTGTGATCACTGTGCAATCACAGCGGCTCTTTACCATGTGCTCAGCTGTGTCCAATCACAGTTGATCACAATGTAAACACACTTGCCGGTTATTGCCATTCCTTTCCTTACACTGTCAGCGTGAGGAGAGGAGAGCCAGTAACCCACCAGCGTGAAAGGGGACATCTACACTGATATTCAGGGCACTAATCATCAGTGTCCTGATTATCAGTGCAGCTCCAACGGTGCCCATCAGTGCTGCCTATCAGTGCCAATCAGTGCTTCCAATCAGCGCCCATCAGTGCTGCCAATCAGTGCCAATCAATGCTGTCAATCAGTGCCCATCAGTGCTGTCAATCAGTGCCTCCTCATGAGTGCCCCCTATCAGTGCCCATCAGTGCCGCCTATCAGTGCCCATCAGTACCGCATATCAGTGCAGCTTCATCAGTGCCTCCTTTTCAGTGCCCACCAGTGGTGCCATATCCTCTGCCTTGTTGACCCCATCCTCTGCCCCATTGACCACCTTTGTGGCAATCATTTCTCAGGGTCTGATGAGGAAGCCACAGCTGTTCACTATGAACAGCTGCAGCTTTTTCATCAGACCCTGAGACAAGGATGATATACCGCGGCTGGAGTGGCACAAATTTAGATGGGGGGCCCGATTTTAGTCTTGCCTAGGGCAGCACAAAACCAAAAAACACCACTGGGTATACTTAATCATAAGAGAAATAAGGAAATCACCTGGATAACCCAGCTTTAAGTATATTTGACTTTGAATGTGTTTAACTAGCCAAGGATTTGTATTTCTGTCCATCCAGTTCAGAGATTTACATGGACCTGTCTTTTTGTCTGCTGCTGTTAAGTAGTATAACCTGGTAACCTCCTTGACCACAGCCTGTGACTGGACTATGATCGGACAGAGGGGATTCATGAGCTCTCTCTACTTTTTCCTTTTATCAGCATGTTTCTTCCACAACCATTCCTATATACTGAACATCTAATGTACAGCGGATTAAATGAAGCTGAGTCAAACTTGAATACTCCAATTGCAATTAAAAGAAACAAATTGTAATAAATTCATAACTGCATTAAGTGTTGTTTTTTATATATACATGAAGTACAATTTTAAGATGGAATTAGAATCAAAACTCCAAAAACTTAGAAATAGGTAGGATTTAGAACTCATATGCATACCAAAGCAGAGCACTTATCAGATTTCCTGCTTTGTGTATCACAGGAATGCCAGGGAGTGCTCTCCATTTTCTACCATATCATCTACTAATGTCACCGACATATGGGATTGTAATTCAGTAGCACAAAATTTGATTCTCACTTTGCAGTTTGAATGCCAATAAAATGCACTGGAGAATCAAACAGTGCAGTGGGAAAGTCAGTGACAGGATTCAATCTCTGTCATGGAACAGCTTATAGAAGACAGTAGACTGCCAACAGAAAAGCTTTATGTGTACACCAAGCATGCTGGGATTTCTGATGTCAATGTAACCATAAAAATTCTAACAGTTTTATCTGCTTTGATATGACACACCATCTTCTTGGTGTAATCCCACCTCAAGGTAGAAAAGGCACTCTCTAGTCAAGTATGTACAAGCAACATGATTCAGGGGATAAAGACCTACTTTGTTAACTGTCCACGGTTTTTATCCCACTCTTCCCAGTCCCATAGTGTATACCTGGCTGCCATGCTAGCTAAATTCCTAAGGCTGCCAGTAATTATGCCTTCAAATGGTTCTGGATCCAGTCCTGCAAAAATGCAGATCATTTGTTTTCTGGTTCCAAGCAGTGTTATCTATAGTCTTCAGAGAGAAGATACATAGAAGAGAATCATTGTGAGGATGGGCTACGGTCACACCTAGAAGCCCCATAAAATCCTGAAGTTCTGGCTACAAAATATGTGAGATTCAGAATAAAGGCACAGGAAGTGGGCTTTCTGATTTTAGCTTACTTGCAATGTTTCTGGGTAAGCATCAACAATTTACAGATATTCATTACTGCCTGATGTCATCACTTAACATTATATGTAGATTGGGCATATACAGTAAATATATATTTTATTTATGTATTGTACTGCATTTTACATTTGTACATTTAGGATTCTCTTGTATAATATGCCTGGAACATGTAAGCACACTTAGAAACCATTTTTTTTATTTTCTGAATAATCAAATTCATTTTTTTTTATCTTTTCTTGCGTCCATAAATGGCCAATTGTACAACACTATAAGGCAATACATGTCAGTAAGCATCTGCTTTAATTTACACTTGTATTAAGAGAGGTATGGACATCGGAGCGAGAGCCATCATTTTGCCCCTGTACAAATCATTAGTAAGACCTCATCTGGAATATGCAGTTCAGTTTTGGGCACCAGTTCACAAAAAGGATATCGGGGAACTGCAGAAAAGGGCAACCAAACTGATAAGAGGCATGGAGGAGCTCAACTATGAGGAAAGATTAGAGGAACTGAATTTATTCTCTCTAGAGAAGAGGAGATTAAGGGGGACGGGGGGTATGTTCAACATATACAAATACATAAGGGGTCCGTATAGTGAACTTGGTGTTGAGTTATTCAATATAAGGTCATCACAGAGAAAAAGGGGGCACTCTTTACGTTTAGAGGAAAAGAGATTTCATCTCCAAATACAGAAAGGTTTCTTCACAGCAAGAGATGTGAAAATGTGGAATAGACTCCCTCCAGAGGTGGTTCTGGCCAGTTCAGTAGATTGTTTTAAAAAAGGCCTGGATTCTTTCCTTAATGTACATAATATAACTGGGTACTGACAGTTATAGGTAAAGTTGATCCAAGGAATATCCGATTGCCTCCTAGGGATCAGGAAGGACTTTTTTCACCTGCTGAAGCAAATTGGATCATGCTTTGCCGGGGTTTGTGCCTTCCTTTGGATTTTTTATTGGTTGAACTAGATGGACTTGTGTCTTTTTTCCACCTGACTATGTAACTATGTAACACTGCATGTCAGTAAGCATCTGCTTTGAAAGTGTATAGTTTAACAAATGGAACAGGTCAATGTTTTCCACGGGCACCAAAATTCCCCAAACTGACCCTAAGCTTTAATGATCAATAAGGTCACAGCTGATAATTAAATTGAAGTTAGTCTAATCAATAATGACAGTAAAGCCTGCTACAAAACATATATTCATTCAGGCCTGTTGCACAAACAATCTGAAATTTGGTAGTCTGGCTTATCAATTCTGTCAACAGTCTCAAAGATGGGCAAAGGAATCAGGCACAAAAATAATGAATTGTATCTTATAATCTTTGGATTTGACAAACAATGTAGTTTGATAGTGATGTCATGAAAGTTTAGATGCCAACCTATATAATCATGCTAAAGGAACATAGCCCAAGCACAGTCAACCAGACATTATTTTTCATCTGAACTTTTGGTATGTATGGATCTAATGGTTAGCTTAGCTAAACTATGTAATACATGTTATCAAGTATTAATCAAAAGTCAGCAATTTCAAACACACTTCACATTTATACAGATAAGGTTAAAAAAGACCATTTGCTTGAGTCTCGTTCTTAAAATCCGCAAATAGAGGTGTGGCTCAGAGCAACCAGGTTGCAGAAGTAATTTTTCTTAATGAAAAGTAGAAAAGCACTTCTCTTTTATGGGCATCACAGTGAATAAATGTTGCCCAGTGTTCTGTTTGTCTGTTGTTGCTAATTCCTAAGAAAGAATAATATAGAATATCTGACATCTAGACAAAATGAAATAAATACAGTTCAAAGCAAACATATGATTCTGATACAACCTTTTATATTTTAGCTGGTAAGATTCAGTTGGGAGGTCGAAAATATTATCAGAGTTCTAATTGGTTTTTATGAATGTTATTTTTTTAAAATAAGCCCTAGTGATATATCAGAAAGATGAAACTCATATAACATCACCTTTAATTACATGGCTGTGAATTTCACATCTCTGCTGTATTTCCTACAGAATGAGCTCTTTTTCCTGACTGACACTTTCATTTCGTCTAATTTTAAACAGTGACCTCGTGCCATCTGGTTAACCCAAGGGGTAACAATTTCCCCTGAGAAGCCCAGATACTAAATTTGAATATATTTACATATTTAACTGAAATAAATGGCCTTCTCATAATTTTTTGCAGTGTTTTCTCATAAAATGTTTAGTCCATTTTGCATCCTTAATAATTGTTGATCATGTAGACCATGGTTTTAATAAAGAGAGCATTTACACTCATAATTGTGAAGAGCCATTGTTCATAGACATTTCTAATGATAGTTATACTGACCAAGTTCATCTTTGTATAATAGGGATAAGCATGCAATGTAAGTCCAATCATTTTTTTCCCAATTTTGCATATTCTGTATTCTTCGCTTAGTTCAGTCTGTGTGGGACATCAACTCCTTTAGTCTTCCATGTAATGTACTGGAGGGGCCTGTTAATTGGCAGATACAGACTTCTAACAACATCCTCCCCCCAGCCACCACATAGCCTGCACCTGACATTTTCAGATTTGAAGCCAACTAGCACACACTGGATTTCATGCTAGACAGTTTAATTTTGATTATATCACAGAATGATGCATTAATTTGGGAATAGTTGGGGTCAAAAGAAACAGCAGAAAGATTCTAGAGGAAATAATTGACAAGTGTTGATTAGGGAAGTGTCTCTAAAGCTTTTTTTAATGGATAACTCAAGGCTAAGTTAGTATGTAAACATGAATTAGCGGCAACCCTAAGACAGATTTGCTAATATACCAAACATGAATTAGCATTTTGCATTTTTGTGTTATGTCTAGTTGTATAATATACAAATTAGCAAGGTCATATTGGTGTCACCTGTACCTGTAAATATACTCCATCTCTTTAGTGACTATGACATAAGTTCTGGCTGAGACAGCGATCTAACAAAAGTGCATTTCAACACAAACAAGGCACCTAAATACAGGTCAGCAAACAGTCTTCATGTAGCCAGTCATTCACAGCAAGCAATGGCGCATATGATCATTTAATTTGCTCTATATAAGTTCTTTAACTGTACAAAAGGGAAAGACACAATTATTTGTAGAAGGAAAGAACTGCAAGACAGGCTTAAGGGTGTATGGTACTGTATGAAAAATGTTAGCATGATGCCCCAAGTAAAAAAGTACTAATTACTTTATGCATTAAAGTGGTTGTAAACCCTCACATATACCCAGTGAAGTAAACAACCTCAGATGGTACACAGAGATGAAACAAATTCTCCTACATAGGTTTTACTTGTTTATCTGCAGTCTTCTCTTTTCTACACCCCTTCAAAAGGGCAGATTGTGTTAAAAATCTTTCTTCGTCTGTCAGGAGCACAGAGGAGAGGGTGGAGGGGCTGCAGTGAAAGTGTGTGATGGAGAAAAGGGACACACCCCCCTCCACACAGCAGAAGAACTGTGTTCTGAATAGACAAGCTGTCTACTGAGCACTCCCCCGACACAAATGCATCTCATGTGTCCGAAAAACTTCTCAGAAGTGACTCATGCTGATAACAGAGAAACAAAGAATCAGAGAGAAACAACACTTAGAGCTTTGGAGAGAGATAAGTAAACACTACAGATATGTGATTTGCTCAGATTCTATGACTGAGGTTTACAATCACTTTAATATATAATAAAATAAGTAAACTGATGCTTCCAGATTGGTATAATGAAGGGAGGAACATCCAAAAAACACATATTCTTTTTGTCTCTTTCTCATCCTCTGCTGATCCTTACCTGTTGTGCAAGAGTAATATCACTGCTAATCAGTGGGAAAGATAATGAGCAACCTCTTGTCATCATCCCCTTGCAGGGTATAAAACTTCTTACAAAGGGGCGCATGCGCGAAGCGGCACCGAGCGGTAATGCATAGGTGAAGCTCCGCTCCTTCCCAGCACAAAACCGCCGGCACACATGAAGCAGGAACCCTGAGATTGCTGCCCACAGACAGCTGAAAGCTCACAGCACACGGGGGAACCGAAATTATGGTCCTCGGTTCTTCTAAAGCGAAGATTAAATCGCGGAATATCCGTGACGCCCTGTCCCGCCAAGGAGCTAAGATGGCGCCGGCTCCCAGCTCTAAGCCGAACACTCCTCGCTTGCAGAAACAGACGTCGGGCTTATCGCTCCCACCACCTGACGAGGTCACAGATTCGGCATCTGACTCTGATACAGGTAGTACGGGCACTATAAAAAAGAACGATATGTTCTCTAGGTTTGAGGCCATGTTGCAGAAGGCCCTGAAGCAGACCTCGGATCATATTACTGACAAGCTCACCAAAGAGATCAGGGAGCTGGGCATGAGAACCGCTGAGCTTGAGGTCAGAGCGGATGATTTAGAATGCTGTGTTCAAAATAACACTGCTGAGATTGAAAACTTGAAAGAAGAGAACTCTATGTTGCAGGCTAGGCTAGAAGACTTTGAGAACAGGGCAAGGAGATCCAATATCAGGATCAGGGGCATCCCTGAACGGGTCCTGGACCTGCAAGCTACTATGACCGCACTTTTTCAGGAATTGCAGCCAGCAATACCAGTGGACAGGCTTGAAATT
>BLSH010103639.1:114475-124884 GCA_018402905.1 Glandirana rugosa | reverse complement strand
TAGCAACCCAAAAAATAAAAAACGCGATATTAATTTTTTTCTGTCTTTTAAAACATTTTTTTACTTAAAAAGAAGCAAAGACAATAGAAGGGGTCATTTGGGGGGTATTTGTACTTTCCTGGCTTGTTAGGGTCTCAAGAAATGAGATAAGCCGTCAGTAAATCAAGTGTGATCAATTTTCAGTGATTGGCACCATAGATTGTAGGCTCTATAACTTTCACAAAGACCAAATAATATCCACTAATTAGTTTTTTTTTACCAAAGATATATAGCAGTATAAATTTTGGCCAAAATTTATGAAGAAAAATTACTAATTTGCAAAATTTTATAACAGAAACGAAGAAAAATTCATTTTTTTACAAAATTTTCTGTCTTTTTTTAATTATAGCGCAAAAAATAAAAAACCCAACGATGATTAAATACCACCAAAAGAAAGCTCTATTTGTGTGAAAAAAAGGACGCAAATTTCATATGGGTACAGTGTTGCATGACTGAGTAATTGTCATTCAAAGTGTGAGAGCACTGAAAGCTGAAAATCGGTCTGGTTGTTAAGGGGGTTTAAGTGCCCAGTTGTCAAGTGGTTAAACTGCTGCAAGGTTTGAAGCTTAAAATTGTTAAAACATTTATTTGTATGAGGTAGCATTAACTATAACCTTCATTGAAAACACTTGAACTCAAACATTTGGAGGGGCATCCAAGTACCTTGGCCATGTTGTATAAGTATGATAGTTCGAGGTCCGTAAACTTTGGCCATATGAGGTAAAATAACGTGGTTCTAAAGTCTAAGCATTTTTTACCATAATGCAATATGCTGTTTTTTCCCCATCCCTAAACATTTCTTCACCGATCCAGTGCTGTCACATCTGCAACCCTGCTCTTCTCTTCCTCTTCTCACAGGGGACGCAGACAGCAAAGGGAGTCATAAACTCCTAATGCAGTTAGGCAAATCCTGTGAGGAGGGGGGGCGGGGCAAGCCCGCATTGGGTGCGCCCTCAGTACTGGGCTTGCTGAGGGAGCACCCGTTGGAAAGGTTGAGCAAATAGCGCCGACGGGGAACTCCAGAAGAGGAGGTAAGGGACCGCTCTGTACAATACCACTGTACAGTGCAGGTAAGTATAACATATTTTTTTTATTTCAATTTAAAAGATAGTGTTTACGTTCACTTTAAGGCCTCATACACACGGAAGTTTTTTGACACTGGCGTTTTCTGACGTTTTTTTGCAGCTCTCCATGTTAGTCAATGGCTCCAAAAACGTCAGCGTTTTTGAGCTGTAGATGGCGTCGGCATTAGTGAGCTGAAAGTAGAACCCATGGCCATCGCGTTCTGAGGCTGTAACATTTTGGCATTTTTTGACGCCGCAAAACGCCAACAACCGCCAACTAACGCCAACAAACGCCAACTAATATTGTACCGGCATTTTTTGACGCCGAGGTTTCTAGGCTGAAAAATAGCAGAGGGATGATTTTTTTTTAAAAACGCCTATTGACGCCGATGCTCACTAACGCCGATGCATAACGCCGAAAAACGCCGATTTTTTTTTCCTTGACGTCGGGCCTGACTTTTTGTTTATTTTAAGGCCTCATACACACGGGCGTTTTGCTCGCCGGCGTTTGTAGGCGTTTTTTTGCAGCTCTCCATGTTATTCAATGGCCTTCTAAAAACGCCGGCGTTAGTGAGCAGTAGAGGGCGTCGGCGTTAGTGAGCTGTTTTTAGAACGCGGGACCATCGCGTTCTGTAGCTGTAGCGTTTTGGCGTTTTTTGACGCCAATCGGCAAAACGCTCACTAACGCTTGCTGACGCCCGCTAACGCCGTACCGGCGTTAACAAGCATTTTTTGACGCCGGCGTTTTTAAGTTGAAAAATAGCAGAGGACAGATTTTTTTTTAAAAACGCCTATTGACGCCGACGCTCACTAACGCCGATGCAAAATGCCGCAAAAAACGCTGATTTTTTAAAAAACGTCGGACCTGGCGTTTTGCTTATTTATTATAAAACGCCCGTGTGTATGAGGCCTTAAAGATACGCCCATGTGTATGAGGCCTAAAGCTTGTAAGAGCACACAGCTCTTTTACCAAGAACTCTGTTGTTATTGCAAGGACAGGATTTAATAAATCATGTTTATCAATGTTCATACCGTCTAAGATTATTACTGTATGTTAAGCTAAATACATGTGTATTGGTAGAATACTATGTTCTGGAAAAAATACCAATTTAATTAAGTGCAATGTTGTTGCCATGTTGGATTGATTCAGTCATACTTCAACAGTATGATATTTTACTGTTTAAAGTTAATGTAATAAGATCAAAGTTTAAAACACTGGAAATGCTCAGCGATGTTACCTAGATAAGGGGAATGAACTGTGACATGTCTACTAAGCTAATCCAACACACTGATTTGATAAAATATGTCATGAAAACAACAGCACAATCTAGCAAGATAATTCCACATCTTTTTTGAGTAACCTAAAATCAGAAGAGTTTCAAAGAATCATGGACCTGTTTTTATTTCTAAAAAGGGTCTATAAAGCCTGAGTTTAAAGTAGTATTCTAGTTAAACTGTAGGTTTATCCAATCCCTTATTGAATCTCTTGATAATTAAAAAATACAGGTTGCATTCTATACCGAATATTTGTGTAAAGTCAAACCTTCAAAAAATGTTTAGCAGCAGTGACGCCATAATGATCTTGTCACATACTTGAAAAAACATTGTTGGTCTGTGTGTGAGCTTTCAAAAGGCAAGGGACTCATGGGCAACGTCAAGACATCACATAACAACACATGGGTGCTTGGTGTTTAAATCATCTTATTATTTCCTTACAGATTTATGTGCTTAATAACATGTATTTTGCGCAATGTGAAAACAAAATGCTTGTTGTTGCACATTATTTTACCTGTACTGTAGCCTGTACTGGTTCCTGCCCTAAAACAGGACTGGTCACTCTGTGACTATGTCCTGTGTGAGGGGCAAAACAAATCAGAAGAGGGCAGCCTTTGGGACTGATGTGTTCCCTGTGTTTTTGTTCAGCTTGTGCAGTAAAGCGTCCCAGAAGCACCTGAAAGCATTTGACTTCCTTCTGGTCTGAAGCCTGTCTACTCAAGCCCTAATACCAGCAGGGAAAGTACTGCATACTAATATAGCTAGAAAACTGAAAAAATCTGTTCATATATCAGTGTTGCAGTGTGGTTTGCCCCACATGCAGCATAAGTTAGTAGTACTATTCTGTATCATTGTAAGCAATGGTGCAATTTAGAGATCCGTGAATATATTTTGGTGCCTTTTATTTTTCATTATAGAACATGGACAGTAGAATGAATTTGGTGCTCTAGGGGAGTGGTGATAAACTCAAATTGCAGAGGAGACAATTAGCATTCTTCTCACAGGTTACTAATTGGTGCTGCTTTGCTCTTTTCTGGAATATACGTACAGTATGGATAGCTTGTGGGCCTTGAGGACCATTGGTCATCTGTTGTCCAACCTTGTAGGCATGTATGGCTTTAAATTGATTTTCTACTTTAAGTGTAGTTAAAAAAAAAAACCTACAGAAACAGTACATTTAAACGTTAATATTGGTAGCTAGCTATACATCTATAGAGTCTGGTGGGTGGCATCATCTAGACTTCTGGAGGTTTTTTACATTATATTTCTAGGAAACTCCAGAAGCACAATCTTATGCCACTATTCTTACCTTCTTTGGAATTTTGGATAGCCTTCCCTAATTTGAGGTGTTCCCCTTCTCCTGTTGCATTGTCCATATTACATATAATTACAACAAGGCAAGTGGGAGCCCCTTCTCAAACAGTAGCAGGAGTGCAGGACTGGCAACATCCCAAAAGAAGAAAGAAACTGTTGGGTGGCTTGGCTGTCCAGCATCTACAAACACTGTAAACCCTCGTACCCATGGGACGACGATCATACGACCGATCATCTCAAATCGTATGTTGGCTGTTGTATCTAGCATACTGACTGCACTACACGATCGTACGACCAAAGAAAGAACGTTCAGGTGCATTTAATTAGCATCCGGCTGTTCCTGACTTCTGAGCATGCGTGTTTTGTACAATACAACTTGTTGGACCAACTTCTCTGTACACACGATACAACGGTTGTATGACCGCTTATTGGTACTACCAAGTTTACTAGTTTGCTCATACAACTCCCGTTGTACGACCGTCATACGTCGGCTGTTCTAATCGCTAACGATCGATTTCGCAGACAACAGTCGTTCATACGACCTGTTGTATACGATCGTCGTCCCGTGTGTACGAGGCTTAATAGTCGGGGTCAACAGGTCCATAAATGTCACTATGTTTGGTTTTAAGAACAGCAAATTAAGAAAATGATTTTAATATGACTTTGGAAATATTTGGAATCATTTAGAAATGAATAAAATAAAAATAATGGTACTGCCATGCTGGTAACTTTTTAGTCTTTATTTTATTCAACTCCGTAAAGAATAGCACATTTCTAACCAAGGCTTTGATCTTATGTCTGTGTTATAAGTATGTCTGTTCTATAGTAAACTCAAAATAAGGGCAAGCACAATGAGCACAACTGCCATAATACAAGAACTTGCACAGGTATGCCTAAAGACAATTCAGTTAAGTGAGGCTTACAATATGTTCCTTTTTTTTTTTATTTTTTTTGCACTTGTTTCAGTTCTCCGATCACAGTAGCACCCATATAAAGCTCTTATTAGGCAGCTTAATGTGTATAAACATATTGGAGAAAAACTTGCAGGAGTCAGTGCAATCAGTATGAGCCTCACTGACAGGAATTCAAGTGGATGTTGTCAGAGCTAAGCTGTTGGTTGAACTGTTGCTCTTGTTAATGTAACATATCCTAAGTTAATTTAAAGACTGGAAAAGAATCTCTCTAATGCTGTGTATTTGGGAATTGTGAAACGACAACCTGTAATGACTTTCAGATGTTTTAGTGCTACTAAAATGTCATTTCAGAGGTTTGAATGTGGGCTTCCTCTGCACATCAGACATCACAATCATTTTTCTCAGGATAAAAGAAGAAAGTGCTGATTTTGTGGCGAAGGCCAAAACCAGCATCAAAGACCATGAAAATGATAACCAGAATGGGGAAATAAGCTGCAGACATGGCACGTGATGTTTAAACTGTCCATCTGGTCAGATCAGCTCCCACTGAAGCTTATAAAGTCTGACTATGTTTTATATGCTCTATTCAATACTAGAAGACAATTGATTTAGATTACGTTTACAAGTTTTTCCAAACAGATTTGATTTGAAATGAACTGAGCATGCTTTGGCAAGCATTATTCTCCATTCTTATTTTTTCAAACAAATACATTTTCACCTTTATTTTAGCAAGTAGTTATACATGACATAGGTTGTATTTGCCATTTTGATAAATTAGGTCTACACTACTGGGAAAAATATCATTTTAACCATATACTTTCCGTGTCTCCATTGGGGAGATTTTTCCTTGCTTCTTTTCCTGTTGATGCAAATAAAAATTAATGGAATTAAAACTTCCCATCAAAAGAGGATACCCAGCTTTTACAGCTGTCCCATTGGTAAATTTGCTCTATATGTTAGTGACAATTGTATATTTTTTTTATTTCCTCTCACTTTCTCTTCTGCGGGCAGATTGTTGGTTAATGGTTAATGGACATACTGGTAGTAAAAAACATCCTTACATAGGTTCTAAATCTACGTTTTGACTAATGATGTGCTATAAATGTTTGGCTTGGTTTCTTAATCCCTGCAGCTGCAGTTAGTACAGTGGCTCCTCTGGAGCTGTCAGGTTTTTTTCATTCAGCCCTGCTGTGTCAAACGAAAAAAAAACTACTAGTGTGTACTAGGCTTTACAGTTTATTAGGAATAGATTTTCAGAGTGTTATCAGAGACAGTTACATGCTGGTGGTCCTGTGTAGTAAACACCCATACACTCTATTACCAAAAGTATTGGGAAGCCTGCCTTTACATGCACATGAACTTTGATGCATCCTAGTCTTAGTCCACAGGGTTCAATTTTGAGTTGGCCCACCCTTTGCAGCTATAACAGCTTCAAATCTTCGATGAAGGCTGTCCAGAAGATTTAGGAGTGTGTCTATGGGAATGTTTGACACTTCTTCCAGAAGCACATTTGTAAGATCAGGACTCGGTGCAGGCCAGTCAAGTTCCTTCACCCCAAACTCGCTCATCCATGTCTTTATGGACCTTGTTTGTGCACTGGTGTGGAGTCATGTTGGAACATGAAGTCCCACAAAGTTGGGAGTATGAAATTGTCCAAAATGTCATGCTCACGCCTTAAGAGTTCCCTTTACTGGAACAAAGGGGCCAAGCCCAACCCCTGATAGGCAACCCCACACCATAATCCCCCCTCCACCAAATGATTTGGACCAGTGCACAAATAAAGGTCCATAAAGACATGGATGAGCAAGTTTGAGGTGGAGGAAATTGACTGGCCTGCACAGAGTCCTGACCTCAACCCGATAGAACACCTTTGGTATGAATTAGAGCAGAAACTGCAAGCCAGGCTTCTCATCCACATTAGTGCCTGACCTCACTAATGCGCTTCTGGAAAAATGGTCAAACATTCCCACAGAAACACTCCTAAACCTTATGGACAGCCTTCCCAGAAGAGCTGAGGCTGTTATAGCTGCAATGGGTGGGCCAACTCAATATTGAACCCTACGGACTAACACTGGGATGCCATTCAAGTGTATCTATATTTAGACACAGGGTTGATATACTGAAAGCAAATAAGCTATTCAGTTTACAAGGTAATTTTCATGTTAGAAGGAGTGAAGCACTGCTGACTTTTATTATCCAATCATGTGATTTTTTTTTTTTTTTTTGCATGTGTTCTGGTATCCTTTGCAAAGAGAATTTTCACTACATTCACTAAGCTAAAGGGAAAATTTCCTGGAAAAGTGAACAACCTATTTGCCTTTGACCCTACACTGTTTGTTTTGTACTCTCCTATAGCAGATTTTGAAGACATCCCAGAGTATTTTTCCTGGCAGATATACCTTTACAAGTATGGTGCAGCAACTTCAGTTGCTGTTTGGCTGCCCCCTTCCTTGTTTATTTGGGGGAATGCTTTTTTTGTTTTATGTAAGGTGGGAAGGGTTTGAAGTGGTATTAAACCCAAAAACACAAATTTATTAAATTGCAGCTCACCTATTCTTGTTTGTGGTGATGGCATTCATTTTAATTTTCCTTTATTTTCATCAGGTGGTCCAGCCAGTAAATCTATTACTTTTCAACTTACTTCAACAGACCGGACTGTCCTGACAATGTTACAGTTAGAGTATTGGGTTCATCCATTTACCACTGACAGGGGTGCTTAAAATGATCAGCTTTTATTCACGTATGTAAAACCTATTACCCAAAAACAAAAAAATGTTGCTTTAACTGCTTATAAAGTGTTAGACCCCATACACACTATTAGATTTTCTGCAGATTTTTGTCTTCAGATTTACCAAAACCATGTAGTATAAGAGCCTGCCTGACTGCATACAAATTGAAACTCTTAAGGTTTGACCTCATATTATATGGTTGTGGTAAATCTGAAGTAAAAAATGTACAGAAAATTGGATAGTGTGTATCCAGCTTTAGCTGGAGTTCAGCTTTAATTTGTTAGTCATGTCCAGCGAGTCATCTATCTTAAGCCTCGTACACATGGTCCCATTTTCAGACGACTGAGTGTCAGATTTTTGTCAGAAGCATGTGTCCATGATTTTGTAAAGAGTACTGACTATCGGAAATTTTTCGTCCAACAAAGGCTAACGTAGTGACGTACTAGGAGAGTATAAAGAGGAAGTTCATTTTTGGTGCGTCACCCTTTGGGCTGCTTCCGCTAATTTTGCTATTAAAAAGACATTAAAAAGATGATCATGTGCGCTGCATTTCGTAATTTCAATTGCCACTTCACGAATGTTAATTGTGGATTACGATCGCCAGTTTACACGACTGAACACTTCCGGGTCGTTCCTTGATCCCAAACATTGGTGTTTGTGCCTTCGACTTTTGTGTGTCGATTTCTGTACACACCATCCGAAAATCGGACGTGGCGTTGTCCTATGACAAAAATTTACTAGTCTGCACATCCAGCTTTTGTCTGACGAAAAATGTCAATCGGCTGTTGAAAGGATCATACTAACGGTAAGAATTTCGGACGACAGGCTGTCGTACGAAAATTCCCGTCCGAAATTTACCTCGTGTGTACGGGCCTTAAGTCTAAAGCTGGTTACACAAGATCAGATTATTGGACGAATTTTCGTCCATTTTTTGTTGGATGCTAGTCTCATATTGAATCTGAAGAGGTTACTAAACATCAGAAAAATTCTCGTATGACCAAATGCAACGTCAGCAGTGACGTAATGTGTTGAATAGTTTTGTATGTGTTCTTTCGTTTCGGAGCATGCATAGTTTTGCTCTAGCGATTTTTTTCGGACGAAAACTGTACTAATTAAACAAAAATCGGACTTTGTGTTCAAAAATTACAACAATTTTCGAGCCTGCACATCAGTTTTTGTCATCTGAAAATTCAGGAATGGGCTATCGAAAGCACCATACTAACGGTCAGAAAATCGCAGATCGTTCGTCGGATGAAATTTTTCTTCAGGTTTTCTGATCGTGTGTACGGGCCTTAACACTAGCTGGACATGACTAACAAATTCCAACTGAACTCCAGCTAACACTTTTTGGGTTTAATATCAATTTTGTGCTTTGTTATTATTTTTACATATCACACATGTCTTCACCTCACTTCAACTGTCTACAGCAGGGATCTCCAATCTACGGCCCTCCAGCTGTTACAGAACTACACGTCCCATGAGACATTGTAAAACTCTGACATTCACAGGCATGACTAAGCATGATTGGAATTGTAGTTCCTGAACAACTGGAGGGATATAGTTTGGAGACCCCTGGTCTACAGTGTAATAAATACACTATATTGCTGTTTGTTTTATAAAAAACTGGCTGTTTTGTGTCCTGTTGACAAAGTGACCTACTAAAAGAGACAGTGCGCATTCTCAGTATGTGGAGTAGAGAGTTTTTTTTCTGAGAATAAATCATACTGTAATGTTGATTTTTCACAACTACAAATGGCTGTTGGTGGTCTTATTTAAATTGGGGCTTGAGTATAAACACAATAAATTTGAGAACATACTGTACTAAGTACAATATGTGGGGCTTTTTTCTGAGTATACTGTAATGTTGATTACCACGGCTGTGGTGTTACCAAATGGCTGTTGGGGGGTCCTAATCAAACTGGGGCTGGAGTGCAAACAAGGTAAATCTGGGAACATAATTTTCTGGGATTAAAATATACAGTTAGATGCCTTTCACACTGGGGCGGTGGGTCAGATAGCGGCGCTTTACCGCTGTTTAATCGGTGCTTTGCCGCCGCTAGCGGGGTGCTTTTAACCCCCCCAAAAGGGGTTAAAAGCGCCCGTGTTGCGGCGCTTTGGAAGCACTGGCCATTCATTCCAATGGCAGGGGCGGTTTAGGAACAGTGTATACACCGCTCTCGCACCACCCCAAAGATGCTGCTTGCAGGACTTTTTTTCCTGTCCTGCAAACGCACCACCCAGTGTGAAAGCCCTCAGGCTTTCACACTTGCGCTGCAGGGGAGGCAGGTTTCAGGCGCTATATTTAGCACTAAAATATCTGAAAACCGCCCCAGTATGGAAGGGGTCTAAAGTTGATTTTTACATTTCAATATGAAGGTTGATGGTCTCATCCAAATTGAGTGATTCAGTGCCAATTAATTTATACTGGGAACATGCTCACTACAAAATTTAGGGTGTTTTTTTAAATAAATACCATAAATGAATATAGATTCTACAGTTACAAATGGCTATTGTGGGCTCTATTCAAATTAGGGCTTGAGGACAAATAAATTAAATCTAGGAATGTACCGTATATACTCGAGTATAAGCCGACCCGAATATAAGCCGAGGCACCTAATTTTACCACAAAAAACTGGGAAAAGTTATTGACCCGAGTATAAGCCTAGGGTGGCAAATGCAGCAGCCAGAACACAGGAATTGTAGCCAGAACACAGGGACAGGGAGCGAGAACACAGGAATTGTAGCCAGAACTCAGGGATTGTAGCCAGGACACAGGTATTGTAGCCAGGACAAAGGGATTTTATACAGGACACAGAGACTGTAGCCAGAACACAGGTATTGTAGCCAGGACACAGGGATTTTATACAGGACACAGACTGTAGCCAGAACACAGGTATTGTAGCCAGGACACAGGGATTTTAGCCAGGACACAGACTGTAGCCAGAACACAGGTATTGTAGCCAGGACACAGGGATTTTATACAGGACACAGAGACTGTAGCCAGAACACAGGTATTGTAGCCAGGACACAGGGATTACACAGGACCGATGTTATGGACACAAGACCGATGTCAG
>BLSH010103639.1:63000-81958 GCA_018402905.1 Glandirana rugosa | reverse complement strand
ACCGGTCGGTAGTCAAGATAGAAACAATCAATTAAGGTCCCCGTAAAATACTTTAGTCACCCGGACAAACGTTCTAGTATTCAACCCTGAGTAACGAACTAAAATTTTTTTACGTCACACAAGCCGTACAAAAAAAAAACACGGTCCCCACAACGATCTTAACATTTTATCGACCCCGTAGAGACCTGTATGGTTTATAATATCATTACACCACGCTACACCCGCCGTACCCCTTCTCACCCACACAGGTTTAACGTAAACAGACTGACATGGTGAGGGATTGTACTGGGGAAAAACTTACCTTGTTTTATTTAACCATGCCCCTTAAGCCCCTCTCACCGTTAATGCAATTTGGACACACCCACTCTTCCCCATGCCGCCCACATCGCACCACATTACTATAATATTTGGTATGTCCAGAGATGCCCCAGCTATTTTACAATTCTAGCAACACCCCTGGCACAAAAAAAAAACATGCCGAACACACTGCATTTTTTTAAAATCAAGCAATGAGTCCCAACTTATGATCTTGCAAACAGGCCCACTGATTTCATAAAATGCCCCTGGAATTAACTAACAAAGATAGAACTGATGGCTGGCCATGGTAGGTGAGTAGCAGCCTCCTTTTAATGTCTGATAGCTTCTTATTGGTACAAAATACTAATATAACAGCTTTTGCAGGTGGGAAGAGCTGGGACCTCTCTCTTTTAAGCACCTAATATTGACAGCAAAGCACAGAAATCTGCAGACCGTTAACCAAATGATCTATCTATAGAATTGCTGCTACGTATTAGTTTGGTTTAGCTCAAATAGGGTAAATCAGTGAAAAATCAAATCGCATGTTCTGACAAGGGAAATGAAAATAGTGCATTCAGAAGTCTTGTTGGTTGTACCATCTAATTACAGGACATCATGGCGTTTTTTTGTGTTTAGGCTGTCAAATTGAGTTGACAGATGAAATAAATATTTACTGTAGAAGGGGAAGCATTTATTTCCTGCCCGGTCCTTAGAACAATCATAGACTTTATACAATTGAATTAAGAAGCTAGAAAGCAATTGTCACACTTCCCTAAATTCTCTTCATGCATTGTCTCTTCAGTTGACACTATCCATTAAGTACTACAAGGCTTTCCTTATTGCAACAAGGAAACATGGAAAAAGGACAAAATAAATAAAGAGAACTTCCAAATTCTGGATTCTTTTATTGCCATTGTAATTTGCAGACTCTTTAATTTAGAAACCCCTCTGTATGAAGAACACAAGGGTCACCAATTAGAAAACAACCATTTCCTGTTCGGCAGCACTATGAGTGCCAGAAATTTAATAAATTAAGCAATATTATTTACCATTGATAAACATTATATGTGTTCTGTTTAAAAGAATAATAGTGGTATAAGGTTTTACATATGCTATCATTTTCCTGAACAAATATTGTACTTACATCCCATTTGACAAAAAGTATTGCAAGTAAGGGCTAGCCATAGATGGGTGAATGTGTCACCATCAACAACAGCCATAGGCATATCTACCGATCTTCAAGTGCACCAGGGCCAACTGCTAACTTTTCTAAGTTGTAAATTTATTTGCGCTTCTGATAGTAATCATTTCTCAATATCACACCCTACAATAATTCTAGAAAGACCAATTTTCTTACAGATGTGTATGCCCACCATAGGAAATTATTAACCAGCTGCTATATGATCATATAAAAATGTACTCGAAAGTATGGAATTATAATAAATGTACTGTTATCTTGTTAGCATTCATGTCATGTTTATTTGGCAAAATTAAAGCACTGGCCAGTACTACTCTAGTTCGTTGGAATACATGTTATGGGGTTGTCAAAGATTCTCAGACTTCTATAACAGAGTTATTTTATAATAATGTGTGCACAGTTCCAGTCTAATTCCTGTAGAGGTGTGAAAATGAAAGCTGAATGAAGATGAGCGTTTTAAGAGACAAACTGTAATGTGAACCTGATGTCTATGTTTTTTAAGTAAAATTTTATTAAAAGAGATTTTTCAAAGAAGTTACGGGATATCCATACAGTGCATGTACAGGGTTGTTTGAGCACAAAAGGTAAAGTATACATCAAAACCTCCTTTCTGACAGTCTGAGAATATTTAGTCATTATTTGCATAGGGTACAGAGAGAGCTTTTAGAGGCCTAAAACCATAGCACTCACCATATTAGGAAGGTAATTCCTTGCCCAGAATCTGCTCCCATTTTCTCATATATTGGTGCTTGAATGGTGGTTGGAGAGGGAGAGAAATGAGTATCCCATAGATCTGGCAAACTAGAATGTTAGAGGATGGTCCCGCTAGACAGGTTCATTCAAAGGCCATCAGTTTAGAGCAGGGATCTCCAAACTACGGCCCACCAGCTGTTGAGGAACTACACATCCCATGAGGCATTGACATTCACAGATATGACTAGGCATAATGGGAATTGTAGTTCCCGAACAACTGGAGGGCCATAGTTTGGAGACCCCTGGTTTAGAGAATTGGATGGAGTTGGTAAGCATTTGAGCGTAGTGGTGTATTTGTAAATACCTAAGACAAAGCTTGTCTGGGAAGAATAAATGTAAACGCTTCTTGAAGGTCTGAAGCAGGTTAATGTTTTCTGATTCTAGAATCCACCAGTAAAATAAGGCCTTATCACTCCACTAATAGGACATCTGCGAGGTTAAGCTTTCGGGCACATTATGTGTGAATAGAAAAGAGGTTATGAAAGAAGCTGGGTTTGTTGTGAGAGAATACATTTGTTTGGCCAGTCTCCATAAGATGCGCAGTAAGTAGATAGGTCTCAACAAATGGAGATGGTGTAAAGGAGCTTCACTGATACACAAAAAAGCTTTGAGATGGACAGTGGCTAGCCATAATTTCTACATTTTGTGCCAACGGGTGTACGAGGAGGCTACGGAGTGTAGCTGGGCTGTCAGATAGCATTTGGCCAACTGTGGAAAGGCTAAACCTCTTTGCTCTTGAGAGGCATATAAAACGGATTTAGCAACCCTATGGTGTTTATTATTCCACAAGCAAAGAGCCTTGGAGTTTTTTTAAAAAAAGGATGAGGGAATAGAGACTGATAGGATCTCATATAGGCAGAGGAACTTAGGTGAAATAGATATTTTAAAGTGGTTGTCAACTCTTGACAACCACTTTAACCTACAGGTAAGCCTATAATAAGGCGTACCTGTAGGTACCCTGCATATCTCCTAAACCTGCATGGTTTAGGAGATATACAATATAGATGCATGTGCCGACTTCATCGACACATGTGCAGTGAAGAAACGGCCCGACTGGGCCGTTTCATCACTAAGTTTGCCGTAAACGACGGTTCCCTGAGCATGCGCGGAAGTGACGTCAGCGCGGCTCCCGCCAATCACATCGCTGGAGTCCGCACTGTGATTGGCCGGAGCCCGCGATCCCGGAAGAAGACTCAGTAAACATGACGCCGGTTACAACGGTGCTCAGGGACCGCTGCAACAGCATAGATCTAAGGTAAGTATTTCATAATGAGCTAGTATGCATACTAGCTCATTATGCCTTTGTCTTGCAGGTGGGTTTTTTTTTTTTGTTGTTTTTTTTTCACTTGACAACCAATTTAATGGCTGCAATACAGTCAAAAAAGAGAAATGATGTGATTTCCACTGGTAAAGAAGAGCAGTGGCATTATTGGACAGTGGAAGGAAGTTTTCTTTTATATAGTGTATCATAGGAGGGGGTCATTTAACACCTAGGTATTTTAGTGAGAAAGTTTCTCATGTACAAGGAAAAGATCGAGAGAGGTACTGTGCTGTTTGGTGAGGCATATTGAGAGGAAGGGCTTCTGTCTTAGAGTTATTAATCCTATATCCAGAGAGTAGGCTTCAGCTTTAATTCTTTGTGGAGGTTGGGGAGTGTCGTATGCATTGGGTAAGCATTAGGAGAATATCATCTGCAATGAGGGAAATTTCTATATTCTATACATAAAGTCTCTATTGTGTACTGAGGTGCCCCGTACATTGTGGGCCGCTAAAGGTTCTATACATAAAGCGAAAAGGAGGAGAAATAGAGCAGAGCCATGCCACACACCATTAAAGATAGCAAAAGGAGGGGAGGTATTCGTTGTTCTGGTGCAGGCAGTGGGAACAGAATATACATGAGTAATAGCTTTCAAAAAAGGACCCTTGATGAACTGCAAAAAAACATACAGGAGGGCACAACCACCTCATGCATTACCATTGATATATTTATTAAAGCAGAACTCCGTAAAAAAACTTTTTTTCTATGTCCTTGTTGCTGATCTCCTACCTTCTTCAACTTTGCCACCCATCTTCTGCTGAGCTCTGTAGTTCCTCTGTAGTAGCCTGCTGAAGTTGCTGAAAAACCGTTATTCCCATCTGACATCCTGTTTGTAAGACCGCTGGAGCCTCTCCGTCCTGTACTGCCAGCAGCGGTCTGACACGCCCACTTGTAGTCCTCTAGCAGAAGCAGCTAGGATGGATTTCCTTGCTGGAGTGGGTGGAGGGGGGTCTCCAAACCCCCCCCCGGTTTATACCACCTATTGAGGATGCTTCCTCATCCTCCCCTGCTCCCTGCCAGCACCGCCCCCCCCCTCCGCCACTACCGGTACCCGCCTGCTATCTCTTACTGCAGGGCGGGATAATAAAACACACCAGCCGGGGACAGAGCGGGGAATCCCCACGGTGACAGGTCTTGTATACACAGCATACAAGACCTGTCACCGCCCGGGGATTCCCCGCTCTGTCCCCGGCTAGTATGTTGTTATGATCCTGTCCTGCAGTAAGAGATAGCGGGTGGGTAGCGGCGGCAGAGGGAGGGGAATACGGTGCTGGCAGGGAGGAGGGAATCCATATACAGGATAGAAGACCTGCACCACCCTGGGATTCCCTGCTCTGTCCCCGGCCAGTGTCTTGTAATGATCCCCACTCTGCACATATGTGCTCTGGTGGAATAAATGCACATATGTGCTCTGGTGAAATAAACGCACATATGTGCTCCGGTGACAAAAACGCACATACAGTATCTCACAATAGTGAGTACACCCTTCACATTTTGGAAAATATTTTATTATATCTTTTCATGTGACAACACTGAACAAATGACACTTTGCTACAATGTAAAGTAGTGAGTATAGCGTGTATAACAGTGTAAATTTGCTGTCCACTCAAATTGACTCAACACACAGTCATTAATGTCTAAACCTCTGGCAAAAAAAGTGAGTAGTGAGTCATTCTGGGTCTGCCATGGCTCCGGGCACACTGCCCCACCGTTCATTGGTCCACTGGAGAAGTTCAGTTTCTCTCCTCTTACTGCCAACACAACGGTCTGCCACCGGCTCCGGAATCCCATTCTTCAGTGCTCTGTCTGAACTCTGACTCTGATCCAGAAACCCATCTCGCTGTTCCATCTGTCTACCACGAGTTTTTGGATGTGTTCAGCAAGAAAGGGGCAGATGCTCTCCCACCTCACAGGTCGTACGGCTGCCCTATAGAGCTGCTACCTGGGGCAGAAGTACCTTTTGGCTGAATCTACCCGCTCTCTGAGTTGGAACTGAAAGCCCTCAAGGCTTATCTTGACGATAACCTTAAAAAAGGTTTCATTTGGCCCTCTACTTCCCCTGCAAGAGCTGGAGTTTTCTTCATAGAGAAGAAAAACCACACTCTCATACCCTGAATAGGCTATCGGGACCTTAATAAAATTACCGTTAATAACTGGTACCCTTTGCCACTGGTCCCTGAACTATTTCAAAGACTTGGAACAGCTGCTGTGTTTACCAAACTGGATCTTCGCGGTGCTTATAACCTCATCCGCATCCGGGAGGGTGACAAATGGAAGACCGCCTTCCGGGCACCTTTCGGTTACTATGAATACTTAATAATGCCCTTTGGGCTCTGCAGTGCTCCAGCTACATTCCAGCACCTGGTGAATGATGTGTTTCGTAACTACCTGGACCAGTTCGTCATCATTTACCTTGATGACATTCTCATCTTTTCAGCCTCTCTGAAAAGAACATCGCAGGTACGTCGGGTGCGTCTTACAACACCTACGTCAGCATGGACTATATGCTAAGGTCGAAAAGTGTGCTTTTGAGTGCTCTAGTATCTCGTTCCTGGGCTTCGACATTTCAGTCACCCGAGTCACCATGGATCCTCCATGGTCTCTGCAATTGTGGATTGGCCAGCTCCCGTTGACAGGAAAGGGGTCCAACAGTTCATAGGCTTCCCCAACTTCTACAGGAAGTTTATTAAGGGATTTTTTGCGGTGATCTCGCCCATCACCCAACTCACTAAACAGGGCTTCCGCTTCCACTGGTCTCCCAAGGCCCAAATGGCCTTTCTGAAGCTCAAGAAACTGTTTACTACGGCACCTGTTCTTAAGTACCCAGATTCAGCTCTGCCTTACATCCTGGAGGTGGATGCTTCGGAGACAGCAGTGGGAGCAGTCCTATCCCAGAGACGAGGTCCAAAGGCCTCGCTCCACCCCATCGCCTTTTTCTCCCGTAAACTTACAGTGCCAGAGAAAAATTACGATCTGGGAGACCGGGAACTTCTGGCAATCAAGTCCGCCCTGGAGAAATGGCGGTATCTGCTAGAAGGAGCTCTACACCCTGTCATGGTATTCACCGACCATAAGAACCTAGAGTACCTGTGCACAGCTAAAAGACTGAAACCACGCTAGGCACGATGGGCTCTTTTTTTCTCCCGCTTTAACCTGCATATTACTTACAGGCCTGGGTCGAAGAATGTTAAGACGGACGCTCTGTCCAGGATGTTTAGTGAGCCTGGCGACTCCACGCCACCGGATACCATCCTCCCGTCCTGGAGCTTCTTGTTGATGCAGGAAGATCTGCTGTCTCAGGTTAAATGATCCCTGTCTGGATCAACCATGCCCCCTGACCCTAGACTAGCAATTAAAGATAGACTGTGGTGGTTCCAAGATAAACTCTATAGTCCGGAGCAGCAACGTCTGACAGTGTTGGAACTTTGCCAGGACCACCAATTGGCAGGGCATTTTGGTGGTCGTAATACTGCGGAGCTGCTGTTGCGCTCCTTTTGGTGGCCTTCCGCTGACAAGGACTGTCGGAAGTACATCACGCTGGTCCGGTCTGTGCCCAACACAAGACCAGCCGGGAAAAAGCATGGGGCCTGTTGAGCCCGCTTCCCATTCCTGAACAGTCATGGTCACACATATCGAAGGACTTTATAGTGGAGTTACCCCCGTCTGAAGGATTCAATGACATCTTCGTAATTGTGGATCGTCTTACTAAAATGGCCCACTTCATCCCGATGAAGGGCACCCCCACCGCAGCTGAGACCGCAGTGACATTTATTAAGGAAGTGGTCCGACTGCACAGGCTCCCTGTCAACATTATCTCGGATCATGGGGTGCAGTTCACCTCCCGGGTCTGGAAAGCCTTGTGTTCTGCACTGAACATCGAACTGGCATTCTCTGCTTATCGCCCCCAGTCAAATGGTCAGACAGAGAGGACTAACCAGACCCTAGAACAATATATCTGATGCTACTCTTTCTTTGCCCAAGATGACTGGGTCTTGCTGCTACCTATGGCTGAATTTGCCTACAACAACACCGAGAATTTAGCCACCAAGCAGTCCCCGTTCTGGGCGAACCTAGGGTACCACCCTACATTTATACCTAACCTGGTTCCGGAAAGTGAGGTACCTGCTGTACAGAAGACTGTAGAATTCCTGACAAGGAATAGCAGTGTTACAAGAAACCCTAGCTCAGACACAGGATTGCAACAAGAGAGGATTCGACGAGGGGAGACACGGGGAACTGAACCTGCAACCGGGTGACCGAGTGTGGTTGGCAACCAAGAACTTGAGATTGTCATGCCCTTTCAGGAAGTTGAGCCCAAGGTTCATAGGTCCTTTCCCTGTGAGAAGGAAGATCAACAGGGTGGCATACGAACTGGACCTTCCTCCTTCCCTGCGAGTGCACCCGGTATTTCATGTCACCTTGTTGAAACCTGTTACTCAGGACTCCTTCCCGGGTCGGAAGTCGGCCCCGCCTGAGCCAAATCTTGTGGATGGCGAAGAGGAATTTGAAGTGGAAGCCATCCTCGACTGCAGGAGAAGGGGTGGATCTACCCAGTTCCTGATTAAGTGGAAGGGGAACGGGCCCGAATAAAGTTCATGGGAACCCGAAAACCACATCCACGCTGAAGAAATTGTCAAGTCATTTTGGAGAAGACACCCAGAGCTAAGAGCCCATTTGGGCATCTGGAGGCTGCCCCTTGGGGGGGACAATGTCAGGAGACCACTTCTGCCTCTGAAGTTCGGGCCAGGAGACCCATGCACGGGCGCACGTAGCGTTTGCACGCCTGTGCGCAATGGTGCACGCCGGTGCATGAGAGCGTGCGCTGGTGCGTGCGAGGGTGCGCGCACGGGAGCGTGCCTGTGCGCCAGCACGGTCCCCAGACACCCATTTAAGCTGACAGCATCTTGCTGTCCATTCTACAGCGTTACCGTGTTTGTGTGTGATCCGTTCCGTGCTTCCTGTTACCTGAGACCTGGCCTGAACCAGCATCTGCTTGAACTCTGCCTGCACTGACCCCCGGCTTGCCTACGACCACTCTTCTGTCTGATCCCTGTGTACCTCAACCTGCCTGCCTCTTAATGACCCTGCCTGCACCCGACCACCCAATTGCCTGCTCCTCCTGTACTGCTTTGCCCGCATGTTATTGACCCAGCCTGCATCACTACTCTTCAGTCTAGCACGGACTTCTGGATGACATCTTACCATCACCTGTGTCAAATCCAGCCCTCTTGCTTCCCTGTGCTCCAGCGCTCCCTGTCTGCTCTACCAGGGGTTCTGGAACCAGGGCCGTAAGAGAAGTTGCCTACTGCATAAGCCAGACTCTACCACCAGGTACGCGACAGCCCCATAATGTTCGGGATACGCCGAACAGATGAACCCCCGATGTATGAGTTGAACATGCGTTTGACTCAAACCGGGGGTCCATCCCTAGTAGGGAGGTGTACTAATGGGGGATTTTTTGAAAATCCCGGAGTTCTGCTTTAAAGGAGCTGTAAAGGAAGAAGGTTTTTTTATCTTCATGCATTCTATGCATTAAGTTAAAAAATCTTCTGTGTGTAGCAGCCCCTCCTAGCACCCCCTAATTACTTACCTGAGCCTCTTCTCTCTCCAGCGATGTCCATGAGTGTCTAAGCCATCCGGGACACTTCTCCTTGAGACACAGCAGCGGCACCATTGGCTCCCGCAGCTGCCAATCAAAGTCAGTCAGCCAATCAAGAGACAGAGGTGGTGAGACCGGGTCGGGGCTCTATATTGGAATGAATACAGGGAGCTCTGACTCAGCTCGGGTGCCCCTATAGAAAGCTGCTGGCTGAGGGGACACTCGATAGGAGGGAGGGGCCAGGAGCAGCAAAGAGAGACCCGAGAAGAGGAGGATCTGGACTGCTCTGTGCAAAACCAACTGCACAGAGGAGGTAAGTATAGCAAATGAGACTTTACAATCACTTTAAATCCACATAGACAAATGGATACTGACATGCCATTAAACAACATCAAGCAAACATGACCTGCTCTAGCTTGAAGGCAATGTGACTCGTCCTAGGTCAGATGGTTGGCCAGCAAGGTGGTGTGCCCTCCTGTGTGTTTTTTGCAGTTCATTTGGAGGACTTCCCGGTTGGTGGAGGGCTGCACCCTTGATGAGCATTGTGGAAAGAAGTGGGATTCCCCTTGGGCTTAGCGCTAAACTGTTATTTGGTCTAAAAAGGACCCTTGATGCCTAGGTAGCAAGGAATGGCCAGCTAAGCCTATCAAAGGCCTTTTTAGCATCAAGGGTAAGGATGGGTGCTTCTTTTCAATCTTTATTTGCCCCTTCAATAAGATCTATAAACCTGCTAGTGGAGTGCTAGTCCTCCTGGATGTCTATAGTTTATGCACTTTAAGCTGTTATTGTGTACATTAATACAGTATTTTCGCTATAGAGTCTTTAATGTAAAATTTTCATTTCTTTGAGTTGATTACATTTTTCTATTGATTTCTAATGAAGGAAAGCTTCATTGTAGTTTTCTTTCACAATCAAATCAATATTATTTTGATCCATTGTTGCGGGACCCTTAAACGGTGCGGGGCCTATAGACTGGTACCAACTCCTATTTGGAATCCGGCACTGTGTGTGTGTACCTCAATGGTCAAACACAATGCAGAAGAATGGAAATCTTGGAAAAGTTGGAAAGGGGAAGCAACAATGGAGTTTGTATGTTATATACATGTGTGGATCTCTTATTGGTACTCTGGCCTCCTCCCACAAACCAGAAATATACTGCCACACAACTGATTTCTAGTAAAGGGATCTTAAAATCAGTATGTTTGTGTCCATAAAAGGAACTGGGGATGCCTGTAACTGCAGCTGGTAGATTACATTATAAGCTTCTCAGGGGTAGAAACTGATGGGAAATGCTTCGGGGTACTTTGTTAAAGTGGTTGTTAACCCACTCTAACATATATACACCATTAGCACTGCTTCCTATTGCAGTGTCCCCTTCTGTGTGTGATTTATAAAAATAAACTCTGCAAATACCTCATTTCACAGCCGAGATTGTGATCATATGGTCAGCTGGCTTCCTACTTTCCTCCTCGCACAGATGCAGAAGGGAGGGGCCAAGATTCCTCTCCTGATGTGAGTCAGGAGGGAGGAGGCAGGGAGGAGGAGAAGAGGAGAGAGCTGGCCAAGGCATGTGATTGCAATTTTGGCTGTGGAATGAGGTATTTGCAGCATTTACATTTATAAATCATACACAGAGGGGGACACTGCATAAGGAGGCAGTGCTAATGGTGTGTGTATATGTTAGAGTTATGCCAGCAGCAGGAGTGGGGAGGGGCAGCACTGTCACAGGCAGACATGCAGAGAGAAGAGAGGGGGAGGAGAAGACAGGAGGGCAGATAGCAAGCTGCGTATGGCAGAGGTACGCCCTGACTCCTGTGTGAGTGCCAGCTGCCCTGATCTATCAGTAGTCTATGTACAGGGGGAAGGCTATAGCCAGGCAGGATCAGCCAGGTTTTTTAGGGGATACAGGGGGCCAAATGACACAGGACAAACACTGTGTCATACAACATGCTTTAAAGGAGCAGGATCCATTTTTTGGGGGGGTTAACAATCGCTTTAAGTGATATATAATGGGGTTGATACACTAAAACTGGAGAGTGCAAAGTCTGTCGCAGCTGTGTATGGTAGCCAATCACCTTCTTACTTCAGATTTTTCAATTAAGCTTTGACAAATAACATGAAAGCTGATTTGTTTCGATGCAGAGTTGCCCTAGATTTTGTACTCTTCAGTTTTAGTAAATCAACCCCAATATGTTGCCACCATATAAATAAAGATAACTGTCAGGGCAGGGCTCACCCCTCCCTTCTCAGTGCTGTCGGTTAATTGCCAGTACTCATCATTCCACAGGGACTCACCTGATGATCATATCCTGCTTGTCAGTCAGCCTTGCTGGCTATTTAAACTGCCTGGACCAGATCTCCTGTGCCTTCACCTTGGTCAACATATCCGGATATTCTCCGCTGTGTTTTCCTGTTAAAAACCTTTGCCTGGCTGACTTCCATTCTGGTTCCTGAATCCATTTGCTGCTTCTGACTACGCTGATCTCCGGATTCCTGTTTTATTGGCTTGTTCCGACTACCCGCTCTGGTTACTGAACCGTGGCTATGTTTTGACCACGTTTATTCTGTTTGTACCATTTTACCATTTTATTAAAAAGTGTAAATTTGACTGCACTTCTGTTTCAGTCTGATTCATGGTTCCTGACAGTAGGTGAAGGCCATGAATTTAGAAGATGCAGGCAATCCACTTGCTGGTAATATTTTTTCCAGATTGGATGAGCAGGATCACCCATGGATCAGTTTGCCATAGCGTTACAGACGCTCCTGATTTGCACTGCTCACCTAGATCCTCCCACTTTGTGACTGTTCAGTGTTGCAGGCCATCCCTGCTGCTGCTTCACTCTCTGTGTAGGCACCCGCCTCGAATATTACCTCTATAAGAGGTATGTCTAGTTATGCTCCACTTCCCAAGCGATTTGGCGTCGATCCAGTGCAATGCAGAGGGCTTCTCAACCAGGTTAGGATATACTTTGAAATGCTGCCCCAGGCATTTCCCACGGACAAAAGCAAAGTAGGCTTTGTGATTTCTTTGATTTCTGAGAGAGCTTTGGCCTCTATGGGAGATGCAAAAACCCCTCATCCTGAGTACCCATAGTCTGTGGCTTCCTTTAAAAGGGTATTTGATGTTCCCGCATGCTCCACTTCTACTGCCAAGAGCCTCATGTCCATCAACCAGAGTACGAGAACTGTTGCCGATTACGCCATTGAATTCCGTACTCTGGCAGCGGAGGTTGCTTGAAACAACGAGGCCCTCGTGGCTGCTTTTTCTCGTGGTCTCTTGGATAACATCAAAGATGTGATAGCAGCCTGAGACATACCCACTGCGCTGGAGAAGTTGTTCACGTTTGCAATTCTCAGACTTTGAGAGAGACCGTCCTTTAAGGAGCACTTGCAGAAGCCTCCTGTACATTTGGCTCAGAGCTTTGCAGTCCCATCCTTGCCTCCCTCACCTCCCATGCCTCCTAGTACCGAGTCAGCCAGTGAAATTGAACCCATGAAGTTGTGCTTCACACTTCTCTCTGTGGTTGAGAGGGCCTTTAGGAGGAGGGAGAGATTGTGCCCTTATTGTGGGCAGGCAGGTCACTTTTTGAAGTCTTGTTTTACCCGTCCAGGAAATGCCCACACCTTGAGGTCCTGTAGGGGACAGACCTTAGGTGGTGTTGTTACGTCCCCAGTTATCCAAGGATAAGCCCTTGGTTCCGGTTACCCTTTCTTGGTCTGAGTCGTCCATTGAGATACAGACTCTAATACACTCTGGAGCTGCAGGCCTGTACATAGATGGTGCCCTTGTGTCTAAGCACTCGATTCCGCTACAGATTCGTGCCACTCCACTTGCCATTGAGGCTATTGATGGGAGACCTCTACAGCCTGCCCATGTAACTCATGAGACTGCTTGGTTGACCATGGCCGTAGGGTCTCTTCACCATGAGATAATCCAATTCCAAGTCATTTCCTCACCTCATTTCCCAGTGGTTATTGGTTATGCTTGATTACAGAGGCACAACCCCTCTTTTGATTGGCTCCGTGCTGAGGTCCTTTAATGGTCCCCATAATGCAGTAAGACATGTTTTCAGAAAGTGGCTAAGGTCTTGTGCACCTCTTCTCTCTCCTCCCTGCCGGAGTACCACAAATTTAGTGATGTCTTTGATAAAGGTCAAGCCGGTAGTTTGCCTCCACACCGGTCTTATGATTGGGAAATTGCCCTTCAACCTGGTGCCATACCCCCTTGTGGCCGGGTTTACCCTTTGTCTGTCTCGGAGGATAAAGCCACGAAGGACTATGTTGCCGACGCACTTTCTCGAGGATTCATCTGCAAATCCTTGTCTCCTGCTGGTGCTGGTTTCTTCTTTGTGAAAAAGAAGAGTGACGAACTGAGACCTTGTATTGATTATAGGGATCTCAATTGATTCACGATTAAGAATGCTTATTTCATTCAGTTGAATACAGACTTATTTGACCACCTCAAGGGAGCAACGTTTTTTACGAAGCTTGATCTGATCTAGTGATGATCAAGGAGGGAGATGAATGGAAAACTATGTTTAATACCAGGACAGGCCATTACGAATACCTTGTAATGCCGTTTGGTCTTTGCAATGCCCGGCTGTTTTTCAGGAATTCCCCATTTGTCCTTTGAGATTTGTTGCAGCAATGTGTGGTGGTTTATCTCGATGATATCCTAATATATTCCAAGTTCCTAGAGAGCCACCACACAGATGACTGCCATGTGCTTCAAAGGCTAAGAGATAATAACCTGTATTAAAGTTCAGGGTAAACATCCGAGCACCAATATACAAAAAATCGCTGAAAAAAAGTGTGCCAAATTTTTTAAAAAATTGACGTGGGGTTCCCCCTAAAATCCAAACCAGACCCTTATCCGAGCATGCAGCCCTGGCTGGTTAGAATGGGGGGCACGAGCGAGTGCCCCCTTCTAAACCGTACCAGGCTACATGCCCTCAACATGGGAAGTATGGGTGCTTTGGGGGAGAGGGGGCTCTACCCCCATCTCAAAGCACCTTGTCCCCATGTCGATGGAGACAAGTGCCTCTTCCCCACAAGCTTGGTCGGTGCTTGTGGGGGTCTGCGGGCAGGGGGGCTTATCGGAATCTGGAAGCCACCTTTAATAAGGGGGCCCCCAGATCCTGCCCCCCCATGTGAATAGGTTTGGGGTACATTGTACCCCTACCCATTCCCTAAAAAAGGAGTGTAGTGTAAAAAAAACAAGAGACAGTTTTTGACAAGTCCTTTATTTTGTAAAATAGCTCTTTTCTTCTTTCTTCCTCCATCTTCTCCTGGCCCGGTCCTTCTTCTGCTTCTTCTTTTAGTCTTCTTGCTTCCTCTCTTTGTCTTCAATCTTCATCTTCTTCTTTCACCGCCGCCCCTCTCCCTGCTGCTGCAGTCCGGCCCCTGCGCGTCTCCCAGAATGGGCGGTCTTCACAATGACAGTTCTTTTTTAAGGAAGGCGTGGGGCCACCCGGTGACGAAAATGGGTGACCCGCCCCCTCTGACATCGCATGATGTGATGGCGGGTTCACTTCGTTACATCACTGGGTGGCCCCACCCCTTCTTATGAAAGTACTGTCATTGTGAAGACAGTGCCCATTCTGGGAGACACGAAGGGGCCGGACTGCAGCAGCGGAGAGAGCGGTGGCGGTGAAAGAAGAAAGAAGAAGAGGATGAAGACTGAAGACAAAGAGAGGAAGCAATAAGACTAGAAGAAGAAGCAGAAGACCAGAAGAAGGACCGGGCCAGGAGAAGATGGAGGAAGAAAGAAGAAAAGAGCTATTTTACAAAGTAAAGGACTTGTAAAAAACTGCCTCTTGTTTTTTTTATACACTACACTCCTTTTTTGGTGAATGGGGAGGGGTACAATGTACCCCATAACTATTCACATGGGGGGTCGGGATCTGGGGGTCCCCTTATTAAAGGGGGCTTCCAGATTCTGATAAGCCCCCTGCCCGCAGACCCCCACAACCACCGGCCAGGGTTGTGGGGATGAGGCCCTTCTCCCCATCAACATGGGGACAAAGTGCTTTGGGGGTGACCTCAAAGCATCCTCCCCATGTTGAGGGCATGTGGCCTAGTATGGTTCGGAGGGGAGGGGGCGCTCCCTTGTCCCCACCCCCTCCTGCCATGCCAGGGCTGCGTGCTCAGATAAGGGTCTGGTTTGGATTTTGGGGGGGCCCACACCATTTTAAAAAAAAATTTGGCTCGGGGTTCCCCTTAAAATCCATACCAGACCTTAAGGGCCTGGTTTGGATTTTGGGGGGGGGACCCCACGTCATTTTTTTTCTAAATTTTGGTGAGGGGTTCCCCTTAAATTCCATACCAGACCTGAAGGGCCTGGTTTGGATTTTGGGGGGAACCCCACTTCATTTTTTTTTATTTTGGCACGGGGTTCCCCTTAAATTCCATACCAGACCTAATGGGCCTGGTTTGGATTTTGGGGGGAACCCCACGTAATTTTTTTTTAATTTTGGCACGGGGTTCCCCTTAAATTGCATACCAGACCTGAAGGGCCTGGTTTAGATTTTGGGGGGGAACCCCACGTAATTTGTTTTTTAATTTTGGTGCGTTCCCTGCTGTTGTAAATTTGTTAAAAAATTGTGATAAAATCCCCCAGTCAAACAGGTGGCGAAAAATTGGGCCTTGGGTGCTGGCGGTGACAGAACACTGTAACCCCTTGCAGTTACTCTTGTTGGACAGAGGAACTGGGCCTGATGTTGTAAATTAGTTTACAAATTGTCACGAAAGCCCCCATTCAAACAGGTGGCAAAAAATTGAGCCTTGGATGCTGGCGGTGCCAAAACACTGTAACCCAGTGCAGTTACTCTTGTTGGATGGAGGAACTGGGCCTGATGTTGTAAATTTGTTTACAAATTGTGACGGAAGCCCCCAGTCAAATAGGTGGCAAAAAATTGGGCCTTGGGTGCTGTCGGTGCCAGAACACTGTAACCTCTTGCAGGACGCAGGAACTGGACTTGCTGTTGTAAATTAGTTTAACCACTTAAGCCCCAGAGCCCTTTTTTACACTTGTTGTTCAAAAGTTAAAATCTTTTTTTGCTAGAAAATTACTTAGAACCACCAAACATTATATGTTTTTTTTTTCAAACACCCTAGAGAATAAAATGGCGATCGTTACAATACTATTTGTCACACGGTATTTGCGCAGCGGTCTTTTAAGCGCAATTTTTTTGGAAACAATTAGTTTTTTTGAGTTAAAAAATAAGACAACAGTAAAGTTAGCCAATTTTTTTTGTATATTGTGAAAGAGGATGTTACGCCGAGTAAATAGATACCATACATGTTACAGTTGAAAATTGCGCACACTTGCGGAATTGCGACAAACTCCTGTACTTAAAAATCTCCATGGGCGATGCTTTAAAATTTTTTAGCAGTTACCGGGTTAGAGGTGCAGAGGAGGTCTTTTGCTAGAGTTACTGCTCACTCTCTGGCAATCGCAGCGATACCTTACATGTGTGGTTTGAATACCATTTTCATATGCATGACTTATGTATGCGTTCGCTTTGCTGTGCGAGCTCGTGGTTACGGTGGTGCTTTAAATTTTTTTTTTTACATTTTTTTATCTATTTTATTTTAAAATTTTTTCAACACTGTTTAAAAAAAATCTGCTCACAAGTAAACATCCCTTGTGATAGTAATATATGGTGACAGGTACTCTTTATGAAGGGATGGGGGTTCTAAAAGACCCCCCATCCCTCCTTTGCACTTCACAGTATTCAGATCACCAAAAACGGCGATTTTGAATACTGTCATTTTTTTTAAACTGGCCCCGTTTGCCGCCGAGTAGACCAGAAGTGACGTTGTGGCGTTGCTTCCGGAAATGTATGAAGGAGTCCCGATTGAAGCCAATTCTGGCTTCCACAGGGACTCCACACAGCGGCCAGAAGTGTCGGATCGGAGCTCCGGTCTCCTGATGGGATGGGAGATCGGAGAAGAGCGGTGGACGGTGGCGGGAGGGGGCGTGGCCCCTCCGGCTCCCTGGGATAAAGACTGAGCGGCTTCCGAGCCGGATCGGCCATTATCACTAGATAGCTGGCTGCCTACTCTAAAAAACGGTATTGGGGTATAGCCTGTAGCTGCAGGCTATACCCCGATACATCCACTTAAAGCTGCCGCCGTTTATAAACGGCAATTCGCGTTAAGTGGTTAAAAATTGTGATGACATGCCCCAATGAAACAGGTGGTGAAAAATTGGGCCTTGGATGTTGTTGGTGCCAGAACACTGTAACCCCTTGCAGTTACTTTTGGTGGGCGCAGGAACGGGCCCTGCTGTTGTAAATTAGTGTAACCAATTAACACGAATCGCTGTTTATAAATGGTGGCTGCTTTAAGCGGAAGTATCGGGGTATAGTCTGTAGCTACAGGCTATACCCTGGTACCATTTTTTAGAGCAGGTGGCCGGCTATCCATTGATAACAGCCGATCGGGCTCGAGAGCTGCTCGGTCGTTATCCCAGGCAGTGGGAGACATTCCCCCCTCCCGCCACCATCCGCCGCTCTTCTCCCGCCTCCCATCCCACCGGAGACTGGAGCTCCGTTCCGGCACATCCGCTGGCTGTGTGGAATCCCTGTGGAAGCTGGAATCAACTTTGATCGGGACTCCTTCGTACATTTCCGGAAGCAACGTTACAATGTCACTTCCTGTTTACTCGGCAGCTAACGGTTTTTAAAAAATGACAGTATTCAGAATCACCGTTTTTGGCGATCTGAATACTATGAAGTGTAAAGGAGGGATGGGGGGTCTTTTAGACCCCCCATCCCTCCATAAAGAGTACCTGTCATAAAATATTACTATCACAGGGGATGTTTACATTCCTTGTGATAGTAATAAAAGTGATCAGATTTTTTTTTTTTTTAAAGGAACAGTGTTAAAATAAAAAATACAATAAAATAAATTAAAAAATAAAAAAATAAAAAATTAAAGCGCAACCGTCCCCGTGAGCTCGTGCAGCAAAGAAAATGCATACGTAAGTCGCTCCCGCATATGAAAACAGTGATCAAACCATACATGTGAGGTATCGCTGCGATCACCAGAGTGTGAGCAAAGTTCTAGCAAAAGACCTCCTCTGCACCTCTAACCTGGTAACCATTAAAAAATGTTAAAGCGTCACCTATGGAAATTTTTAAGTACTGGAGTTTGTCGCCATTCCGCAAGTGTGCGCAATTTTCAGCTGTAACATGTATGGTATTTATTTACTCGGTGTAACATCCTCTTTCACAATGTAAAAAAAATTGGGCTAACTTTACTGTTGTCTTATTATTTAACTCATAAAAGTGATTTTTTTTCCAAAAAAAAAGCGCTTGAAAGACCGCTGCGAAAATACCATGTGACAAAAAGTATTGCAATGAATGCCATTTTATTCTCTAGGGTGTTTGAAAAAAATATATAATGTTTGGGGGTTCTAAGTAATTTTCTATAAAAAAAATGATTTTAACTTGTAAACAACAAATGTAGAAAAGGGCTCTGGGAGGTAAGGGATTAAAAACTGTATATATTTTAATACACCATGTCAAGTGTACTATATACCTTATGTACAGATATATAGTGCAACTCAATACGTTTCGTGTGTATATATATATATATATATATATATATACCAGGCTGTATATATTTTAATACACCACATCAAGTGTACTATATACTGTATGTACAGTGTACACTGATATATAGTACACTGTGTGTATATATATATATATATATATATATATATATATGCTAGACTGTATATATATATATATATATATATATTTTTTTTTTTTTTTTTTTTTTTTTA
>BLSH010103639.1:28623-49765 GCA_018402905.1 Glandirana rugosa | reverse complement strand
ACTTCGTGGCCTCCGTGACACAAAACATCACCTTATTGATGTGGATGAACCCGTAGTGTCTCTAAATGACACCTGTTAGTGAAATACGTGAAATAGAAGACTCCTCTCACAAATGGGTAAAAAGAGGATAAGACTAAAAATTAACCTATGTGTAGTGCCTGACTAACGTGACGAAACTCTCCGACATTCTTATAACTAACCATTGTAAAAAGTATCGTGAGAACGTGAAAATATATTTGAAGGAGTGATCACAACTCGCTTGGGCCTGACATTGCAAGCCCAGGCATGGCTTGAAATCCCACAGGCACCGTGCCTGGGCCTGGGCCTGTAAGAACCCGAACGATTTTTGAAATGTCCGGGTCCGGGTCCGTGCCACGGACACCCTAAAGTTCGGTACGGACCCGAACGTTACAGTCCGGGTTCGCTCAACACTAGTGAGGAAGTTTATATAAAAGTGCAAGAGTGCTATGAAAAATGTTACCAATCAATATTCTTACAGCCTCTCAAAGCAGTGCAATCAGTCCGTGATGTGTATCCAATTAAAAATCAGAATAGGAGAAAAATGGGTAAACACTCTCCTCAGAAGATAAAGTGCATAAAGTGATTGTCCACAGTAAATCTCTGTGATGCCCAAGTAGGTGTAGTTATTCCACTACAAAACACAGTGCCTCCGGTGCTTCACTCCATGCGTTTCCTATTATAAAGCCACTCACCGGACAGCGCTCCCCAATGAAGGGGTATGCACTTTGTAGTAATTGCCACCTCTGATGTTCACCACCTCAGTTCAGTCCAAGCATATAAAAGGAAAAAATCTATCTTGCGCAGTATTGTATGTTTAAACTTTAATAATAAGCCATAAGCCACTCACGTGTATGCAAAGGATGTCAAGCATTGAATAGCTATACACAGCTGTACACAAACAGGAAAACCGCCGTGTTCCCTGCGTTCCACGGCCCGTACCGGAAGTAACGTGTGACGTAGAATCCCTGCCCTACGCGTTTCGTCATAGGACATTGACTGGAGCAATATTCAGCACTGTTTAGTGGTGATCACACATAACTCAACAGTTATACACTTTGACACATTATTTTTACACACTTAATTTGCACATTTCTGTTCATGTTTTTTTCCCCCCTTTTTTGTCTGATACCCACCAGCTTACTGGGAATTGTATGAATTAATTACAACACCAATAGATTAACAACCCTACAGATAAGTAGAGCAGGCCATTCCCACCTTAATTACATTATATTATCACAACTACACTTTTGTGCAGTTTGGTGGAGGCAGCAGCTCTTAGAGAAATAGCTTACATCTATCCGTCTGCGCGGAACACTCATATTCTTTTCACTACCTTAATGTTTGACTGCTCACATGACCCCGGCCTCTGCCTGGTCCCATGCATTGATGAGCGCACTCTGTGCAAAGTATTACCACCATGTGCACGGGCGCCATAGGCCCAGCCACAGGTGCACATTGTACTTTGAAATAACATGGTCCCCATTCTAGACTCAGTAATGCAGTGTCTCACTGGAAATATAATGGTCAAACATATACTGCCCCTCCCTTTGGAAATATATGACATAGCAGTATCTTGCACTATACTTTCTAAATGCAGGAAATCAGTGACTTCACATCATGCATATGCCAAAAGATGTGGTATAGAGAGGTTCATAACCCTGGTTAAGGGCCTGTGTTGTGGTCACTTTTTTGGAGGTAACTCGAGCTGGCATTGACTTATGGAAATTGTTTAATATACAATATCAAGCTCAAGGACACTGCCCATAAAACTCTGCAATGTCCACCCACAGCCAATAAAACTCTGCAGAGATGTGTTCAGGCATGCTTCCAAAAAGTAAAGGGGCTGATCATATTGGACACAACAGACCAGAATAATGTATTGGGTTGTTTTTTTTGTCAACTGTATTTCCCCTTACATATTCACTTTAAGTATTAATTAAAAAGCTTAAGATATACAGTATAAACATTCAGATCAGTACATCACCTACCCAGTGTTATGTTCTATTCAGCCAAAATTGCCTTTGGATGGATTATTTAATACCTGTTTTAAAAACATGGTACAGTCTGTTGCAGCTATCCTAATCACAGCGAGTGAGGCCAAGGCCTAGCAATGAAGAGAGTTCATGATAAAAAACATTAGCACCTGCATCTTCAGAAGTTAATGACTGAAATCCATTATGTCCAGTATGAATATGTTAAGATTTTACCTCAGAAGGCAGCTGCTTTGTGATTTAACAATGACCCGAAAAGCCCCCACTTAGCAGAACATTAATTTTATCACACTGTCAACCAAGGCTAACTTGTGTACAGGGTAATTCGACAAATATAGTTATTACTCAGTAATTGTTTCAGTTTTCACATACAGGCTCCTAGGTTGATGGGCGTAACAATGATATTTGTACATAATATTTGTAGCACTATAACTAGCAATGCTAAAATGTAATGAAGGAATAAAATATAAGGATCATATGCACATTGGTGTAGGTAACGGTGCAGTCACCTGTATCTCTTTCTTATTTCTTATTAAGGCCTCATCCTTTGACTGCTCACAACCACCCCCCCCCCCCCCCCAGCTTCTTACATACTCTAAAATAACACATTGTATTGCAAGATAAAAGTGGCATTTTATATATCAGCAAAACCAAGCTACGTACATACTGTCCAGTCACTATAAAATAGTTTTGGCTATTGTGTCTTAAATAATACACTCTAATGTTTGTTGTAAAACAAACCTTGCCTTGTCTCTTTCAATTTGTTGCCTATTTAAGTTCTCGCATACTGTCCTGATGCTAACATTTCTACTAAACATACACCTGAAGTCTAAATATTTCAATATTTTCATAAGAATTTGGAATATGAGAGTGGGTGGAGGCTTGTGAAATGTGGTGTTGTGGTTTTTGTGCACTCTGTTTTAACATTTTATTACAGTGTGGTACTGCAGAAAAAGAAGCTTACAAACCATACCATGAATCTGTATTGTCACTGGTCTATTAGATTTAGATTTCGTTTTTAACCACTGCCCAGGCCAATTTTCAGATTTTAGCGCTGTCGCACTTTGAATGACCATTTGCAACAATGTACCCATATGAAATTTGTATCAGTTTTTTCACACAAATAGAGCTTTCCTTTTGTGGTATTTAATCGCCGCTGGGTTTTTATTTTTTGCTAAGTAAATGAAAAAATGCTGAAAATTTTGAACAAAACGTGTTTTTCTTGGTTTCTGTTCTACAATTTTTCAAATAAATATTCTTTCTTCATAAATCTAGGCTAAAAGGTATTCTGCTACATTTCTTTGGTGAAAATAACTCAAATCAGTATATATTATTTAGTCTGTATGAAAGTTATAGAGTCCAGAAACTATGGTATATACAACATATCTGAAAATCAATAAATCCGGATGTACTGCTAGCCTATCTCTTTTCTTGAGACTCAAAAATTCAAGGACAGTACAAATATCCCCTTTTGGAAAGTAGACAGTCCAAGATATTTAGTAAGAGGTGTTGCAAGTTTTTTGAAGTTGTCCATTTTTGTCACAATTTTTTGGAAAATGAAGACATTTTTAAAAATGTTTTTTTTTTTTTTTAACATACTGTCACCAGTGCAGTACAACATCATCATATAACTGGTGTGGTGGTGAGCGAGGACACTGACTGGTGACAGTGAGTAAATTTGCTATCCCCTCAAAATAGCTCAACACAGCCATTTATGTCTACACCGCTGGCAACAAAAGTGAGTACACCCCTAAGTGAAAATGTCCAAATTGGGCCCAATTAGCCATTTTCCCTCCCTGGTGTCATGTGACTTGTTAGTGTTACAAGGTCTCAGGTGTGAAAGGGGAGCAGGTGTGTTAAATTTGGCGTTATCGCTTTTACTCTCTCATACTGGTCACTGGAAGTTCAACATGGCACCTCATGGCAAAGAACTCTGTGAGGACCAGAAAAAAAGAATTGTTGCTCTAAATAAAGATGGCCTAGGCTATAAGAAGATTGCCAAGACACTGAAACTGAGCTGCAGCATGGTGGCCAAGACCATACAGCGGTTTAACAGGACAGGTTCCACTCAGAACAGGCTCTGCCTTTGTCCACCAAAGAAGTTGATTGCACTTGCTCAGTGTCATATCCAGAGGTTGTCTTTGAAAATAGACATATAAGTGTTGCCAGCATTGCTGCAGAGGTTGAAGGGGTGGGGGGTCAGCCTGTCAGTGCTCAGACCATACACCACACACTGCATCAAATTGGTCTGCATGGCTGTTGTCCCAAAAGGATGCCTCTTCTAAAGATAATGCGCAAGTAAGCTCACAAACAGTTTGCTGAAGACAAGCAGACTAAGGACATGGATTACTGGAACCATGTCACGTGGTCTGATGAGACCAAGATAAACCTATTTGGTTCAGATGGTGTCAAGCATGTGTGGCAGCAACCAGGTGAGGGGTACAAAGACAAGTGTGTCTTGCTTACAGTCAAGCATGGTGTTGGGAGTGTCATGGTCTGGGGCTGCATGACTGCTGCCGGAACTGGGGAGCTACAGTTCATTGAGGGAACCATGAATTCTAACATGTACTGTGACATACTGAAGCAGAGCATGATCCCCTCCTTTCAGAGACTGGGCCGCAGGGCAGTATTCCAACATGGTAACGACCCCAAACACACCTCCAAGACAACCACTGCCTTGCTAAAGAAGCTAAGGGTAAAGGTGATGGACTCTCCAAGCATGTCTCCAGACCTAAAGCCTATTAAGCATCTGTGGGACATCCTCAAATGGAAGGTGAAGGAGCACAAGGTCTCTAACATCCACCAGCTCCGTGATGTCGTCATGGAGGAGTGGAAAATGACTCTAGTGGCAACCTGTGAAGCTCTGGTGAACTCCATGCCCAAGAGGGTTAAGGCAGTGCTAGAAAATAATGGTGGCCACACAAAATATTGATACATTGAGCCCAATTTGAACATTTTCACTTAGGGGGCACTCACTTTTCATGCCAGCGGTTTAGACATTAATATCTGTGTGTTAAATTATTTTGAGGGGACAGCAAATTTACACTGTTATACAAGCTGTACACTCACTACTTTGCATTGTAACAAAGTGTAATTTCTTCAGTGTTGTCACATGAAAAGATATAATAAAATATTTACAAAAATGTGAGGGGTGTACTCACTTTTGTGAGATACTGTATTTATATATATTTTTTTTCTTTTTCCTTTTCTTTTTTTGTACATTTTTTTACATACTGTGACCAGAGCAATACATTGTTACCATAGTAATACTGTACTACTATGGGGAGGTGATCAGGTTTTTTGGGGGGTTTTACACACTATGATTGCTTTTAGCAGTGAATTTCACTGCTATGAGCAAGCCTTTTTCCTGAATGAAATAGATTCATTCAGTGTGTATTGTGATTAGCTGTGATTGGCCACAGCTAATCACATAGTACAGATGGGCTGTGATTGGCCTTGTGTGTACCATGTGATTACTGTGACCAATCACAGCTAGCAACACAATTGTACACCCTAAATGGCATGAATTGAATCTATTCATTGTTTACAATTGTTATGTGATGTTCTGTGATTGGTCACAATGATCACATGGTACCGGCAGTGGGTCAGTACACTGATTAGTCATCCAGTGTCCAGTGGAGCGCAGCTCACCGGGCCTGTGCAAGACAAGTTCATATGACATCCACCCAGAACAATAGGGCTCCCGCTTGGGTGCCATTCTACTTCTGACACCCCATTCAGACCTATTACCACTGGATAAAAAAATGTAGCCAAAACCACCTATAAAAATACTTTTTTTCAGGTTTTAAAAAACCTGTTTGGGGTGCTGCTGCTGTATTATGGGCAAACAATAATGTAAGAGTAAAAAAAAAAAATCAATTACACATGAAAAGTATATGATGCCAGAATACAGTGTCAATGTCACTGTCCATGTGAATCCTACTTATTTGTAAGAGCACAAAAGGAAATAAAAGAACCCCCGTGCAGGCCTATATTAAACGTGAGGGATGCTATGGGTAACCACCTAATTATTCCCCCCGTGATAGCTACACCTCTTACTAGAAGAGGTGGAGGTTCCTCATTACTATTACTAAAAATTGATGATGGTGAATCAAGAAAAGAAACAGTAATTGGAACTTAAATGTAATAAAAAACTCAAATTTATTGAAATATTATAAAAATTGTGTAATATAGCAACCAGTGAAGCAATTGAATTAAAATATGACAACGTCATCAAAAGCTGTTTGAAGTGATGTCACCAACCACATCACACCATACATCACCACACACAACTTGCAGATCTAATAAGTGGCCCCCTCTCTATAGACCAAAACACATGGTCGGATGTATGGGGTTGCAGACTGTCAATGAGATGCAAATTATCTTGATGTGGGAGTCAAAGTCAAAAGAGCCTTTTGCATGTTAAATCCCAGCAGCGTGAGATAAAGTGCCTATGTGCAAATGAAAGTTCATAGGTGCTGGTGAGTGTCTCTATGAATGCTCATGGGAGCAGGAGCGTCCTCCCTTCTTCAATCAAATGTTCATCACTCACTGATAGTTCTGAACGGCTGGGCAAACATCAAACTGGCTAAACACCATGTGTGTGTTAAGGATCACCTGTGTTGTAATTATTACTTATCTAATTAGTATCCACGACCGTGGATGGTATGAGGTGTTTGTCTCCCAGCAGGGTCAGTGATGCTGTACCTCGACGTCCGGAAATGGGTCATCCGAACGGAGTGCCGCTAAGCCATTCGTTGCTCCATACGACCGTTCGTGCACCAAGCTTCAAACGCCGTACATGTCCCTGTGTGAAGGCGTGGGGTGGTCAGCGTCACCAAACGGCCAGGTCAAAGACCTTAACTTGTTCTTACGGAAGGTCTTATTGAGATATTTACATGGGAATTCTAAACAGGTATCCCATACATTGAACAGTCCCGAGATAATTCATATTACAGTGGATGAAAAAGAGGCATTGGAGATTTTGACATCCTTACTGGATGAAAGTCCGATGATTGAACATATAGAGGAGGTATAATCCCCTGCTCTCTCGAGATCCTCTGGTATCAAAATCAGGTCTGTGAAAATGCCCCCTCTGTCCAAATATAAATGGGTAAGTCTCTTCCTTGAAAATGGACATCATGATCTCCAACAAATTAATTGGGAATGGAAAGGTGCAGATAACCTCAATAAGAAGGAAAGAAGAGCCCTCAAAGAATTAGAAGAGGCCCCTAATATAGTTTTTAGATCTAGTGACAAGGGAGGCAACATAGTTCTGATGTCTGGTGAGATATATGTACGGGAAGTCAAACGACAATTGAATGACTCCCAAACATATAGAAGGTTGAAAGACAATCCTTTTCTGGTAGTGATCAACAAGCTTAACAATATACTCAAATTAGCAAAGGATGAAGGGTTAATATCAGCTAAAGAGTGGGGGTTTCTCAAAGTAGAGACCTGCACTCTTCCCGCGTTCTATATAATTCCGAAGCTGCATAAGAATTTAACCAACCCCCCAGGGAGACCAATAGTTTCAGCTATAGGAGGTCCCCTGGAGAGGGCTGGTAAATTTATTGACCTACTGATCAAGGATTTGGTGCCTGAACTTCCTTCTTATGTGCATGACACACGCGATGTTCTGCGCACACTGTGGGATGTCCGTGTTCCTCTGGGTGCCCTGCTGGTGGGCATAGACATGGAATCCTTATACACGTCTATACCCCACCAGTGGGCTCTCTAGGCGGTGGCTGAATTCTTACATAGGAGATTTCCACAACATGGAGCACACAATGAACTAGTGATTGAAAGGCTGGAATTTATGCTGACCCATAACTTCTTCCAGTTCCTGGGTGTAAGCTATAAGCAGCTCCGGGGAACATCCATGGGAGCGCCATGGGCCCCGGCATATGCGTGTCTGCACCTCGGAGCTTGGGAGGAGGAGGTGGTCCAACGGTCGTCTTTGTACCTCGCCCATAATCTCTTCTGAGTGAGGTACATAGACAATGTATTCATGTTGTGGGGTGGCACTAAACCCCAACTTGTCAAGTTCTTGGAGGAGTTGAACTTGAATGAGAGGAATATCAGGCTGACATACACATGTGACAGTGAGTAACTCCCGTTCTTGGATCTTTGCATTAAGTCAGTCAATGGGAGGATTGAAACCCAAACCTTTAGAAAAAATATGGCCGCTAATGCTTTGCTACAGGCGAAAAGCCACCACCCACGTTCCCTGATGCGAGGCATACCTGTCAGTCAATTTTTATGCATACGGAGAAACTGTTCAACGGAGGAACAGTACCAGAGAGAAGCCGAGGTGATGTATGCCCGCTTCAGGGAATGGGGGTACTCCCACAGGTGCTTAAAAAGAGCCAGGGCCATAGCGAATTGCAGGGACCGTTCGAGTCTTCTTGGGGATACAGGGACTCGGCCGGAGAGAATTCCTGTAAAGGAAGCACCAGTAAGGATGATCACCAAGTATGGAACCCAATGGGGTCAAGTTTGTTCTATTATGAACAAGCACTGGCATTTCCTGACTAAAACACCCTTTTTAAAGGAAATAGTGGGAACTAGACCCCAGATGGTGGCCAGGAGAGCCACCAATCTGAAAGATAGATTAGTACACTCGGAATATATACGCAACACAACCAGTAACTGGTTAAATAAAACAGCAATGAGACCAGGAATGTACAGGTGTGGTAGGTGTAATATCTGTAACTTAGTGGATAGGACAGACACCTTCTGGAACGCAGACCATACAAAGCAGTATTCTATTAAACAATTTGTCAATTGCTCAACATCTAGGGTGATCTACATGCTCACCTGTCCTTGTGGAAAGGCGTACATTGGGAAAACCAAGAGGGCCCCAAAGACAACGATAGGTGAGCATGTATCCAGTATCAGGAATTTCAAAGAGGGGGATGATAAACCCCTCGCTATCCACTTTAATGAATTCCATAAAAGGGACCCTTCAGATCTCAAAGTCAAGGGTATCTATGTCCTTAACCTACCCCCCAGAAAGGGTGACTTTGATTGGGTCCTTTTAAGAAAAGAAAAGATGTGGATCTATATCTTGGATTCTATGGCCCCCCAAGGGGTTAAACACTGAACTGAATTTGTCAGTGTTTTTAGATCCATAGTCGGCACTGAGTCGATTTTTGGATCTCAGAAATTTTTGAATTTTTGATCTCTGGTTCTTGGGTTATTCTGTGGGGTATATATGATATGTAAATGGATGTCATTAAATTGGTATACGTTTTTCTCTTCAGTGGTATCCGGGGTTCTTCCTCTCATTTAGGTCCAATGGGGTATTTTCCTCCCTGTTGGGTTTGGGTTTGAGGGATTAATTTGTCTCACTATATGAATCTGTCCTGGTTGTGAATACATTTCAATATATGTTGTATGAATGGGACGTTTTAATTGGGAATAAGAGTGGATGACATCCAGTGGCCATTATTATGTATTACACCCCTTGTGAATAAAATATAAGGCACGTCTGTCAACTCCACCCCCAGCTTTGAGGAAGTTCATGATTGGCTGAACGAAATGCGTCAGTACGACGTCACCCCTGGCCATTTGGTGATGCTGACCACCCCATGCCTTCACCCAGGGACATGTGCATCATTTGAGGCTTGGTGCACGAACGCTCGTACGGAGCAACGAACGGCTTAGCGGCACTCCGTTCGGATGACCCATTCCCGGACGTCGAGGTACAGCATCACTGGCCCTGCTGGGAGACAAACACCTCATACCATCCACGGTCGTTAATGGGATCGGTGAGCAGATACTAATAATTACAACACAGGTGATCCTCAACACACACATGGTGTTTAGCCAGTTTGATATTTGCCCAACTGTTCAGAGTTGAGTTCAGTGAGTGATGAACATTTGGTTGAAGCAGGGAGGATGCTCCTGCTCCCATGAGCATTCATAGAGACACTCACCAGCACCTATGAACTTTCATTTGCACATAGGCACTTTATCTCACGCTGCTGGGATTTAACATGCAGAAGGCTCTTTTGACTTTGACTCCCACATCAAGATAATTTGCATCTCAATGACAGTCTGCAACCCCATACATCCGACCATGTGTTTTGGTCTATAGAGAGGGGGTCACATATTAGATCTGCAAGTTGTGTGTGGTGATGTATGGTGTGATGTGGTTGGTGACGTCACTTCAAACAGCTTTTGATGACGTTGTCATATTTTAATTCAATTGCTTCACTGGTTGCTATATTACACAATTTTTATAATATTTCGATAAATTTGAGTTTTTTATGGCATTGAGGTTCCAATTACAGTTTCTTTTCTTGATTCACCATCATCAATTTTTGTATAGTATCTTATTTGTAAGAGCACATACACCTTAAAGGCATCTCCTAAGCATGTCATTGAGATGATTCCCATGTTTCCCTCAAAGCCACATAAAAACAACCACAATCAACTTCTCACTGTAAGTTATATTTAAAAAAAAATCTACATTAATACCTGTCCCCCATGACCAAAACTTATCATGATTGCATCCCATCACCAACCCTATAATAGATTTCAGTGAGGTTCGGTTTTATGTTTGTATATTTAAGACTTCACTCTGGGTTTGATAAATATCCTGCAAACCAAACCCAGACACAATGGGGTTGATTTACTAAAAACCGGTGCAGCTGTGCATCAGCTTCTAACCTCAGCTTGTTCAATCAAGCTTTGACAATAAAACCTGGAAGCTGATTGGTTTCTGTGTGGAGCTGCACCAAATTTTGCACTTTCAAGCTTTAGGAAATCAACCCCATTCACTCATCCATATCCATATATAGCTGGCAGCAAATTATGATCAAGTTATTTACATTGGTCCAGCATAATAAGCGGGTAACTATCAGGTAGCAGTATTCATATCTATGTTTCCCTATATCTATAAAACTCAAAAGTATGGTCCAATCAATGTCAGACTAGAATATGTAGAGCTCGCCAGTAAACTCAGCGTGAGTCCACCTGAAGATAACAAATAACTTATAATATCTATAGATCCATAAATAATCATCTACATCCACACATTTATATTGCTTACATTTAGATATTATTTATAGAGTGTCATACTTTTAGATATAAGAAGTCAGTAATTCATTGTTTGAGCTGCTCACACAAGTATCCTCTTGTAGGAGGATAGTCCATTCCTACAATGTTTGAGAGCATCTCTTCCATTGTTCATTTATTGGTTCAAACTTGTCAGTTTGAGTTCATTTGTTTTTTGCATTAACCAGATAGGTACAATAACATAACTATGGCTTCAAGAAACCATTTACTTATTCAAGTTGTTCTGAGCTCATTGTATCCCTGTATAACTCGCTCTGTTATCTCATGCCCCAACAAACACATCACACAGAATTCATTGAAGCACTAAATGATCTGATTAAAATGCTACATAGGAAGGTTCCAGGGAACAGCTATATATATACAGTATATGAAATACATATAAGAGAGCTGTTTTACCTGTCAAATAACTTTTAATTTTTGTCCATTCAGTCTTGGAATGTGCATAGCTCTGCCAAACACCACCGCTAGGTAGGTGACACCACTTGCACTCAAGGAATACAGTGGTATCCTTCTTTCTTCCCCAACCTGCTAACTGGACAACGGAAAAGCAGCAGTGAACTGCTGGCAATATCTGTCATTTTTTCTTCACTCATTCTTTCTCCTCCTAGCAGCATGTTCCTTATCAATTTGCATAGTGTACACCTGATTGGCTCCTCCCTCTTCCAGAGTGAGATCTGTTCTATTGGGGATCACAACATAGTGATATGAAAAATCATACAATTATGTCTGCATTAAAAATAAATACATTTACTTATTTATTAATGAATTCAGGGCTGTATTGATTTATGTTTTGTAAATCTGCCTGGAGTTCACCTTTAAAATTTTGTATTTTCTTACTGAGATCAAATTTGTTTTTCAGAGTGTTCAATGCTATTAAAAAAAATCCACCTCTTATTTTTAATTAGGTATTAATTGTATGGATTGTAGGAGCAGATTTAAAAGACATCATTGTTTAGCAGAAATGTAGAGAAACTATTAAACTAACTAATGTAAAGTTACAATGATAGAAGAGATAATGATTTGTGAAACAAACATTTAACATATTGTGGGCTATATTTTTATCAATGAGCTAACAATGGAATGACTGGTAGAAATCTTTGGACATAAAAATACAGATATATCTGCCAAAAACAGCAGAGTAAGCAAATTGTTAATGAGGAAAGAGATAAAGTGAAGGGAATTTGTGGTTTGGGTATGTTAGAGAAAACATCTCAGATATCCTTTAAGAAAACCTCAGCCTGCCAGCTCATGTAGTTAATGAGCATTGGAGGCATAATTTACCTCTTTAATAGGAAGCTATGTAAAATGCAAGAGGGCAGTGGACCTCACAAGGTGAAGGGGACATTCTAGCAGAAATCTGTATGTGAAAATGACAGAAAGAGGTTCACCGCTGCAATGAACTTATTGTCATTAACATTTCCTGTACACTACGAAAATAACTAGCAATGTAACTAGATGTCACGAGTTTGTATAGTATGTTAATAAACCTGAATAATATGTAAGAATAATAAATTGATACTTTAAAAAATACCATTGTTGTCTTTGTTATGTGGGTTGCTAAAGGTACATTTCAGGTAACCAGAAAATAAGCCTTGTAATGCACACAAAGGACACCATCGCCTGCCCTGGGCTTCTGATTTTTAAGTAGGCTTAGTTGTAGAGCACTAATAAACCTTGTCACCTTTAAATAACTTATTTAAATAATCTTTAGGTTTGAGAACACCATTTGCTGAACCTACAAATATGGCAGGACAAACAACCTCAAACGGCCATTTAAGGCTCCTTGATGTTTCTCAGAAGAGAAGTTGCATGTTATGGAATCATGAAACCTAGAAACAACTATGAAACAAGATGAATATGTAGTGGATTAAATGAAAATCAAAATGTAAAATAAAAGCCTATAAGCTGAGGATATAACTACAACTCATGGGACCCCATAAAAAACATAGCAAAATGTTTATGGACCCCTAAACTCTGCTTTACATAGAAAATATATCCTGAAGGAAGCCTCAACTAAGATTGCCTATATGTATGCTGCTACTCTCTTACCTCTAATTCCTCCCACCTCTACCACCTATTGTGCTGTGCCAACAGCTCCTACCCCCTCAACTTAATTGCTGCAGCAATTAAAAAAAAAAAACATCTAAAAGAATTCTGTAGTTTCCTAAATCTGCAGTCGCATGAAAAGCAGGATCCCAAGTCTGCTAACTTCTGGACTGCAGAGTGGGTGTCTACTTTGCTACCTTGGAGATTAATATTCTTTCCATTGGTTGGTCAGAGTTGGGGTCATCTCAGGCTCCAGAAGACTGTAGTCTTGTAATAACATCATTAAGAGGGGTAGCAACTGCACAGTTGCCGTATCACCAATCTTCACTCCCGGAGAGGCATGAACATGATGGTGAACATGATGGCATAATCATGTGAGTATGAAAATGTGTTGTAGGGTTTTTAGGGGGTTTTTTTAATGGTTACTGCAGGAAAAAGGTATGTACCTTTTAAACATAAAAAATAATGGGGTTCCGGCTTGGGGGGGGTTTGGGGAGAAGAAGGGGTTAATGCTGGAGTTCTGCTTAACATTTGGGCTGGGTGATTGCACAATCTCGGAGTTGAAAGCCATGGACCTGAGGTAAATGGGTACTACAGTAATGTTATTACTGATCTCCCAAAAAGACTGATTGTCTCACAGATTTAAGACCCAGAGCTGTCAAGAGCATTTGCCTCAGACACACACATGGGCCTAATGACACCATTTGCTCATCCAATGATTAAACATAATCAGAAAACTACAAACATAACCCTTTCAGTTTCTAAAATACAATCTAAGCTATAAAATAGTTTTCGCTTCTTTATGGTGTTTTTTTTTTTTTGTAAATGAGGACACTCTCCTGATTCAGTATCATATTGTATATGTCAGTGTCTTTAAAAGCTGCCAAGCTTTAGCAATGTGAATGGCAAATTGTGAGAGCAGCAAGCACAGGCAGGTCTTTTTAGCGGCCCACACAGGGCAGTATAGGCATTTCTTCATGTCTACTAATCATATTATAGGTCTAGGATAGATTTACAATCAGATTTGCCACTAAGAAGTTCATGTAATCTCCGTTGAAGAGTGACACCATTTTATCTTCACACGATTCCCTGCCTCTCACACAAGTAATTCAGTTGCTTCCACACTGTCACTTCTGACAGGCTGATTTAATCTTCATCCTCCTGCATGCTTCTGACCACTGTGCTGAGTCATTAACCTTGACTCACATAATTGAATTCAAGGTTGATTGCCTGTGACCCTTCTCAGTAAGGTTTTCAAAATGTACATATTCATTACGAGCTGCATTTCTAAACGGATTGCACAGGGAAAGCTGTAGAAATCAGGTTACTTGGTATGCAGGGGGCGAGGAGGGCACTAATTGCATGTTTGAGTTGAGGATTAGATTATGAAAAGAGAGAGAAAATGAAGATAGGTCCTGGCCGGCTCTCTATCACTACCGCCAATTGATATCCTATTAGTACAACTCATTTCTCTAGCGTTTTATAATCAATTTAATATGACATTATGATATAAATGATCCTCTATTTCAAAGGCTTTGGCATTTGTGGAATTTGTGTTTGGCCCTTCAAACCATTAAGTCAAATGTTCTACGGTTGCAACATAGCACATTAAATAATTTTCTTATAATAACTTAATTGTTACCTGCCATTTGCTTGTTTGACATTAGCTGGAACAAGGGTCATTACACTATTATCTGCTTTATTGTTAATATCGTCATTTCACAATTTATTATATTTGACTCTTACAGTGGATTGCATCTTTCTGCTTCTAAAATTTTGTAAGTAAATATATAGTACCTGTTGTAAGCAATATATAGTACCTATATATTTTTTCAAGTAGTATATTTACCTAAAATCTACCTTTATACCAAGATGCCTGGGTTTAGATGGAGTGTGAAATCAGGCTTGCAGTGGAAGTACCCACGTTTTACATTGATGAAAGGAAGATGAAGATACCTTACTGAGAGCTCAGGGTTGCCATGAGTAGGGATGTGTAGAGTGATTTTGGCTAAATTGATTCCACCACAAAAAAAATTCCACTGGCAAAAAGTGGACACTTTGGGGTTGATTTACTAAAGGCAAATAGGCCATTCACTTTGCAAGGGAATTTTCCCTAGAGCTTAGTAAATGTGGTAAAATTTTACTTTGCCAAGATTTCTGGATCAGGTGCAAGGAAAATAAAAAAAGCAGCATTACTCCTTGCACACAGGAATGTCTTTAACAAGGGGCAAAAGGGGCAGCTGCACCGGGCCCAGTAATTGTTGTGAGACCCAAAGCAGCTGCCCCTTGAGCCCACGCTGATGCCCTCCAGAGTCAGCCAGAGTTCTGCCACCTCTGGCACTGGTCACCTGCTGGCTGCTCGCTACTGTCACTTGTAAATACAGAAGTGCCGCTTCTGTATTTACAAGTGACATCGCTCTTCTCCCAGGAGTTGTTTAGAACCCTCCCTGTTTTATACATTGATCTCTATGACAGCAGAGGAGGAAGGAGGCAGGGAATCTACACAGGCGGAAGCTCCTCCTTAAACTGGCAGTCTAAAAGGACATGCTGTGAGTTGTAGCTGCTCTTCTGCAGCCCCACTCTGATACTCTGGCTCTGTACTGGGGGTGGGGGGGTTGTTTGAGCTCTAAACTGGAATCCGGGGAAAGAAGAGCTTTGTTTGGGGGGGTGGGGACAAAGAACTTGCATGTACACAGCATACCCCTCAAACCTGCAATTTGCACATCGGGCTCCGCTCAACCCTGCACTCTGCACATAGCGCACCCCTGAACCCTGCACTCTGTGCAAAGGGAACCCCTGAACCCAGCACTCTGTACAAAGTGAGCCCCTGCACTCTGTACAGTGCACACCCCTCAACCCTGCACTCCGTGTGTAGTGCATCCTTTAACTATGCACTCTGTACATAGCTCACCCCTTAACCCTGCACAAAGCACACTCCACAACCCTGCACTCTGTATGTAGTGCACTCTCCAACACTGCACTGTATGTAGTGCACTCCTAAACTCCTGGTATATAACATTTCCTCAATGTTAGTGCAATTTGGCCACACCCACAATTTGATGCAGAGATAATGATGCACAGTAACCTCTAGCAACCAATCAGTGAACAGTAATGATCTGCTGTAATCTCTAGCAAGCAATCAGTGAGCAATAATGATTTGCAGTAGCCTCAATAAAGCGAATCAGTTAGTAGTAACGATGTACGGTAACCTCTAGCAACCAATCAGTGAATGGTAATGATGTTCTGTAACCTCTAGCAACCAGTCAGTGAGTGGTAAGGATGTGCAGTAACCTCTTGCAACCAATCAGTAAAACATAGAAAAGTGACGGCAGAAAAAGACTGAGTAGTCCATCGAGTCTGCTCAATTTTTTTTCTTTTTTGGGGGGAGGGGTTTGTTTGTTTTCTTTTTGTTTTTTTTGGGGTAGGTTTCATTAACCTTTTTGTCTGACTATAGATTTAAGTTTATCCCATGCATATTTGAAGCCGTGTACTGTTGACTCTGTCTCACTACCTCTGTTGGTAGTTTATTCCAATCATCAACCACCCTTTCACTGAAATAATACTTTCTAAGATTAGTTTTGAACTTTCCTCCAGTTAGTTTGAGGTCATGTCCCCGTGTTCTTGATTTTGATTTCATATTGAAAAGTCCACCTATAGAAACAGTGAGCAGTAATGATGTACAGTAACCAATCAGCACACGGTAAAGATGTGCAGTAACCTCTAGCAACCAATCAGCAAGCAGAAATGATGTGCTGTAACCTCTAGCAACTAATAAGTGAGTGGTAATGATATACTGTAACCTCTGGCAACCAATTGCAATCACTGCCTGATCTGCTGCAGGAAACTGAATTTGAGTCTAGCTGCTATTTATCGCATGTCTCAGAGTGGGGGGCTCAAAGAAAATGTTTGCCCAGGGTCAAATCATTATTAAAGACAGCCCTGCTTGCACATTATTTAATGGTGGAAGTCAGCAGATCTTCACCTCTTTCACTAAGCCCTGGGAATAGGTACATTTTGGGGTGTATTTGAAAATTGCATAGCTGTTCGACCATTGAAACTGCATGTAAAATGTATTCTATACCAATGGGGCAAAATCAAATGTTCTATATTCTCTGAAGATCGAATGATATTCATTGAAAAAGCTGTATGAATGGGGAAAATACCACTTATGGCTACTAGATGGAGCTGAGGAGCATATTTATCTCCTATCATACTCAGTGCTATCTAGTAGCCATAATGTGGTATTTTTCCATTTCCCATAGTTTATTTTTCAATGAATTACATTTGATCTGCTAAGAATACAGTTTGAGAATATTTGATTTTTTTTCCAGAAATAATTTAAATACAGTTTTAATGGACGAACAGCTATGTAAAGTTTTTATACACATCCCTTTATTTCCCCCTTATTTAGAATGTACGGTTTTTGTTTAGGATGAAAGTGTATTTAGAGTGGTTTAGTTTGTTTCTTTTTGTGTTTGTGCTGGGTTTTTTTTTTTGCCTTCACCATTGACTCATTAAAATGTTGACATTTCAATGAAATCTCCAGATTTTTGCCAAAGTTTGAGAGAAATAAAATTTATTTTATTCATCCCTAGGCATGAGCAGCATTACCAAATGTTCTAATATAGAAGAAAAACAAAGTTCTGGCAGTAATGAGAGACACAATACAGCATGCATTGTTATAGGCTACGCTCAACCAGCTTAATACATGCGGCCAGGGATGGCTTCAGACAAGAATCAGCAGATTCTTTCCGGTGGTTGTAAACGCTGCTTGCAAACACTGTGTGCGACCAGCAGCAGCAGGGTATATGTTTGACATGGAATCCCCTCGGGGGGCCGTGGGATCTCCCGCCAACTTCCGCCGTCCATGGGAGCCTGATATTCGGTGGGTGTCCTCACGCCAGTCCTCCCAGTCCCAGTCCCTGGGAGAACTGGCATGAGGAGGCCCAATGAATATCAGGCTCCCCTGGATGCCGGAAGTTGGCGGAAGATCCCGCGGCCCCCAGAGGGGATTCCGTGTCAAACATATACCCTGTGTGGGCTTTATTGTCCCACCATAGTGGTGGGTTCATGATGAACTGGGCTTTCTCTGGGAGTCCGTAGGATTGGTGCCAGCGAAGCATTGAGACTTTTTCCCAGCACTCCCTTGCCATAATACAGAAAACATAGAGGCCCGGGGATTTATACAGAATCTAGGGTGTTTTCCATATCCACTACTTCTACTGTACCATCACCGGCAGTGTTTTCCTGTTGTTACACCATCTGTGTTGTTACACCATCTGCGTATTTGCATATTTTGTCATATACCTATATGCTATAGATAAGTGTTTGTCAATTATTAAAAACCTCCTGCATAAAGCCCCTGATGAAAGGCGTGGACCTAAAAGGTGTCGGGCATCTCTACACAATGTTGGATTGTGGAGTGTAAACTATATTGTATATCTATGTATCATGTTTCAAGTAATAAGACTACTTACTGTATCTAACAAACCAGATGTGCTTTTAGATTTACTTCAATGGGTGATAAACCTTTTTAAATATGTGTTAATAAAATATTGAATATTTTTATACATTTATGTGGGGTGTTGCTACCTTAAAAATCCCACAACAAAAGGGTTTTTTCTTACAGTGATGAACTTTAACCACTTCCCGCCCGGCGTATAGACAAATGATGTCCGGGCGGGGGGTTCATTATCCTGACTGGACGTCTATTGATGTCCTCAGGATAATCCGCAATCGCGCGCCCCTGGGGGCGCATCGCGGCGATCGGTGGTGCCGTGGGTCAGTCTGACCCACCGCATTACCGACCTAGGTAAAAGGCTTCGATCCAAAGCCTTTTACCATGTGATCAGCCATGACCAATCATGGCTGATCACAGTGTAAATAGAAAGAGCCGTTTATCGGCTTTTCCTCTGCTCAGGTCTGCAGACCTGAGCAGCGGAGAGCCGATCGGCTGCTCTCCTGACAAGGGGGGGCTGCGCTGAACATTTATCAGCGCAGCCACCCTCAGGATCACCCCACTGGACCACCAGGGAGCCTGCCCAGGACCACCAGGGAGCCCCCCCCGGACATCACAAAGAGGCCGCCCGGGACCACCAGGGAAGGACCACAGAGGCCGCCCAGGACCACCAGGGAGCACCCACTAGACCACCAGGTAAGGGCAATAGTGTGCACTGTAAGGATGGCACTGTGCCCATGTATGATGCCTGCCAGTGCCATCCCTAACAGTGCTTGTTTCACCAGTGCCCACCACTGCCACCTATAAGTGCCCACCTGTGCCACCTATCAGTGCCAACCTGTGCCACCTATCACTGCCCACCTGTGCCACCTAAAAGTACCCACCTGTGCCACCTAAAAGTGCCCACCTGTGCCACCTAAAAGTGCCACCTATCAGTGCCCATCAGTGCCCAGTGCCACTTATCATTGCCGCATATGAGTGTCCATCAGTGCCGCATATCAGTGCCACGTATCAGTGCCCGTCAGTGTTGCTTGTCAGTGCCGCCAATCAGTGCTGCATATGTGCCCCATCATCAGTGCAACCTTATCAGTGCCACCTCATCAGTGCCAAACTGTACTGCCTCATCAGTGCCCATCAGTGTAGCCTCATCATGCCCATCAGTGTAGCCACATCAGTGCCCGTCAGTGAAGGAGAAAATGTACTTTATACAAACTTTTGTGACAGAAACAAAGAAAAATTATTTTTTTTTCAAAATTTTCAGTCTTTTTTTTTTATAGTGCAAAAAATAAAAACCGCAGGGGTGATCAAATACCACCAAAAGAAAGCTCTATTTGTGGGAACAAAATGATAAAAACTTTGTTTGGGTACAGCGTCGCACGACCGTGCAATTCTCATTCAAATCACAACAGCACTGAAAGCAGAAAATTGGTGTGGGCAGGAAGTGTTCTAAGTGCCCGGTATTGAAGTGGTTAATGGCATCCCAGTCTTACTCCGTAGGGTTCAATAATGAGTTGGCCCACCCTTTGCAGCTATACTCTTTTGGGAATGCTGTCCACAAGGTTTAGGAGTGTGTCTATGGGAATATTTGACCATTCTTCCAGAAGCGCATTTGTGATGTCAGGCACTGATGTTGGATGAGAAGGCATGGCTCGCAGTCTCTGCTCTAATTCATCCCAAAGATGTTTTATCGGGTTGAGGTCTGGACCCTGTGCAGGCCAGTGAAGTTCCTCCCCCCCAAACTCGCTCACCCATGTCTCTATGGACCTTGCTTTGTACACTGGTGTGCAGTCATGTTGGAACAGGAAGGGGCCATCCCCAAACTGTTCCCACAAAGTTGGGAGCATGAAATTGTCCAAAATGTCTTGGTATAATTACACCTGAAGAGTTCCCTTCACTGGAACTAAAGGGCCAAGCCCAACCCCTGAAAAACAACCCCACACCATAATTCTCCCTCCACCAAATGATTTGGACCAGTGCACAAAGCAAGGTCCATAAAGACATAGATGAGTGAGTTTCAGGTGGGGGAACTTGACTGGCAAGGACTTGCTGAAGAAGCTCAGTTAAAAGCGTAACACTTACAGGTGTGAGGAGCCACTATTCATGACGTTTGTTTCTGTTTTTATATCAAGGTGGAAAGTTGATGATATGCGCGTTTTTTCACATTTCTATGTGAGTACAGTTTTAACCCCTTACTTACCGGGCACTTAAACCCCCCTCCTGCCCAGACCAATTTTTGGCTTTCAGCGCTGTCGCATTTTGAATGACAATTGCGCGGTCGTGCGACGTTGTACCCAAATAAAATTTGCGTCCTTTTTTTCCCACAAATAGAGGTTTCTTTTGGTGGTATTTGATCCCCTCTGCGTCATTTCTGATCGCTATAAACAAAAAATGAGCAACAATTTTGCAAAAAAGAACAATATTTTTTACTTTTAGCTAAAGTACAAATCCATTAAAAAAATATTCATCAGTTTTGGCCGATATATATTCTTCTACATATTTTTGGTAAAAAAATATATAGCCGGTTTTGACTACTTATAAAAAA
>BLSH010103639.1:18316-28613 GCA_018402905.1 Glandirana rugosa | reverse complement strand
AGACTAGCGACTTATTTACAGTAACCAGGGTTTTTACACATTTTTTACAGGCTGTACAGGCGGGGTTATAGTGTCAGGGCTATTTTTAGCGTTCGGGACTGTGATATTGGGGCGGACATGTCGGACATTTTTTACACATTTTTGGGACCAATGACATTTATTCAGCGATCAGAAATTTAAATGTCCACTGATTACTGTATAAAGTGAAGGGGTTAACCTGCAGGGGGCAGTGAAGGGGTTAACAAATGTTCCCTGGGTGTGTTCTAACTGTGGGGGGGCGGGGCTGGCCGGGACATAACAGATCTAACTGATCCCAGTGACAGGGATCAGTAGATCTGCTATGTCCCCTGTCACAGAACGGGGAACCGCCGTGTTTACAACGGCGGTTCCCCGTTCTGAGGCTCCTAAAAGAGATCGGCGGGTCTAGGGCGGACATCGAGTCCGCCCGACCCACGGGCACTCTCGCGCGCGCCGCCGCTGCCGCCAGGGGGCGCGCCTGGAGCGTGCGCAGTGGAGGACGTCCATGGACGTCCTCCGGGCATTTTCGGATCCGCGCTGGAGCCGTACTTTGGCAATAGCGCGGATCTGGAATGGTTAATAAATATTTGTAGCAGAGAGCACTATGGTTTGCCTTTGTCATTCTATGGCTACACATGATTGATCGAGCTCCCAGGAGGAGGTCAGTGTGATCAAGGGACATTGGGAGAAAGATTCATCTCCCCGTGGCAGTCTGAGAGATACGACATCAGGCGGGTGTGACTCTGTTATGGGATCACTATTCTGAGGAGGAGGCCAGTGTGATCCAGGTTTATTGGGAGGAAGAGTTTTTTCCCTGGGAATTCTGAAAGACGATAAACCAGGCGTGTGTGACTCTGTAGTGGGGTCACTATTTGAAGGTGAGCAGACAATTCAGCTAGAGGTGGTGGTCACTGAAGTCACTGGATATCACGAATATATTGATTTTATGAACTATCGCTGAGAGCTGCACTACGGTGGAATATTACATTGTTTGGACTTTGTTTATAGTTGTATATCACATAGGTTGTGCTATATCATTGTTTGTTTATTATTAGTGCATTTTTTTGGCACTGATCACTGTATTAGTGTCACTGGTCCCCAAAAAAGTGTCAGAAGTGTCAGTTAGGTGTCCAATTTGTCCGCTGCAATGTAGGATGAAGAAATTCCTGAACAGCCGCACTTCCAAAAACACACTGCTTCATTGAAGAGTTTTAAAAGTAGATCAATGCATCAAGACAAGACAAGACACGAACAGGACCCCTGGTGGGGCATGACAGCTAACGCATTTCACGTTTCAGGGGGGCGCTTAGTCAGAGCTGCAATGTCGCCCATCCCTACTAAGAAACCTATGGTATTCTCATTTTTTAGACCCCTTTCACACTGCGGCAGTTTTCAGGCGTTTTAGCGCGAAAAATAGCGCCTGTAAAGCATCTGAAAACTGCCTCCCATTCAGTGCAATGGGTGCTTTTACACTGGGGTGGTGCACCTGTGGGACGTTCGGAAAAGTCCTGCAAGCAGCATCTTTGGGACAGGTTGGGAGCGGTGTATACACCGCTCCCAAAATGCCCCTGCCCATTGCAATGAATGGGCAGCACTTTTGAAGCGCCGCAACACAGGGGTTTTTAATCCCTATTTAGGGGGTTAAAAGCGCCCCGCTAAATTGAGCGGCTCTGTACCGTGAACATGGCTGCGGCCCCAGTGTGAAAGGGGTCTTACTTACTCACTTTATTTATTAACTATTTACAGAAAAAAAAATAGTCAGTCTCCTATGAAAAGCTCTCCCTTCCTACACAGATTATCATCATCCATTTTCCACTCTTCTGCTTCATGATTTATCCAGAAACAGTTAAACAATCTCACTGCATAACAGTGAATGAAGCATCACTGGCATAAATAAAGTTTGATTAATGTTCAGCACTCACCAGAAAGTGAATAAGTCTGTTTCATGCCCCTTTGTGATGCCATCGAGTGACTATGACCATCACAGTCCAAATCGCCATGGTCTCCAGTCAACTCCATGTCTTCTGCCCTTCACCACAGTAGAAGTTTTCACACCGTTCTCTTTGCCACCTTTCTGTCTTCTTCTCATTAGAGATTTCTTGTTAGTCTTGTCTGTCATGTTGTAGTGAAAAGCATTTTCCACTACAGTATACAATGTAATCACCTTTGTCCTGCTTGTTTTGTGTGTATGATGTTGCTTAGTTACTTTTTCGTTCATAAGTGTTAACAGCATGAGGTGTAACAATTTAAACATATGTGTACATAATCCTTTTCTTTCACTATGATGATCTTTTACTAAGCTTTCTGTTTTCTGCTTTATAATTCCCAATATCTTGCAACCAAAACACACCATCACTTTAGACAATGAAAGCTTTACTTTATTCATGTCTTTGTTAAAGCTGGATTCTCCAACCCATAACCATACTTACTGTTCCGGCTCTGATTTCTCACCTTTTTTTTTTTTTTTTTTTTTTTTTAAGAGGATCCGTAGAAATTAATAAAAACCCCAAAATAAGCAGGGAAATACAGTACAGTGAGTTTAAAGGATACGTTTTTTTTCTTTTACAAAGAACTTTGATGTCAAAGTGTTACTAAACCCACAACAGTAAAATCAGTCTGTGTAAATGAAAAGAGGAACAATTCAATAAAACCTGGTTCTACTGGCACAATTGCCTTTACTCACAAGACTACAACACCTTTGTGGCCTCCTCGGTTGAGCAACTGTAACTGTGCATGCATTATCAATCATTTTCTTTAACTACCCCCCCCCCCTTTTTCCCCTTTCTCTTAAGTTTTCCTGTTCAATTCCTGTCTTCCCCTATTGAGCTTGCTTAGTCTCTTTTTCTTCTTGCTAACTTATGTGATGTAATGCCTTCTTCTTCCTATTGGAAAATGTGTTCATATGCACCAGCCTCTGGGCGATATTAGTGTTTTATACTGTTGCATTTTAATTCACACTAATGTTGTTTCTTTGTTGCAGCGTTGACATCATCCTATTCCTTATGTACCTAACATATGGTTCTACCCTATTATTGGTTTGTGTAACAGTCTATGCTTATTGCACCATATATCAATGCTGGATTTGTATTGTCCTTACTGGTGCACACAATAAAACTTTAAATAATAAAAAAACAGTCTGTATATGCAGTAAAGCATGCTTTTTATACTCACTGTGGAACCTAAGGGGTTAATCCTGTGCATTGTGTAAAAAGCTGTTTGATCCTGTCTTTTCTGATCCTCCCCATGCTCAGTTTGGTGTGTATTGCTAGAGTTTTTTTTCTTGGGAGGGTGCATGTAATCAGCACAGGGCCAATCAGCACTATGCAGATAGAGGGCCAGGGGCCCTGCAGCCTAATAACAGTCAGAGTACAATGAAAACTCCTCCTAAAAGCTTTAATCAGACACTGATAGAAGGCACATGACTGCTATATACTGCTGATGAGAAAAGGTTTTTTTTAGCAGTTTATATTTCAAAATAAAAATGCCGGTGTGTGGCAAGCTAAGCTTAGGCTGGTGATTTGAGAGGGCAACCAGCAACTGTGGTTTAAAACCAGGTTGTACAATATGCTTGAGGTCATAGAAAAAGGAAAAGAAGAGGGGTGGAAGGGAATGTAGGGAGGAAAAGGAAAAGGGATGAAGGGGAGGGAAGAATGAAGGGAAACAGGAAGACTATGGGGCCAGACTGGATGCAAGGCGACATTGGTTTTTGTGGAGACCGGTTTAAAAGTGAAAGAAGAAAATGTTTTGAATTAATATAATAGTAATATTCTTTTTTTCCCCAAATAACTTTTTATTCAAAGTTTTTTAATTTGACAAAAAAAAGTAAAGAAAAAACAAAGCCCAAATCAAATCATAATGTACAGTCATACATTTCTTTAGTACTCATACATAGAGTAGCTAGCACTATACGAAAACAATTGGTAGGCCAAATAACCAAAGGTAAGTAAGGCCAATCATACACAGAGCGAATTTCAACCCATGGTTGCAGGAAGGAAATTTGCTTGGTTCCCCCATCAACACAGACAGTGTTGATGTGGAAATTGCTCCTGCTGGGCCATTGTCTTTTCCCAGTGGGGGGGAGGTCAGGGGAGGGCGGTGTAAGCCACCCCCCCCCCCCCGGGAGAAGACAGTGATTATTGCTAGGGGCTCTAGCCGCTGCTAGGGATAATGGCAGGTAAAACCCAGCATGCTGCGGTTTAAATCTCGGCTGATTCAGCAGGAACCAGACGATATTTGAACTGTTTAAGGGCAGGCTGAATGTACCAAGTTGATCAATCGATCAACTTGGTACATTCAGCCTGCCCTTAAACAGTTCAAATATCGGCTGGTTTCTGCTGAATCAGCCGAGATTTAAACCGTGTTTGGCCTGCCTAAGACATTCAGAATAATTAGGCCACTTTCACAGCTTAATGAATTTATAGCGCCCCTCAGATCTCTGTACGCTTAGTGGCACATATGGAAGAAATAAAATAATATCCATTATTCAACATAAGTAAGAATCTTATGAGTAGTACCAATGCTATGCCCTGGTCTGTGTACACAAAATGCCTACCCGTTACATTCTTCATGCACCCAACCTCACCCATAAGAGAATCCATTGTAGTCATGATCTAGCCTTGGAGGTCATGTTTTAAAAAGTTTAGGGTGGGTATGATTAAGAATTGCGGTGTGTGCCTATCACTCTCTGGCTGCTCCCATGACTTGGCCAGCATTAGCCTAGCAGCAGGTAATATAAAATCAATTAGTTTCTTTTTTCCATCAGGAGAGGTCAGGGATTGGCTTATGTAGCAAGGCTATCCAGGGGTTCCGAATCAAATTGCACTTTAGAACTGACCTAATCTTTTTGTATACAGAGATATAAAACCAAAGAGCTTTAGGGCAATGCCACATATGTGTATTAGAGTACCACACTCTCTACGGCCTTGAAAGCAGAGAGGCACTGGGGACGAATTTAGTGATACGGTCAGAGGTCTGGGAGAAAGCACATTGTAAGAGTTTTCTTGGAGTAATAGGTGATGTAACAATTCAAATTTTTCTCTAGTCAGCTATGTCTAAATATTCTACTAGGTCATTCACAACAATATCCTTTTTAAATCTTAGATCATCTGGTGCTTTTGTCTCTGGAGGCAACTGAATACCAGTGTAAGCGTATGAAGTGTTCTTAGAATGAAGGCTGCTACAGATTGATGCATGCCACAGGAGTGGACTTATGGTTTTAATAGAGACGTAATACTCATATAGTATTACACTTGTAACACTGCCAATTTTTTGCAGAAAGTTAGGGGTGCATTCATTGAAAAAAAAGGTTCAGTGTACAAAGTTTTCTATACTCAAATACTCCCCAGTGCTTAAATTGTCATGCTAAAAACTACTGCTTGATCTGAGGAGGGGCTTTCGCATACTAAAATGGCAAAATATAGGAAGTTTAATTGTGGTTACATTACATTACAGTATTTATTAAGTAGATGGGCTTACAGTATATCTAAACCCAAAAAGCAAAAATGGTGGTATATTGCAGCTTACCAACCCTTTAGAATGGTACACATGGGCTGAACATCAACTGGTATTGGCCAGTTCAACAAAAAACAGCCAACATTTGGCCAGTGTGTACATCAGTCTGTCCAACAGAAGCCGGCCTAACGTCATTCGAACAGGAAAACCAGCAGTGACCAACAGCAGCAAATGGCTGCAAGTGCTGATCACTGTGTTCTGTGAACACAATAGCACACCAGGGGAGAAAACTATACTAACATTACTTGTGTTAGTACTTGTGTTAGTACTGCAATTTGTATTTTTTTTTCATTCAGCCCAGCGGGCACTTTTAATGTGTACCCCGCATTAGATGTGGTAACTGAATTGTTTTTATTTTTTGGGGGGGAGGTTTAGCTTTTTTTCATTTATGTTCCCCTGGTGATCTGACCAGTAATAACTTTTGTTTTGGGGTGTCCCTTCTATATGTGAAGGAACAGCCAAAACACCCTTGGACAGCAGTTCTGTCTGGAGGGGCTAGTGTTAGATGGACTAGTAGTTTTAGATGGATTTCACATAAGTGACTAACTAATTAAAGCAGAACCCCAGCTAACACTTTTTAACCAGTTACACAAACAAGTTGTTGTCCTTTTGGGATAAATGTTTTACAGAAATTAATAAATGCTGACCATGGATCAGACGGAGACAGAAAATGCAGTAAAAATCACACCTTTTCATAAAATGGCAAAAATGGTACAAATAGTAAATGTAATCAAAACTTAGCCGGGGTTCAGTAGCCAAAGCGGGTAGTCAGAACAAGCCAGTAAATCAGGAAGCCAGAGATCAGCATAGTCGGAGGCAGCAGACAGGATCAGGGACCAAAGGGACATCAGCCGGGCAAGTCTTCAACAGGAACACAGCAGAAAGTCTCTAGATATTTTTGACCAAGGCGAAGGCATGGAAGAAATAAACCAGGCAGTTTAAATAGCTAGAAGGGGCTGGCTGTAGGCTGGACTGACGAGCAGGAAATGATCACCAGGTGAGCCACTGTGGAATGATCAGTGCTGGCAATTAACCGACAGCTGAGCAACCTGAGCACCGAGAAGGGATGGCTGAGATGGCTGAGAGCCCAACCCTGACAGTCTCAACCCTCTAACTTCCAAATTTGCTGCACAGCTTGGTCTATTAACATTTGTAAAGTTGTAAAATAATAGCAGGATATACAGGTAAGAAAAAAAACTTTTACAAAAGGGACTCACAAAACAAGAACTCCTTTGTTAATGATAGTTCGGGAGCTACTTTTGGGTGAAATGCTTCACACGACGCAGTTTACCACGATTGCAGCGTGATTTATCACACGATGTTGGTATTCTAAAAAACTAATTAGGGATAACTACAAATTTTACTCTTGCAATTTGTCACTAGAGGCATTAGATTATGTTTCTGGTGCAAAGTATTTTTTTTTAATTACCATTACAAACACAAATGAATGTACAAAGTTTACATACAAACAATAGAAAAAAATCAGAAAAACTAAAAAAAAAAAAGGAAAAGGAAAAAGGGAATAAATGAGTTAATACAAACTTATAACGTTTCACTAAGTGTTAATAAGAGGCTAAAATATTGTTCTTTTTGATTGTTCATATTTTTTCTTTTATACATAACAGTCATTTATGAATGAAAGCAACAATAGTAGCTTTCATTCATAAATGAATATTGAGCAGGACTCAAGCTGTCAGAGACTTAGTTCAGCAGATCACACACAAGGAATGTGGCTCACTCTGTGTAATCACCAGAGATCCTTATACAGTGCAGTTGGCTGTCACACTGACAGCTGAGCGAAGTGCCATTGGTTGCACAGGTAAATCCCCAATCTCCCTGTGTAATCTGGAAGACTGTGCCATCAGTTTGGCAGCTCATTCCTGCAAAATGCAGCAGATGGGGTGCAATGCAGAGGCAAGAGAGGCTACTGCCACAGCTGTAGTCCTACAGTATGGCTCCAAAGTGGGTGCCTCATCTGCCTCTGCCGTGGCCTAGCCATGGTCACTTCTTTTCTGGCCTGGAACTTCTTTCTTTGCATTTTATAAACCCGTCTAATAAAACTTACATACATTATAAAGAAAAAAGCTGAAAATATGCTGAACCATTAAAATATATCTATAACTAAAGCTTATTTTTCACATATTTTGCATGTTAGAATTGGTTCAACCCCTGCCAGGATATTTTTGCCATCTGTGTCCTAGACCAAAAAGGAAGTTTATAGAAATCTTCACAAAGTGAAGGAAATGTTCTCTTAGGGTGCTTCCACGCCCTTTGCTCAGTGGGGGATCGCTCTTCTGATCCTTGCTGAGCAGGAGGATGATAGGTCCATCTCCGCTCACTGTGCTGAGACGGACTTGTCAGAACTCCGCTCTCCTTTATGGGGAAATCGGATGAAAACAGACCGCCTGTCCGTTTACATCTGATCACATCCAATCTGGTCCTCCTGAAAAACTGATGGGCGGACCTGAACGGAAAGCCTGTGTGAAAGGGGCTTTAGACAGTTGTCACTAGACCAGAAGCCTATACTGAAATATTTCCCCTATATTCCTGTTCTGGTGACAACTCAAATTTTTTAATTTTCCTTCACTTCTGGACCTGGCGAAAAGGACAGATTTCAAAATTAAAGAGTGAGTGTCAACAGCAGGACCAGCAGATACCAACAAAAACCTGACATACAGTAGGTTTAATGAGGAGCTGAAGTATGGAAGATGTTTCCAAAAATAGGGACGCAAAGGGAAATGGAATAGTCACCAATATTGCCTGTGGTCCTCCTGAAAATGATTATTCCCCTTTTGCTGACTTTCCTTTCTCTGCTCTGCACTGTATCACATCTTGGATGAATCACAGGGCTTTGCTTTCTCATATCAGAGCAAGGAGAAGAGAGAGCAGATCAGTAGCGACATCACCAAATCTCACTCCAAATCTCCTAAGAGTAGCAGTCAGAAGCAGAAGTGCCTCAGATCTCGCACTGCTGATATACAACTATGAACAAGAGTTCCTAGACACCTTCACACTTTCACCAGAAACTGCACTGTTAAGAGGAATTTAAGACAAAGGGTACATTTTAAAGAGTAGTACTTTTTTACCATTCCTAAATGTCCCCTGGCAATTCATCACTGTTTGAGGTCCACTTTAACCTATCCCTGTTCCATCCAAAAATAGCTTTAGATATAATTTAAAGCTTTAGGAGTGTTGACCCTAAACATTTAGATGGTGTAATTTCACCATGTTGTATTGAATATTAACAATTAAAATATTTATTATCCTATATGAATTCTCATTCATATTTTCATTAAGGCAAGCATGATTTACAATTTTTTAATCTAAGTTATGAATCATTCACTGATTGTAGTCATCAGCACAGATCAAGTCACATCACTGAATGAATAATGCTTGCTCATCTCAAGTTATAATAAGGAGAATTGTTCTCATGCTGATTTGTTTACATCTTCAGTCCCGTTAATATGATCTGTTCCTATAAACCTGGCAGTAGACCAGCTTCCAGTTTTATGACTCTCAGTTTACAATCTAATCAGACAAATAAAACCTAACTAGAATTTCCTCTGACAAAATGGAACATGTAATTCTGAATTGTTTTTACAGCATGTCAAACCTATTTAACAATGATTTACTAAATGTGCATGAATGTGTATATAATATTCTGAATTGAGGAAATATATAGTCCTTACAACTAATGACTTTGTTCATAAACAATATTGAAAATACTTTTTTTCAGAACACATGAGGCTGTTTTGTTTCATTCATAAAAGTACTTATAAATGTAGATTAAAGTGGTTGTAAACCATTATATATACTGGGTGAACTGACTAGCCTCAGTTGATACACAAGTAGAGTACCCTCTAAGGAGCCGCAAGTAGAATGGGATCCCCCACCTTGCACAGCCAGGCACACCAAATTTCCATAGGCACTCAAATTCATAGAACAGTTTGTGACATTGTTTTTTTTTTTGTTTTATTGAGGGATATAAACTTGGATAGGGATTGGAAATTATGGGATGCCCACTTTACTTCAGAGCAACTTCAGGGACAACTCTTCCTATATACAGTCCTGTATACACTCCAGTTCTTCCTCAGCACTGACTTGCTTGCAGAACCCAGCTATGTCACCTTGTTGCAATTTGGTAGCAAAGGCCCATTACAGACAGCGACTCGCAGCACATATACTTGAATATAGGGTGACACAGCTCACACTTTCCCAGTACTTCCTCTCTGTGGTCACTGATCCCAGCACCACCTCTACAGGCACTGCCAAACTTACCTTAAAATGAAGCCCTCTTGTGGCGTGCTGTCACCATTGACAGGGCTTCCATCTTCACCCAGTCTTCCTTCCAAGTTGGCGTGCTCTGGCCCCAGTGTTGCCAACCGTCCGCAAAATCATGGACAGCCAGTAAAAACAGGGCATATTTTTGCCGCCCGTGAAAGTCCGTAGTAGCCGATCTAAGCCAGTAAAAACAGCATTGACTCGTTTGGGTTAGAACTGCGCATGCGCAATTCCCGGAAATCCCCGAGAAGATCCGATCCTTAGCCGCCCGGGCAGAGTGGAGTGGAGTGGGCAGAGCTGCTGCTGGAGTCGGGACGGCGGTTGCGGCCTCGTGGAGCGGGCTGCGGGAGCCGAGAGGACGGGTCGGATACTCACTCAGCCAGAGAGAGGACTGTGAGTGAGAGAGGGTGGTGGCGGATCGTGTCATTGTGTCAGGCCAGGCTGAATCTGACGGTGGCGGTGGGTGCACTCGCGCTGGTGCCGGTGG
>BLSH010103599.1:1580335-1592413 GCA_018402905.1 Glandirana rugosa | reverse complement strand
GATGTCACTCCCCCCCCCCCCTCCATGTCATTTCCGAATGCACGCTGGCTCTGCGCATTGCAAGCAGTGTTGCAGTGCTTGTGCCTGTCACCTCCTGAGCTGTTTGTGTTGGTGCCTGCAGTTGGCACCTTAACATGTGAGTGCACTCATTTTTATACATTACCTTGCCATTTTTAATAGAAGTTACTACACTATGAGAGCTTTTTTCCATGGTTACATTACTGATTATCACCAGAAGGGTCTTGTGGAATCTGAATGCATACCTCTGAACATATCTGGGTTTATCCATCATACTTGCTAGCTGCTCTGTAGCCTTATGTATCTGGTGAGTGCATAGTTTGCTCACAGTGGTGGATCACTATATTTAAAGAAGAATATCATTCACTTTGTCATTCATTTCAATACACTGTGATTGGGCTTATAGAATTTGATGGACATTTCCATGCACAAATACTTTATAGACATTGTTTATTGAGGACACATTTTGGGTTATTGATGTACTGCTTCACGATTGGTTTATTTATTTAATTGTTGTTTGGGATTAGCACCTGTCTTTACTTATTTACATCAAACCTGGACATGAGCTTTAAATATCCCTAACAAGCAGCAAAAAAACCCAAAAAACTTTAAAACAAGCCCTCATTCACCTCTCAGGTTGCATTTACAACATAGCATCTTATTTTCAAATATCTTCAAAGATTACAAAAAAGACTATCTAAGTAAGGTTTCAGTTGGTTCTAACAGCTTAGAAACATCACCTGGTTGTTTACATTAGAGAACTGACAGGCTAGCATGGATTGCAACTACAGAGAAAAGCTGTGAATTTGTTGTGAAAATGAATTACTCAGCAATGCCTTTAGTTACAATCTCCAGGCTGTTTTAGAAGTGCTTTTACTGCTTTATCTGAAAATGTAAACACTTCTGTATCCATAGCCTGGGCACAGGTTTATTTTAAGGCATAAAAAATATGGAACCAACATTTACCCAGAGAAAAGCATTTACTAGTGAATAAAACACACCCTGGAGTAAAGGTGTAACTGATGCCCCTCTTATTCTCACAAAGAAATATGAATCTTAAAGAAAGTATAATAAAGCTTTTCCTCTAGAACTACACACATCCTGAAGGTAGTGGGCTGTTTAGTCACTTATATTGTACAAAATAACACTGCACAACAAAGTTTTTGCTTCTTGGACACCTTTAATGGGTCACCTTTAATGGCATCCCAGTCTTAGTCTGTGGAGTTTAATATTGAGTTGGCCCACCCATTGCAGCTATAACAGCTTCAACTCTTCTGGGAAGGCTGTCCACAAGGTTTAGGAGTGTGTATATGGGAATGTTTGACCATTCTTCCGGATGTGCATTTGTGAAGTCAGGCACTGATGTTGGGCGAGAAGGCCTGGCTCAGAGTCTCTGCTCTAATTCATTCCAAAGGTGTTCTATCGTGTAAAGGTCAGGACTCTGTGCAGGCCAGTCAAGTTCCTCCACCCCAAACTCGCTCATCCATGTCTTTATGGGCCTTGCTTTGTGCACTGGTGCGCAGTTATGTTGGAAAAGGAAGGGGCCATTCCCAAAATGTTCCCATAAATATGGGAGCATGAAATTGTCCAAAATGTCTTGTTATGCTGACGCTTTAAGATTTCCCTTCACTGGATTTAAGGGGCCAAGCCCAACCCCTAAATAATAACCCCACGCCATAAACCCGCTTCCACGAAATGATTTGAACCACAAAGCAAGGTCCATAAAGACTAGGGATGGGCCAAACACCCCCCGGTTCGGTTCACACCAGAACTTGTGAACAGGCAAAAAATATCAATGGGACTCGAACATGAAAAATCAAAAATGCTAATTTTAAAGGCTTATATGCAAGTTATTGCCATAAAAAGTGTAAGTGGGAGGACCCAGGTCCTGCCCTAGGGGACATGTATCAATGCAAAAAAAAGTTTTTAAATCGATCAATTTTTCAGAAGCAGTGATTTTAATAATGCTTAAAGTGAAACAATAAAAATGAAATATTTCTTTAAATATCGTGCCTGGGGGTCCCTTAGTCTGGCTGTAAAAGGGCGCACCTCTGTGATGTTTAAAACATAGCCAGAGCAAAATTACTTTTCCAAATGAAAAATTGTCATATATTATTGCGGCTCTAATGTATTGCCGGTTCCCGGCAATATACATCAAATCACTGAAAAAGCATTGCGTTGCCCCCCCCCCCCCCGCCATCCCAGTCCATACCAGGCCATTCAGGTCTGGTATGGATTTAAATGGGAACCCCGCTCCGAAATTTTAAAAAAAATGCGTAGGGTTCCCCCACAAAGTCCGTAACAGACCCTTCAGGTCTGGTATGTATTTTAAGGGGGACCCTACCCAAAATCAAAAAACATTTGCGTAGGGGCCCCCCCAAAGTCCGTAACAAAGAAATTCACAATTTAGGACCAGAGTACTTTTGCGATTCGGCACTACATCGCTTTAACTTACAATTGCGCGGTCGTGCGGCGTTGCACCTAAACAAAATTTGTGTCCTTTTTTCCCACAAATAGAGCTTTCTTTTGGTGGTATTTGATCCCCTCTGCGTCATTTCTGATTGCTGCTATAAATAAAAAATGAGCGACAATTTTGCAAAAAAGTCAATATTTCTTACTTTTTGCTAAAATACAAATCCAAAAAATATATAAAAAAAACATTTTTTTTCATCGGTTTTGGTCGATTTATATTCTTCCTCATATTTTTGGTTAAAAAAATCGCAATTGGCATTTATAGATTGGTTTGCGCAAAGGTTGCCACATTTACGGATGATGAGAATTCATTTCTGGGGTTTTTATTTATTTTTTTTACTAGTAATGGCGGCGATCTGCGATTTTTAGCATTTTCTGCGATATTGGGGCAGACATGTTGGACCATTTTGACACTTTTTTGGGACCATTGGCATTTATACAGCGATCAGTGCTATAAAAATGCACAGATTACTGTGTAAATGCCATTGGCAGTGAAGGGGTTAACCTGGAGGGGGCACTCTAAGGGTTAAATGTGTTCCCTAGGCATGTTCTAACTGTATAAGGGCTGGGCTGGCAGGGGGAAAGGAGTGATCACAGCTTCCATATACAGGAAACCTGTGATCACAGCCCTTCCCCCTTTATGAGAACAGAGATCCCTGTTTACATACACGGACCTCCGTTTTTTTCACTGCGGGGGGGCCATCGCGGGTAGCCGGCGGCAATTGAGTCCGCCCGACCCGCTCCCTGGCCCCCCAGACCAGGCACAGGTGGCGTGCGCTCACAGTACTAGTTATCGTAGCCGCCATCATATGACGGTGGTTTGCGATAACGAGCCACCTTGTCGCCGCCAGACACCAGTCGGCAAGTGGTTACATTTTGGCGCGGGGTTCCCCTTAAAATCCATAACAGACCTGAAGGGCCTGGTTTGCATTTTGGGGGACCCCCACGTAGTTTTTTAAAACATTTTGGCATGGGGTTCCCCTTAAAATCCATACTAGTATGGTATGGACTTTGGGGGGACCCCTATGCAACTTCTTTTTTGATTTTGGGTGGGGTTCCCCTTAAAATACATACCAGACCTGAAGGTTCTGTTACAGACTTTGGGGGGGACCCTACACAATTTTTATTTTTTTTTAATTTTGGTGCTGGCCCCACTGTTGTAAATTAGTTGAAAAATTGGTCTTGGGTGTTGGCGGTGCTAGAGCACTGTAACCCGTTGCAGTTAATCTTGTTGGGTGCAGGAACGGGCCCTGCTGTTGTAAATTAGCTTAAAAATTGTGATGACATGCCCCAGTCAAACAGGTGCTGAAAAACTGGGCCTTGGGTGTTGGTGATGCCAGAACACTGTAACTCCTTGCAGTTACTCTTGTTTGGCACAGGAACAGGACCTTCTGTTGTAAATTCATTTAACCAGTTAACGCGAATCGCTGTTTATAAAAGGTGGCTGCTTTAAGTGGAAGTATCAGGGTATAGTCTTCAGCTACAAGCTATACCCCGGTACCATTTTTTAGAGCAGGCAGCCGGCTATCCGGTGATAACAGCCGATCCAGCTCAGGAGCCGCTCGGTCGTTATCCAAGGCAGCGGGAGGGGACAACTTCCGCCACCGTCAGCCAGTTTTCTCTGGCCTCCGGTCCCACTGGGAGACTGGAGCCGGCTGTGTGGAGTCCCTGTGGAAGCCGGAATTCCTTCCTAGATTTCCAGAAGCAACGGCGCCGGTTTAAAAAAATGATGCAGCTTTTGGCGATCTAAATACTGTGAAGTGTAAAGGAGGGATGGGTGGTCTTTTACAGACCCCCATCCCTCCATAAAGAGTACCTGTCACCACATATTACTATCACAAGGGATGTTTACATTCCTTGTGATAGCAATAAAAGTGATCCGATTTTTTTTAAAGGAACAGTGTTAAAAAGAAAATAAATAATAAAAAAAAAATTTAAAGCGCCACCATCCCCGCAAGCTTGTGCAGGAAAGAAAACGCATACGTAAATTGCGCCCGTATATGAAAGCGGTGTTCAAACCACACATGTGAGGTATCGCCGCGATCACCAGAGTGTGAGCAATAATTCTAGCAAACGACCTCCTCTGCACCTCTAACATGGTAACCATTAAAACATTTTAAATGTTCGCCTATGGAGATTTTTAAGTGCCAGAGTTTGTCGCCATTCCGCAAGTGTGCGAAATTTTCAACCGTAACATGTATGGTATCTATTTACTTGGCGTAACATCCACTTTCACAATATACAAAAAAATTGGGCTAACTTTACTGTTGTCTTATTTTTTAACTCAAGTGATTTTTTTCCAAAAAAAATCGCTTGAAAGACCGCTGCGCAAATACCGTGTGACAAAAAGTATTGCAACAATTGCCATTTTATTCTCTAGGGCGTTTTAAAAAATATATAGAATGGTTGGGGGTTCTAAGTCATTTTCTAGCAAAAAAAATGATTTTAACTTGTAAACAACAAATGTAAAAAAAGGGCTCTGGGGGTTAAGGGGTTAAAAACTGTATATATTTTAAAACACTACGTCAAGTGTACTATATACCATATGTACACCCCAGAATGCACTATCATGCACTGATATATAATCAAATATATAAATCATAAATCACTTTGCCAATACCAGTAGTGTTAAAGATAGCAGCTGCCTAATAATAAAGCAATAAACCATAAATATGTGAATCAACCATAAAGTGCATATAAGTCATTCACAGCAGCGCATGTGCTTAACAAAAAACACTCTAAATATGAAGTGAGTTCATAAAAATGTTCTCCGCTATTAAAACATATGTGAAAAAAATTGTTGAAACAAAAAATAAATAATAGTCCAATTCCAATTGTGATGCAATGGTGCAATATACAGTACACCCTTAATTGTCCACCACGTGCACTAGTGTCTCCAGCCACCCAAATATATTGAGGCTCACCGGATAAAAAATGACAACCAGCCTGTTCAATATCCACCCAAAATCAGCTTCAACCATTCAGATAGGGCGACTACTTCACTCCAATGGTCTAACAGCTTAAGAGCCTCCGCTCGTACATAGGGATATATAAAACAGAGCCTCTCATAGTGCAACACTGTTATAAATTAAAAACTTTTATTCAAACCAATAATATAAAAGATGAGCCAAATATGAGAGGTTAGAAGGTATTGTGAGTGCCATCATCCAAAAAGAGGCAAATAGAAATAGAGATATGGGGCTGGGGTGTCCCGTTAACACCCCAGCACCATTGGGTGTGTAGGCATGGACTATCTCGACACTAAGGGATAACACAATTATATATGAAAAAATTAAAACAATTTATTAGATATACATTACCTACAAAAACAGATAATAAAATCAGTCATGCAATATTGGGTACATCCCCCTTTGGGGTTTACACAACATGCCTAAAGTGGTCCCTAAAATGAGTACCACCGGCCCATAACATGTAAGCTGTAGAAAATTTCTGATGCTCTTGACCGGTTTCGCAGGGATTCCGCTTCTTCAGGAGATTGGTCATCAAAATACAGCTAGAATATTCAGAAACTATATACAAATAAACAATTAGGATACACAAAAAAAATGAATAAAAGGAATAATGAAAACTGGGAAACTTGAAAGACTAACTTACCCCAAAAGGGTCGCAGCCAGCTTGAGGGGCCAGAAGCACGCCCACTATGGGCTATCCCCCCCCACGGTGGACATGGGGGACAAATGGAGCAGAATCACTAAGTGTAGAAAAGGGGGAATAACATAAATAATGTGTCATCCTGAGACACCCAATGATTGTAGAGGAACATCCCCGTGATGGAAACTTGAAAGGTGCGGGGCAATGGGAAAAAAAAGGGGGGGAGGGAGAGAAACAGCAAAGATAGAAAGGGAAAGGGGAAGGGGGAGTTGAAAAAGAGTAAGAGAAAGAGGGGTGGGAAAAGGGAAAGAGTGGGATAAAGGAAGAGAACAAGGACCAGACAGAAGAAAAGAGGGAACATGAAAACAGGAGAAAGAAGGAGAAACAGGAAAAGGAAAAACAGAGGAGAAAAGAGGGTGGGAGGAAGAGGGGGGAAAGGGAGGAAAGAGGGGGAAAAAGGTGGGGGGGGAGGGGGGAAAAAAGAAAGGAGAAAAAAGTAGATAAGGGATAAACAGTCCCCACGCACCTGGCAAGACAGGATAAATGTCATATATAAGAGTCTATAAGGTAAACCCACCTTCAGGTTAAAAGAGACAGTGTTGGAAGGTAATTAACATATATCCGGATTCAGGAGACTTGAATAAAAAGAGTTGACTGGAATCCAGAATAGGATAGTAATGCAGAATGCATATATCTGGGTAAAGATACATACAAAAGCATAAGAGTGCGGGTAAGAAGCAAAGTCAGTCAGTCAGACTGTGCTGCATGGGAAGCCACACTTGCCAACCCACAGCAACCGGCCAGAGGACCCGCATAAGGGAACAAGACTTACCATGCAAAATAGCAAAATAGCAGGATGCAGCTCGTCTCTGGGGGAATAGCCGTAATGGGAAGTGAGGCTAATCGCTCCATTTATTCCCTGCACGGGGAAGCCGAATCATCAGCAACAGCTGAGCTTGGTGTGCCCGTGCCTGGCCCCTCCCACACACCCTAAGTGTCAGGTGTGAGGCCAAACATGGTGCACGCTCGGATGAGCCGGCACCAAGGCGAATGCGGAGGCGTTGCCTAGCAACGTCGCCGCAGACAGAGGGGTCACATGCCCGCTGTATGGGGACAACCATCCCTAACCCCAGGAGGCGCGATCATAGTGGGGAAAGTCGTGTAACATAAATTAAAGGGTATATCTTCATCGGCCAGGGATCTGCTGAGATAACAACAGGCCACTGGCCATGCTATAACAAACTTTCACTGTTTGCATGGGCAGTACACCGATCGAAACCGATGGGTGAACATCCGTCACAGTGAGACGAGAAAGAGTTGAAAATGTAACTAATACTGATTCTTGGTATTAACAAAAGTGACTGATACGGTCCAAAACTATTTGAATATGGACCAGGGAAGCTTGGTAAAAAGTATTGTTGATAATGTTCATTATTTTGCATTTAAAGAGACAGACTGGGTTGAGGGTTCTTCCGAACTGGGGCAGGGATTGAAATGGTCATCAGGGACTATAGGTCCCCACAAAGCAAGTTCTATAGAAAGTGTCTGTAGGTATGCACCTCATTTATACCAGGCGGGAAGTTAGCTCCCAGGCATTCGATCCACAAGGTTTCCCTCTGTAGGATGCGGCGATCCCAGTCCCCTCCCCTGGGGTCCTGAGGGATCACCTCAAGGACCATAAATTTGACCACTTGGATATCATATCGGTGGTAAAGACCAATATGTCTACCCACGGTGGTCAATTTGCCACCGAAGGAGACATAGAGGTGGTCCCCAATACGCTGTCTAAACTCACGTATGGTTTTGCCTATATAAAAGGCACCACACTCACAGACCATCAAGTACACCAATCCCCTTGTTCCACAATTCGCATGGAACGGGGTGAGAATCTTAGGCCGTTAGGAAGTTCAAAATGGGTACCTTCCAAAACCCAGGGACATCGCAAACAACTTCCACAACGGAACGTTCCACGAGGTCCCGAGTGATGTGTAGAAAAGGGTTGGTAATGACTACTAGTGAGCGTGTCACGAAGCAAGGTAGCTCTCCTAAAGATCAACTCTGGGGTAGGGCGAACTTATTTCTTTAGGATATGATGGCCAGTGAGGAGGTGCCGGGTAACCACCCCAACTGTCTCACACGATGGAGCCCTGGGACGTCTAAAAAGGTGGGAGGCATGAGGCAGTGAAAAAGCCTTATTAAAGGCTTTCCTAAGATTGGTATGTGTGTACCCTCTGGCCAATAATCGCTGTCGAAGAGCTGCAGCTTGTAGGAAGAAATCTTCATCTCTAGTACAATTCCGCCGTAGGCGTAAGTACTGAGCATAGGGGATGCTCTGCACAAGAGAACGGGGATGTGCACTGGAGGCACACAAAAGAGTGTTGCCCGCAGTGGATTTCTGTATAAATCAGTATCAAATTGATGCTGGTCATTGATAATTAAACTGATGTCCAGGAAAGGGATACTCTCAGGGTCAAAAGTATATGTACAATGAAGATTGAGTGAATTTTTATTTAATTGCTCAATGAACCGGTGGAGTAGGTCCACACCACCAGTCAATATAATCAGTAGGTCATCAATGAACTTATACCAACATAAAACGTGTTGAAGATATGATTGAAACGATTCCTCTGCAAAGATTGTTCTTTCCCATCCCCCTAAGAATAAGTTGGCGTATGATGGTGCACAAGCTGTGCCCATTGCGACCCCTTGGACCTGCAAGTAGAGCTGTTCCATGAATGTGAAATAATTTTTGGTAAGTATGAATTGTAAAAGCTCTAGGATAGTCCACAAGGGGCCATGTGGTATGGTACTGCTCGTAGAGGAAGGAGCCAGCCATCAGGGCGCCCGGAGGGACATGGACCCCCTCCACATGTCTGAGCAGGTCCATGGTGTCACGAATGTATGATGGTAAGCTGAGTACATGTGGTAATAAAAAGGTATCAATGAATTTGCTGGCATTTTCTGTCAGTGACCCTATACCAGACACTATCGGTCGACCGGGGGGGGATCAAATGTTTTTATGGGTCTTAGGGAGAGTATAGAAAGTTGGTGTGCGGGGGAACTTGGTGTTCAAATATTCTAAAGTGTCCTTGTCAATCAGTCCTCATGTATATGCCACAGTACAAAGATCTCTAAACTCACTGGTGAAACTTTCAACTTTTGAAGGGTCGATAGGGACATACCAGTCTGTGTTGTTCAGAACTGTATGACACATGTTTTGGTATTGTACATGAGTCATGATAACTATGTTTCCTCCTTTGTCTGAGGGTTTGATGACTAAGTCCTTGCGCTGTCGAAGACTGCGGAGGGTTTGAGTTTGTGCTTGAGTCATATTGGGCGTATATTGGGTCCATTTTTGTCTTTTGAGGGTGAGAATAGATTCATGTAAAAAGGCCCATATCTCCGGGCATGTCATAAGGTCCGGGAATCTACAGGATTTCAATTTGAAAGTGCCAACAGCTGGTTGTAGGGAAGGCCTGGGGGAAGCATTTGTGGATGGGGCCATCGATGAGGACCCCCCAGGAAGGGGGGCAATTTGCCTGTATATTGGACATAAAACCTGACCATCCCTGGCTGAGAACATCCATGTTGCAATTGAATGGGGATCATTATTCAAACCAAGTAATGTGCTTACATTTTCAAAATAGTAAAATCGCATATAAGCTGGGATACCGGTATGTTACCGTGGTGCTGAGCCATCTATCACTAAGTTGCTCCGGTCCCACATCCAGCTCCTTGGGTCTGGTGAACAAGTTGGATGTGACGAAACGTGTAAAGGGCGTGACTACACTGCAACATTGAAGGGTATCCCAGCTTATATGCGATTTTACTATTACTTTTATTACTTTTACTATTACTATTACTCTTACTAAAATGTAAGAGCAATACTTGGATTGAATAAAAGTTTTTAAAATCATAGGTGTTGCACTATGAGAGGCTCTGTTTTATATATCCCTATGTACGAGTGGAGACTCTAAAGTTGTTAGACCATTGGAGTGAAGGAGTCGCCCTATGTGAATGGTTGAAGCTGATTTCAGGTGGATATTGAACAGGCTGGTTGTCATTTTTTATCTGGTGAGCCTCGGTATATTTGGGTGGCTGGAGACACTAGTGCACGGTGGTGGACGATTAAGGGTGTACTGTATATTGCACCATTGCATCACAATTCAAATTGGACTATTTTTTATTATTTATTTTTTATTTCAACAATTTTTTTCACATATGTTTTAATAGCGGAGGACGTTTTTATGAACTCACTTTATATTTTGAGTGTTTTTTGTTGAACACATGCGCTGCTGTGAATGACTTATATGCACTTTATGGTAGATTCACATTTTTATGGTTTATTGCAGTGATATATAGTGTACACTCAATACGATGTGTGTGTGTGTATACAGTATATATATATATATATATATATATATATATATACACAGCGTATTGAGTGTACACTATACATCAGTGCATTATAGTGCATTCAGGGATGTACAGTATATAGTACACTTGACGTGGTCTCCTAAAATACATACAGTTTTTAACCCCTTAACCCCCGGAGCCCTTTTTTACATTTGTTGTTTACAAGTTAAAATATTTTTTTTTAATAGAAAATTACTTAGAACCCCAAACATATATATTTTTTTCAAACACCCTAGAGAATAAAAAGGCGATCATTGCAATACTTTTTGTCACGCGGTATTTGCGCAGCGGTATTTTAAGCACCTTTTTTTTTGGAAAAGAAACACTTTTTTGAGTTAAAAAATAAGACAACAGTAAAGGTAGCCCCATTTTTTGTATATTGTGAAAGAAGATGTTACGCTGAATAAATAGATACCATACATGTTACGGATTGAAAATTGCGCACACAAGTGGAATGTCGACAAACTCCGGTACTTAAAAAACTCCATAGTCAACATTTTAACATTTTTAATGGTTACCAGGTTAGAGGTGCAGAGAAGGTCTTTTGCTAGAATTATTGCACACACTCTGGCGATCGCGGAGATGCCTCACATGTGCGGTTTGAACACCGTTTTCATATGCGGGCGCGACTTACATATGCGTTTTCTTTGCTACACGAGCTCGCGAGGACTGTGGCGCTTTACATTTTTTTAAATTATTTTTTTATTTATTTTATTTTATTTTTTCTTTTAACACTGTTCCTTTAAAAAAAAGAAAAAATCTGATCACTTTTATTGCTATCACAAGGAATGTAAACATCCCTTGTGATAGGGTGACAAGTACTCTTTATGGAGGGATGGAGGGTCTAAAAGAACCCCCATCCCTCCTTTACACTTCACAGTATTCAGATCGCCAAAAATGGCGATTCTGAATACTGTCATTATTTAAAACCGGCGCCGTTAGCCGCCGAATAAACCGGAAGTGACGTTGTAATGTATGAAGGAGTTCCGATCAAAGCCAATCCTGGCTTCCACAGGGACTCCACACAGCGGGCGATGTGCCAGTTCAGAGCTCCAGGCTCCTGGTGGGGTGGGAGGCCAAAGAATAGTGGCGGACGGTGGCGGGAGGTTCCCGAGCCGGATCAGCTGTTATCACCGTATAGCCGGCTGCCTGCTCTAAAAATCGGTACCAGGGTATAGACAGTAGCTGCAGACTATACCCCGATACTTCCACTTAAAGGAGTGGTTAAATTAATTTACAACAGCAAGGCCCCTTCCTGCGCCCAACAAAAGTAACTGCAAGGGGTTACAGTGTTCTGGCACCAACAACACCCAAGGCCCAATTTTTCACCACCTGTTTGACTGGGGCATGTCATCACCATTTTTAACCACTTAACGTGAATCGCCGTTTATAAACGGTGGCAGCTTTAAGTGTATGTACCGGGGTATAGTCTGCAGCTACAGGCTATACCCCAGTACCGTTTTTTAGAGCAGGTGGCTGGCTATCTGGTGATAAAGGAAATTCACCTTCATAGCCCCATATCAGACGTCGATGACAGATATGGGACCATGGCTAAAAATC
>BLSH010103599.1:1534728-1550435 GCA_018402905.1 Glandirana rugosa | reverse complement strand
TGATTACACCCCCGTTACAATGACCGATAATACCCCACATTAGTAATAATAGCCAGTAACATTGCCCCCACATTAGTAATAATAGCCAGTAACATTGCCCCCAACATAGTAATAATACTCACTGTTGCAGAAGCGCGCTCTGGTAGGATCCGCCGCCGGGTGTACCAAGATGGCCGACCGCTCCGGAGCTAGGCCAAAGCCGCGGCCTTTCCTAAGGACCCAGCGGCGTTGCGCTCCGCGAAGGTAAACTGTCTATTCATCGTATAAGACGCACCAACTTTTCCCCCCCAGTTTTGGGGAAGAAAAAGTGCGTCTTATACGGCGAAAAATACGGTACTTCCTAAGTAATCCGATTGTACGGGGAATGGGGGTTAGTGATTCTAATCATCACACTAACCTCCGAAATAAATCTGTATTCAACCCTCTGAATAAGGATAATAAATCTTTAGAGGTGTTTAGCAATAAGGTATTATTGGACTTAGAATCCCTGAGGGTAAGAAGAGTGACAGACCCACAGTACATTAGTAATGGGATTAAACAATTAGAGAAAAGGAAAGACATTGTGGTAAGACCAGCAGACAAGGGAGGAGGCTTGGTGATAATGAGTCGGTCTTATTATCAATCAGAAATGAGGCATCTCCTTGGTGACAGAGATACATATACTCTTTTGAATAAAGACCCTATGTTGACCTATAAACATGAGTTACATGCTTTGGTTGAGAGAGGGAAGGCAGATGGGATTCTATCTAAGAAGGAGGCATCTTATTTGGATCCACATTTTTGTAGAATGCCCATTATATATTTTTTGCCTAAGATCCATAAAGATATGGATAACCCCCCCTGGCAGACCCATAGTTAATGGGATTGACTCTGTGTCTGCCAGGTTGGGTCAATACATTGACCATTATCTTCAGCCTTTAGTGATGCAGACAAAGGCTTTTCTAAAGGATACTAAGCATGCTATACAAATTTTTGAGGAATTGCAGTGTGGGCCATCAATCTTTTTGGTTACAGCGGATGTCAGTTCCCTTTATACCATTATAGGCCATGAGGCTGCAATTACCTTGGTTAGGTGGGCTTTATCATCATCTAACTTGCCTAGGAACCATATTGAATTTTTGACCGACTGTCTATGTTTTTGTTTAACTAGGAATTATTTTTGGTACGATAATCAATGTTATTTGCAGTCTCGTGGCGTAGCGATGGGAGCTCGCTTCGCTCCCAGTGTGGCCAATATTTTCATGGCCCACTGGGAGGAAGAGGTAATATTTGCTGAACGTCCCCCTGAACTGAAGGTATATAGGCGTTTCATAGATGACATCGTGATGGTGTGGGAGGGTGATTTACAGGGTCTAGAGGCATTCATGCGCCTGTTGGACTCTAACACCCGTAATATCACCCTATCATGGAACATCAGCCAAGAATGTATAAAATTTCTTGATTTGGAGGTCTTTAGGGAAGGTCATCATCCAGATATGGTGAATCATTTTAAGCCCACTGACAGGAATGCCTAAATTCCCCTTGGGAGTTGCCATCATGCTAAATGGTTGGCAAATATTCCTAGGGGCCAATTCATTAGGCTAAGGAGGAATTGCTCTCGGGAGAACGATTTTGTCAAACAGGCGAAGATCCTCTGCTCAAGATTCCAACAAAAGGGTTACAAGAAGGAATCCCTTGAGCAAGAGATTATTAGGGTCCAAGCTATGGATAGAAAATCTCTGTTGCTTGAGGGGAAGAAAAGAGAGAAACAGGAGGGGGACCAATATAGGATTATATTGGATTATAATATTCAATATAAAAAGATAGAAAAAAATTTCCAAAAGAATTAGTCCATTTTAAAACTGGATAAGATCCTTGGCCCGGTGTTGCCGAATAAACCCCAATTTGTCTACAGAAGGGCCTCCACTCTGAGGGACAGGGTGGCTCTGGGTATTATTGATCCTCCAAAACAGGTAGAAAATAGCCTTTTTTCATTTCTGAGTGGCTTCTATGCATGTGGACATTGTGTGGCATGCAGGCATTCTAAAAATAATGTCAAGAAACGCAAGAGGTTCATGGCTAAAGCCACTGGCAGAGAATATGAGATCCACCAACTGATCACCTGCCAAACGGTGGGGGTGGTCTATATGCTGGAATGTGGCTGCGGCCATCAATATATAGGGAGAACCTCTAGACCACTACATGTCCGTCTAAGAGAACACATTTACAACATTAAAAAGGGCATTAAGACCCATAGCGAGATTCCACAATAGAAACCCTGAATCCCTTAAATTCTGGGGAATAGAGCATGTGGTGAAGCATTGGAGGGGCGGGAATTATATCCGCCAGTTGAGCCCAAGGGAATCCTTTTGGATTCACCAGACCTCTGTTAACTTTGGTTAAATGTGGAATTCGACTTAAATTGTTTCATATCAGATCGATGAGTTTTGTAAGGTGTGCCTTTATTTTAATATATACATTTTATGGAAATTTTTGTATATAATTTTTTTTTTTAATTTCTTATGTATAGAAAATTATTGGTGATGAGAGGAGACAGCAATAATCGCAGGATTAATAAAGATTTTATTTTGGTTTTAAAAATATTTTTTTGTTATCTCACAAACGGACTGTTATTTCCCTTATTGGGGACATCTCCTCGCCCAGTTGTTTTCCAGCAGGGGGAGTGTTTATGACAAATCTATTGTGATTGGAAGTAATTATCACATGATCGGACAGCTATTATATAAGCGGGTTATAGCCGCCACTTCCGCATCCGCCGACAAAGTTCTGGTAGGTGGAACGCAATGCGTCCGGAAGTAGGAAGTGGCTGTACCCGCGATCGTTGCTGTCTTCCGAACGTACCAACGTTCATGTATTTTACGAAAGATCGTTTTATCTGCTTTGCGGTGAACTATGCACTGGGTCACAGTGCTTCATTTGTGAGTATGTTTTGTTACCTTTAATAAATCATTCATCTTTTATACGGAGAGCACTAGATTTCTCTTTATTTTTATACATGGTGCTTATGGAATACATGAGGGGATTGAAAGCCCAAGATTGAAAGTGTCCTGCATCTGGTATGGAAGTTATACTGACGGTGATCTTCCTGCTGTCTTGGATATTCTGAAATGGAGAATTTATGCTTTTGTCGGCTCCTGTAACAAGAGCCAAATTTTGGAGGTGAGCTGCTAGCATATATGGTGACAGTGGACTGACACTGGAGCACTGGATATCTCTATTTATTGCATGGACACATTGACACAGGGTGTCTCATATTAAGACTTTGAATTTTAGCGCTGCACTCATTACATTATTTTATGCCTCTGTAGGATTTGTTTGAATTTGCCTATAAGTGTTCAGCTGCTACAATAACAATATCTGAGAGCGCTGATTGATTTTTGGAAATTATGTCATCAACAGGCCTAGATGTGGTTATTCTCTACGCTCATCTGCGTTAAAGACCACTCTAATTCTGCCCACACGGGGCCACAGAGGAAGGAGCAGCATGTCACACAAATTATGCATTTGTTATTTCATTAGCAGGTCTGGTAGCAGGTTTCTTGCTCTCATCTGGATCAGGACAGCTCTCCTTCCACCTATACGAGGCCACGGAGGAAGGAGCAGCATGTCACACAAATTATGCATTTGTTATTTCATTGGCAGGTCTGGTAGCAGGTTTCTTGCTCTCATCCAGATCAGGACAGCTCTCCTTCCGCCCCCACACGGGGCCACGGAGGAAGGAGCAGCATGTCAAACAAATTATGCAATTGTTATTTCATTAGCAGGTCTGGTAGCAGGTTTCTTGCTCTCATTCGGATCAAGACAGCTCTCCTTCAGTCCACATGGGGACACGGGGGAAGGAGCAGCTTGTCATACGAATGTAAGCAATTGTCATTTCATTAGCAGATCTGGTAGTAGGTTTCTTGCTCTCAATCTGTATCATGACAGATCTCCTTCCGCCCACACGGGGCCACGGAGGAAGGAGCAGCATGTCATACAAAATTAAGCACTTGTCAATTCTTCAGCAGATCTGGTAGTAGCTTTCTGGCTCTCGTCTGTATCAAGACAGCTCTCCTTCCGCCCACACGGGGCCACGGAGGAAAGAGCAGCGAGTCACATGTAATAGTGAAAAATATGTCATGTCACCAGCAGATCTGGGTTAGGTTAATTGTTCTTGCTCTCAGCTGCATCAAGGAAGCATCAGGAAGGAGCAGCAGGTCACAGGTGTAGAGCAAATGTTTCATGTCACTAACAGATCTGGTTAGTGTTGTTTGCTTACTCTCTTCTGCAGCAAGACAGCTCTCCTTCCGCCCACTCAGGGCCATGGAGGAAGGAGCGGCATGCAAAAAAAAAAAAAAGCTCAAGCTATCAACCCCAGCCCGGAGAATCTATCGACAGTCTGGTGAGTGTTCCTGAGGGCAGGCGGGCCGGCTGGACTGGATAAGCGCTGGTCCCAAGGGTGGGTAGCTCATGTCATTCCTTCTCTTAGTTATTAGGAAGAAGGAAACCTTTTGGATTTTCGTCTGGGGCAGCGCGGTAGGTAAGTTCGGTCATCTGTCACCTAGGGTAAGGGTAGGCTGGGGTTGTTCACAATTACGTCATCTCGACCATCACCTCCTAGGTCCCACACTTGGGTGAGGGCCGTCGCCTGGCTCGCACAGGGCAAGCCCGCACTTCAGGGTCACATGTCTCCCCTTTGCATGGCCAGGTGTCTGTTCAACTTCAGCGCTCAGCTCGGTGCGAGTGCCGGTACTTGCCAGGGTGCCTCAAGGCGGCGCATCTTGACCTATCTTCGGCACACGCTTACTAGATGGCACAAGGTCGGGCATCCCACTCATTTTTTCCAAGTTATGTCAGCATGCTTACGCAGTTTTCTTGATCATGTTGTTCATGTCTCAAGCGGAGGACATAAGGGAGTTCCCATCCAACCCCCCGTCGCCAGCCAGGAGCTTGGAACATGGAGGCTCCCCTTCACTGAGGTTGTGGACCATCCCCAAACTGAGGGCAGAACTTCAACTAAGGGGCATCTCGTCCCCAGCATCAGCACGGCAGGCTGAGTTGTTCAGACTGCTGTTCCCTCGGACTTCTGGTTCTAACGCAGAACAAGTGACTCTACGTTCAGTCGCGTCTTCATTGTCCCAAATTCATGCTACTTTAGCTTCTCTGGTCACATCGGGGCAGGATCTAAGGGCCAGGGTAGAGGCGCTGGAAGCTCGACCGCACGCACCACCAGAGGAGGTAGCCATACCTTGGCTTCTTGTGGGGCATGGCGCTCCGGCCGTGCCTAGTATTGTTCCCGCAGTGGCAGGTACTAGTATAGCTTCTCCCTCCGTCATTCCGGCCCATTTTATCCCGGCTAATGTCAAGAAGGATATTCTAGAAGGGAAAGACGTCAATTTAGCTTCCCTTTTTATCGCAGCTCATGATGTGGCTGATAACCGCTCCTATGCTTGCGGGGATGTATCGGTCGTGGTAAAAACCAGGGATCACAGGCTCAGCCGCAAATTGTCCATACCGGAATTTGTTTTAGCCTTTAGCATTTACAGAAATGTGATCTGTTCAGTTCAGCCGGGGTGAAGGGAAGAGCTGGATCTATATTTATATGCTATAGTGGAACTTGGCCATAAGTACGGTGGTTCAAGTTTCTACGACTACCACCGTTCCTTTTCAGCTAAAGCAGCGGCCATATTCCTTCAACATCAGGTGACTGTTTTTTGGGGGAACATCGGCACCAAGCTTTTTTGCAGGCATTTTGCTGGTCTCAGAGCCCCCCGGTATGTGCTAATTGCCAGTCGTCCTCCCATGCAACTTAGTGGTGCCCCAAAACGGAGCTCGCTGTCCTTCCCGGGGTTCCCAGGCCGGGCCCTAGCAGTTCCACAGTCGCCAACAGCCTCACCCAAGTGGACAAGTTGGGCTGGCCTATCCATCACCTAGGAAAGGCCCAGATCTGTAATAACTTCAATCTGGGCTCCTGCAACTACAATGTAGGTTACTACATATCTGCTTCAATTGTTTCAGGGCTCATCCCAAGATGGCGTGCTCTTTGAAACATGCTAACAGGCCATGACTAAGCCGGGTAAATGTTCCCTTGCTTGAGGCCTGGTTGGTGGAACATCCATCTCCTACAATCAGGGATTTTTTGGTCTCAGGCTTCTCTCTAGCTTTTCGTACCGGGTTTGTTGCTCTCCCACAGGCGGTTTTTGAATGCCCCAACCTGCTGTCCACGAGTGGCAACAGGGAGGCTGTGGATGTCTTATTACAATTAGAAGTAGACAAGGGGTTTGTGATAGGCCCATCTTCCGAGCCACCGTTCGACAGCTGGAGGGTTAATCCAATTGGGGTAGCAATAGGTAAATTCAACAATAAACTTTGTTTGATTTATGACTTGTCAGCCCCTCATTCATCACAGGTGCCTAGCTTAAATTCATTGATTCCTTCCCAGGAATTCTCTCTTAAATATGCTTCCGTGGATCAAGCTATCCAGTGTATCATTAGTTTGGAGGTCGGGGCCTGGCTATCTAAAGCTGATATTTCCGATGCCTTCAAGTTGTTGCCTATACTACCCTCTCTTTGGCAATGACATGAAGTCAAATGGCGGGAACTCTACTATTTTGCTACCAAACTCACGTTCGGTTCCAAAAGCAGCCCCTGACTCTTTGACACATTTGCCCAAGCCCTTAGTTGGATTCTGGTGCACAGAGAAGGTTGTCAGGAAGTCATCCACTACTTGGACGACTTCTTGCTGATCAAACTTGTTGACAAGCCCCCCTCAGATCTTAGGAAGCTGGTTTCGGTTTTTTCTACACTTGACGTGCCTCTAGCTGACAAAAAAGTTGAGGGCCCAGCCAAGGCCCTGATTTTTCTGGGCACCAGGTTGGATTATCAGTTCATGCAGGCCAGTCTTCCTACAGACAAGCTAGATAGGATCAAGGAACCTATCCACGCTTGCACGGTTTCCCAGGCATGTACCTTGCGGGAGTTACAGTCTCTCTTGGGCATGCTGAATTTCGCAATGAGGATAATTCCTCAAGGAAGGTCCTTCATCCCCAGACTTTTGTCTCTTCTACCCATGGCAGCGGACTCCGATGCCTGCATCAAGCTGGACGCTGCGGCACTGGCAGACCTCAAAATGTGGGACAAGTTTTTGCTTCATTGGAACGGCGTTTCCATGTTCATTCCAACCTCTTCTGAGTCATCGCCCAGGGTGGTCTCCGATGAAGCAGCGTCCAGGGGCTTCGCGGCCATATTTGGTAAGCACTGGTTGGTGGGTCAGTGGCTGAAGAGGTAAAGTCCATACCCGGTTTCTACAGGACGTCGGCTTTGTTCAAGATCTATCCTTTAGTAGCAACAGCACAGGTCTGGGGTCACTTGTGTCAAACAGTGAATTTTATCACAGATAATGCAGCTGCAGTCGAGATCATTAATAAGGGCAGGTCCAAATCATTGGCTATCATGGCCTTCCTAGGGAAGCTAACTTGGCTCTCTCTGCAAGGGAATTTTCACATTAACTGTGTTTTCATTAAAGGTATAGAGAATGTGGAAGCCGACGCATTGTCACGCTTTAACTATCCATTATTCTTCCAACAGATTCCGGAGGCAGACCAGCTGGCCACCCCGTGCCCAGGTTACTCCCTGCTCAGGATGGATTAGGTTTCTTCCAGGCTAGGGCCAGGGGGCTGATCATGTCTTCTCTAGCAGTCAACACCAGGAAAGCTTATGACACTGCTTGGCAGGCCTTTCTCTCGTTCTTAGCACAGTTTGCTCACATGGACCGGTGTAGCATTGAATGTATTTTAGCGTTTATTTCCTTTTGCCACTTTAAGCTTAAGCTAACTCTTTTCACTATCAGAACCTACGTGGCAGGGATCCAGCATTTTAGGTCCATGCAGCACCCAAATGATCCTACCCTGTTCTCAGCTCATCCCATTAGAGCCATTTTTAAGGGGTTGCAGAAGAGTTTCCCTCCAACCACAGTCAGCAGACGCCCGGTCACTGGTCAGCTATTTCGGAGTTGGTCTGACATACTCACTATAAATACAGCTGTTCTGTGAAGCCCTCAGAGGTTTGTTAGAGAACTTTAGTGAACAAACAGCTTCATGAAGGCCAAGGAACACACCAGACAGGTCAGGGATAAAGTTGTAGAGCAATTTAAAGCAGGGTTAGGTTATAAATAATATCTCAAGCTTTGAACATCTCATGGAGCACTGTGCAATCCATAATCCGAAAATGGGTCGGGACTAGAGTTGAGCACACTTCTAGAAGTTCGGGTTCTGCTGGTTCGGCCGAACTTCGGGACAAAGTCCGGGTTCGGGTCCGGACAGAACCCAAACTTTGACCCGGACCCCAAACCCCATTGAAATCAATGGGGACCCGAACTTTTAGGCACAAAAATGGCTGTAAGAAAGTCCTGGAGAGTCCTAGAGGACTGCAAAAGGAAGGAAAATGGGGGTAAGGGTCGGATAAGTGCCCTACAAAGAAATGGGTATAGGGAAATAACTTAAAATATTAAAAAAAAAAATAGCATAAAAAAAATCAAAAATGGAGGTGGATGTGGACTATCTTAAAACTGTGTGAGAAAAGTATAAATTAGCGGGGAGAAGCCAGATCACTGTTCTAAGAACAGTGATATCTCATATCACTGTTCTTAGAACAGTGATCTGGCTTCTCCCCGCTAATTGATAGTTTTCACACACAGTTTGCAGATGTTCTAAGAACAGTGATATGGCTTCTCCCCGCTAATTTATACTTTTATCATGCAGTTTTAAGATGATTGTACATTCTACAATCATCTTAAAACTCTGTGAGAAAAGTATACATTAGCTGTGAGAAGCCATATCCCTGTTCTTAGAACATCTGCAAACTGTGTGTGAAAACTATCAATTAGCGGGGAGAAGCCAGATCACTGTTCTAAGAACAGTGATATGAGATATCACTGTTCTTAGAACAGTGATCTGGCTTCTCCCCTCTAATTGATAGTTTTCACACACAGTTAGAAGATAATTGTAGAACAGTGATATCTCATATCACTGTTCTACATTGTAGAACAGTGATATGATATCACTGTTCTACAATTATCTTCTAACTGTGTGTGAAAACTATCAATTAGCGGTGGAGAAGCCAGATCACTGTTCTAAGAACAATGTCAGTATGAATTAGGGATGGACACACGTTTGTGAGAATATGTTATAATGTATCTTCATTACCTGCCACAGTGCAGGTTCTCATTTTGACCTCCAGGGTTCTATCTTATTATGTTTTAACCATTAATTCCCTCTGCGTTCAGCTATGTTGGCCTAATGGTTTTTTTATTTATTTATTTTTTTTTTTCTCTCAATGTTGGTACTCCCAGCCTTTGCCTCCCTGGTCTGGCCTCCCCTGGGTTGGGGGGGAGGGGGTTGGCATGGTTCACCACGCCGGGAGCTGCGACGCACACCGTGGATTCCCTCCTCCCCCGCTCCCACGTCCCATGGGGGGGCGGGTTTCCCCGCTGTGCGTCGATGTCACGCCACCCGGCCATGCGTGCGGCATCTCTCGATGCTTTACGCTGATTGGGTACCCACGCTCGCGGGCGTCTAAGAGTTGGAGCACAGCCCCCCGTCGGGCTTCCTCTCACCTCCCCTCTGCCCCCACGTGCGTGACGTTGGCGGGCCTATTGGCGGCTGGGCTCTTATCAGGCGTGCCTCTTGCGGCACCTGGCGTCTCCTGGATTATTCTCAATTATTTCAGCCATTACCATGCACTCAATCATGCTGTCTCCACTTTTTTAGGTATGGTCACCCATATTAACACCTACACACATCACTAGTTTTTACCATTACTCTCAACCCCCACCGTCCCCTTTGCCTTTTTTATTTATTTATTTATTTATTTATTTTTTCCCCCAACCACAGTTCCTCAGTCCCTCATCATGCACCTGCTCACAATTATCTTCCACTCAGTCTTATATCACTATCCATTCCTTCACTAGACACACATTCACCCTGGAGACGCCCGTGCCTGCATGTTGGCTTGCCTGGGGGGGACCTTGCTGCCATGCATTCCGCCTCAGCTCCCGTTTGTGGATGCCCCTTGTTGGCTTCCCCCCTCCCTGCCTGCGTGTGTACGGTCCTTGGATACAACAGGTTGGTTTTCTTGGGAATTTTTATTATGGAGGATTATCGTTTCCTCCCGCATGGTGATCTTTCCCAATATATCTATATGAATTTTTATTTTATTTTTTTTTTACCTTAGACAAGTGACGAGCCTGCTCCTGATGAGTGACATTCAGTCACGAAACGTGCGTAGAGCCACCAGCTGCCGTCAAACGCTGTACCTAAAACTATTTTTTACAAGGTCTTCTAGACCAACCCCCTGCGGGGGTACTTGGAGGTCATGGACAAACGCAGGTTTATCAATAATGGAACATTTTACATAACCATATCAATGTGATGGATGGGGCAATTTTTTGTATACCATCAAATGTATGCTTTGTATCCTTGTATCCATGTACACATATTATATATTGGGTCTGTACTGACCTATTTGAATATTGACTATATGATGTATACTATGAAAATATTGTTTTATTTCTAAAATAAATAGTTTTACCATATCCATCAAGTATCTTTCTCTCACACTCGTGTGTCATATAAAGTCCCAATCCCCCCCCAGTTAGCTTTTTTTAGCTTTCTTTTGATTCCAATTATAGGGATGGAAGATTGTGCCTCTACCCAGCCAAGTCTTCATTTAAAGTCCCGATTTTTGCCCCCTGCCTCTTATGTCAGTATGAATTAGGGATGGACACACGTTTGTGAGAATATGTTATAATGTATCTTCATTACCTGCCACAGTGCAGGTTCTCATTTTGACCTCCAGGGTTCTATCTTATTATGTTTTAACCATTAATTCCCTCTGCGTTCAGCTATGTTGGCCTAATGGTTTTTTTATTTATTTATTTATTTTTTTTCTCTCAATGTTGGTACTCCCAGCCTTTGCCTCCCTGGTCTGGCCTCCCCTGGGTTGGGGGTTGGCATGGTTCACCACGCCGGGTGCTGCGACGCACACCGTGGATTCCCTCCTCCCCCGCTCCCACGTCCCATGGGGGGGCGGGTTTCCCCGCTGTGCATCAACGTCACGCCACCCGGCCATGCGTGCGGCATCTCTCGATGCTTTACGCTGATTGGGTACCCACGCTCGCGGGCGTCTAGGAGTTGGAGCACAGCCCCCCGTCGGGCTTCCTCTCACCTCCCCTCTGCCCCCACGTGCGTGACGTTGGCGGGCCTATTGGCGGCTGGGCTCTTATCAGGCGTGCCTCTTGCGGCACCTGGCGTCTCCTGGATTATTCTCAATTATTTCAGCCATTACCATGCACTCAATCATGCTGTCTCCACTTTTTTAGGTATGGTCACCCATATTAACACCTACACACATCACTAGTTTTTACCATTACTCTCAACCCCCACCGTCCCCTTTGCCTTTTTTATTTATTTATTTATTTATTTATTTATTTTTTTCCCCCAACCACAGTTCCTCAGTCCCTCATCATGCACCTGCTCACAATTATCTTCCACTCAGTCTTATATCACTATCCATTCCTTCACTAGACACACATTCACCCTGGAGACGCCCGTGCCTGCATGTTGGCTTGCCTGGGGGGGACCTTGCTGCCATGCATTCCGCCTCAGCTCCCGTTTGTGGATGCCCCTTGTTGGCTTCCCCCCTCCCTGCCTGCGTGTGTACGGTCCTTGGATACAACAGGTTGGTTTTCTTGGGAATTTTTATTATGGAGGATTATCGTTTCCTCCCGCATGGTGATCTTTCCCAATATATCTATATGAATTTTTATTTTATTTTTTTTTTACCTTAGACAAGTGACGCGCCTGCTCCTGATCAGTGACATTCAGTCACGAAACGTGCGTAGAGCCACCAGCTGCCGTCAAACTCTGTACCTAAAACAATTTTTTACAAGGTCTTCTAGACCAACCCCCTGCGGGGGTACTTGGAGGTCATGGACAAACGCAGGTTTATCAATAATGGAACATTTTACATAACCATATCAATGTGATGGATGGGGCAATTTTTTGTATACCATCAAATGTATGCTTTGTATCCTTGTATCCATGTACACATATTATATATTGGGTCTGTACTGACCTATTTGAATATTGACTATATGATGTATACTATGAAAATATTGTTTTATTTCTAAAATAAATTGTTTTACCATATCCATCCAGTATCTTTCTCTCACACTCGTGTGTCATATAAAGTCCCAAATCCCCTCCCAGTTAGCTTTTTTTAGCTTTCTTTTGATTCCAATTATAGGGATGGAAGATTGTGCCTCTACCCAGCCAAGTCTTCATTTAAAGTCCCGATTTTTGCCCCCTGCCTCTTATGTCAGTATGAATTAGGGATGGACACACGTTTGTGAGAATATGTTATAATGTATCTTCATTACTTGCCACAGTGCAGGTTCTCATTTTGACCTCCAGGGTTCTATCTTATTATGTTTTAACCATTAATTCCCTCTGCGTTCAGCTATGTTGGCCTAATGTTTTTTTTATTTATTTATTTATTTTTTTCTCTCAATGTTGGTACTCCCAGCCTTTGCCTCCCTGGTCTGGCCTCCCCTGGGTTGGGGGGGAGGGGGTTGGCATGGTTCACTACGCCAGGAGCTGCGACGCACACCGTGGATTCCCTCCTCCCCCGCTCCCACGTCCCATGAGGGGGCGGGTTTCCCCGCTGTGCGTCGACGTCACGCCACCCGGCCATGCGTGCGGCATCTCTCGATGCTTTACGCTGATTGGGTACCCACGCTCGCGGGCGTCTAGGAGTTGGAGCACAGCCCCCCGTCGGGCTTCCTCTCACCTCCCCTCTGCCCCTGCGTGCGTGACGTTGGCGGGCCTATTGGCGGCTGGGCTCTTATCAGGCGTGCCTCTTGCGGCACCTGGCGTCTCCTGGATTATTCTCAATTATTTCAGCCATTACCATGCACTCAATCATGCTGTCTCCACTTTTTTAGGTATGGTCACCCATATTAACACCTACACACATCACTAGTTTTTACCATTACTCTCAACCCCCACCGTCCCCTTTGCCTTTTTTTTTTTTTTTTTATTTTTTTTCTCCCAACCACAGTTCCTCAGTCCCTCATCATGCACCTGCTCACAATTATCTTCCACTCAGTCTTATATCACTATCCATTCCTTCACTAGACACACATTCACCCTGGAGACGCCCGTGACTGCATGTTGGCTTGCCTGGGGGGGACCTTGCTGCCATGCATTCCGCCTCAGCTCCCGTTTGTGGATGCCCCTTGTTGGCTTCCCCCCTCCCTGCCTGCGTGTGTACGGTCCTTGGATACAACAGGTTGGTTTTCTTGGGAATTTTTATTATGGAGGATTATCGTTTCCTCCCGCATGGTGATCTTTCCCAATATATCTATATGAATTTTTATTTTATTTTTTTTTTACCTTAGACAAGTGATGAGCCTGCTCCTGATGAGTGACATTCAGTCACGAAACGTGCGTAGAGCCACCAGCTGCCGTCAAACGCTGTACCTAAAACAATTTTTTACAAGGGCTTCTAGACCAACCCCCTGCGGGGGTACTTGGAGGTCATGGACAAACGCAGGTTTATCAATAATGGAACATTTTACATAACCATATCAATGTGATGGATGGGGCAATTTTTTGTATACCATCAAATGTATGCTTTGTATCCTTGTATCCATGTACACATATTATATATTGGGTCTGTACTGACCTATTTGAATATTGACTATATGATGTATACTATGAAAATATTGTTTTATTTCTAAAATAAATTGTTTTACCATATCCATCCAGTATCTTTCTCTCACACTCGTGTGTCATATAAAGTCCCAATCCCCCCCCAGTTAGCTTTTTTTAGCTTTCTTTTGATTTTAAGTTAATTCCCTATCCCCATTTCTTTGTAGGGCACTTGTCCGACTCTTACCCCCATTTTCCTTCCATTTGCAGACCTCTAGGACTTTCCAGGACTTTTTTACAGCACTTTTCAGAACCTTTAGTAAAATTACCAGAACCCCGGACCCGAACCCGGACTTTTTTTGAAAAGTCCGGGTTCGGGTCCGGCTCCCGGACACCCAAAAGTTCTGTACGGACCCGAACTCTACAGTTCGGGTTCGCTCAACACTAGTCGGGACGAACAGCAGAATATATTTTGGGGTGTAATTTTTGCTATGTACATGCTATGTGTTAGAAATATCTTATAAATTGACCACTTTGTGTAAAAATAAAATAGTTTTTTTTTCTTTCTGCGTTTTTCAAAGACTTAACCGTACAAAAGACTCATAATGCCTCATAGAATATACGTTGGTGTGTTTGCTTTCCAAAATGGGATCGTTTTGTGGGCAATTCCATTGTCCTGGTGCTCCAGGGCCTTCAAAAGTGTAATAGGTGTTTGAGAAATGAGATGTGTAATTTATGCTCGTAGAACTCCTAAAGGTGCTACTTTAATGTTGGGCTTCTGTATGTGGCCAGGCTGTGTAAAAGTCTCACACACGTGGTATCGTCATATTCAGGAGGAGTAGCAGAATGTGTTTTGGGGTGTAATTTTTGCTATGTACATGCTATGTGTTGGAAATATCTTATAAATGGACAGCTTTGTGTAAAAAAAAATGCGTTTTCATTTTTTTTCCCACATTTTCCAAAAACTTCTGGAAAAAAAATGACATGCTCAAAAGACTCATTATGCCTCATAGATTATACGTTGGGGTGTTTGCTTTCCAAAATGGGGTCATTTTGTGGGCAATTCCATTGTCCTGGTGCTCCAGGGCCTTCAAAATTTCAATAGGTGGTTGAGAAATGAGATGTGTAATTTATGCTTGTAGAACACCTAAAGGTGCTACTTCAATGTTGGGCCTGTGTATGTGGCCAGGCTGTGTAAATGTCTCACACATGTGGTATCGCCATACTCAAGAGGAGTAGCAGAATGTATTTTGGGGTGTCATTTTTGCTATGTACATGCTATGTGTTAGAAATATCTTATAAATGGACAACTTTGTGTTAAAAAAATGCATTTTCATTTTTTCCCCCACATTTTCTAACAACTTCTGGAAAAAAATGAACCATTTAAAAGACTCATTATGCCTCATATATTATACGTTAGGGTGTTTGCTGGTCTTTAGGATATTTTATCTGTAATTTATGCTCCTAGAACGCATGATGGTGCTTCCTGCATGTTGGACCTCTCTATGTGGCCAGGCTGTGTAAAAGTCTCACACATGTGGTATCGCCATACTTGGGACGAACAGCAGAATGTATTTTGGGGTATAATTTTTGCTATGTACATGCTATGTGTTCGAAATATATTATAAATTGACCACTTTCTGTAAAAATAAAAGAGTTTTTATTCTTCCGGGACCTCGTGGTCCTGTTACCTTAACGGGTGTTTTACTGGGGTAAAACCTTCCGTTTGTGGGGTTGCATATAAGGTACTCCGTAATACTCAGAAAACATGCCAATTCAGAAACTTTTTGTGCCTTTCTTTTATTTTTGAGAAAATAAAAATGTCTTTCACCAGTTAAATATTATATAAAGCTTGTGTATCGTACATGTATCGTTTTTAATATGGGGTTTTATGTAAGACGACAAGCAGGGTTCATACCGCTATGGTGTACACACTCTGAAAATGTGTCGGACCGGTGTATCTCTCCAGGTTGTACGTCCTTCGTGGTAGTACGCAAGATCCTCGTATTTAATGTCTAT
>BLSH010103599.1:1491699-1511642 GCA_018402905.1 Glandirana rugosa | reverse complement strand
CCGGTTATTTACATGTAAACATAGGGTCTGCAGGTGAGTCATCTGTACACAACAATAGGGCAGAGTTGGGCAGCTTTAGTAGCAGCACTTAGATATCGGGACACAGCACAGGTCTAAAACTTCAAGGAACAAGGGAATTTAAATCAGGATAGTTGGCAAGTATGAGGCAGCTGGGCCCCACAACAATGACAGGGCTCAGGGCAGCTGCCCCTTTTGCCCTGCCTTAAAGACGGCCCTGATTGTGAATCATGCCCCGAGTGTAAAATCTCTGCGCCGCCTCCCCATTTTTGTAGTTGGCTTGTCCCACTACCCATAATTGGAGTGCCATTTGAGAGAACTGGCATGGATCTGGTGGGGCCAGTAGTAAAGTTTGCCCAGGGCCACCAGCACATTCTATTAATACTAGACTATGCGACACGTTATCCTGAAGCCATACCCTTGCAGAATACCTCCGCTAAGCCTATCACCAAGGAGTTGGTCCAGGCATTTAGTCGTGTGAGGGTCCCAAAGTCCTTAAGGTCTTAACAGATTAGGGCACCCCGTTTATGTCCAGAGTTACTAAGGAACTGTGCAAGTTATACAAAATCTCTCATCTCTGTACCTCTGTCTACCACCCCTAGATGGATCGACTTGTGGACAGATTTAATAAAACATTCAAAAGTATGCTGAAAAAGGTGGTCGACAAAGATGGGAGAAATTGGGATTTTCTGCTGCAATATATCATGTTTGCCATATGAGAGGTTCTGCAGTTTTCTATGGGTTATTTCCCCTTTGAACTCTTGTAAGATGTTGCGAAAAAAATGTGGGAAGGAGAGACCACCCCGTATAGAAACATCATAGAGCATATCTCCTTGATGCAGGATTGTATTTCAGCTGTCCTGCCACTGGTACGTGAACATATGGAACAAGCCCAGGAAGTCCAGAGGAAGGTTTTTTTAATCGGGGTGCCAAGACCCGGACTTTCAACCCCCGGGGACAGAGTGCTGGTTCTAGTCCCCACTGTTGAAAGTAAATTCCAGGCAAAATGGTAGGGTCCCTTAGAGAACAAGGAAAGAATAGGAGAGGTAAACTACAAAGTTTACCAGCCAGGGAAAAGGAAGCCGGAGCAAATATATCATGTTAATCTCTTAAAACTGTGGAAGGACAGAGAGACTTTATTGGCTGTGCCAACTTCCTAAAAGGACAGGGTACCAATGACACCTGGCATCCCCATAATGAAATCCTTGTCAGTGGCACAACAAAATGACGTTAAAGAGTTCCTGAGTAAAAATAAAGACTTTTTCTCCCCTTTACCCAAACTGACCTCAGTGATCCAGCATGACAAAATGAACCAGGTGTTCGCATAAATGTGAAGCCTTATAGAATACCTGAGGCTAGGCGTAAGGCAGTTGCAAAGGCAACATAGTGCCCCTGCATCATTCCAGAGAATGATGGTCAAAACATTAAGATCACATCACCCCTATGCAGCTGCCTATTTGGATGATGTTGTCATCAACAGCCCCGATTGGGAGTCTCATTTGCCCCAGGTACAAGCAGTAGTGGATTCCCTTTGGAAAGCCGGGCTCACGGCCAGCCCAAAGATATGTGCCATAGGCTTGGAGGCTAAATACCTTGGCTACATTATTGGTCAGGGACTGATTAAGCCGAAGACCAATAAACTTGAGGCAATCCAAAAGTGGCCCCAAGTTCTAACTAAAAAGCAAGTGCGTGCATTCCTGGGGATCATGAGATACTACAGGCATTTCATGCCCGACTTTGCCACCATTGCTCTCTGACGGATCTGACGGAGGGTAAAGGGTCGGTTATGGTGAAGTGGAATCCCGAGGCTGAAAAGGTATTTCAGGGATTGAAGCAAGTCCTGTGTGTACAACCAGTGCTCGTGACTCTGGATTTCGCAAAAGAATTTGTTGTGCAGGCAGACATCTCTGATGTGGGACTAGGTCCCGTACTGTCCCAGATCAGAGACGGTAGGAGCACCCGATCGTTTACCGAGCAGAAAACTGAACAAGCATGAGAAAAATTACGCCATTGTCGAAAAGGAGTGCATAGCCATCAAATGGGCCTTAGACACCCTGAAATACTATCTCTTGGGGAGACCCTTTAACCACTTCAATACCCGGCACTCACCCCCCTTCCCGCCCAGACCAATTTTCAGCTTTCAGCGCTGTCGCATTTTGAATGACAATTATGCGGTCATGTTACACTGTACCCAAACAAATTTTTTATCATTTTGTTCCCACAAATAGAGCTTTCTTTTGGTGGCATTTGATCACCTCTGTGGTTTTTATTTTTTGCGCTACAAATTAAAAAAGACCGAAAATTTTGAAAAAAAAAGTTTTCCCTGTTTCTGTCACAAATTTTTTTTAAAAAGTACATTTTCTCCATCACTGATGGGCACTGATGAAGCTACACCGACTGGCACTGATGAGACAGTACCGATTGGCACTGATGAGGCGGAATTGATGAGGTGGCACTGACGGACACTGATGATGAGGCACTTATATGCAGCACTGATGGGCACTCATAAGCGGCACTGATGAGCACTGATAGGTGGCACTGGGCACTGATAGGTGGCACTGGTGGGCACTGGTAGGTGGCACTGGTGGGCACTAATAGGTGGCGCTGGTGGGTGGCAATGACAGATTGCACTGTTAGTTTGCCATTTCCTGATGGTCCTGGGTGGCATCTGAAATTGGCACAGAGTGCCATCCATATTGGGCATTATGCCCCTTATCTGGTGGTCTAGGGTGGGCTCCCTGGTGGTCTAGGATCGGCTCCCTGGGGGTCAGGATCAGCTCCCTGGTCGTCTTCCTGGTGGTCCCTGTGTGGGCATTCCCTGGGGGTCCTGGTGGGTCCCCTGGTGGTCCTGGGTTGTGATCCCAGGGGGGCTGCACTGATAAACATTCATCGCAGACCCCCCTGTCAGGAGAGCCACCGTTCGGCTCTCCTCTACTCACGTCTGCAGACACAAGTAGATGAAAAGCCGATAAATGCCTGTTTACACTGTGACAAGCTGTGATTGGTCACAGCTGATCACATGGTAAAGAGCTTCCAATGGAAGCTCTTTACTGGCATCAGTAATGCGGTGGGTCAGACTGACACACCGCACCACCGATCACCGCGATGCGCGCCCCCAGGGGCACTGGGTCACAGGTTATCCTGAGGACATCAATGGACGTTCAATCAGTATAACGGAACAACCGCCCAGCTGTCATTTGTCTATAGGCCGGGAGGGGAAGTGGTTAAGCTGGTCACTGACCATGCCCCTCTGAAGTGGATGTGTGACAATAGTTGGGTGACAAGGTGGTTCTTGGCCCTACAACCATTCAAGTTCACAGTGGAGCATAGGACGGGAAAGCTCCAGAACAACGCAGATGCCCTTTCCAGGGTCCACTGTATGGTTGGGACAGTTGCTCAGCTGCAGGGTGATGTTAGGTGACGTGGTAGACGTATGCTATCTGTCGCCTCGTATGCGTTTATTTGGAATGGACTAAAGTGGGATCCAGCCCGGGCTTTACCAGCCACTGTGGCAGGGTTGGTTCCAGACCAGATTTTTGGGTCCACTGAAGTCCACGCTCAGCCTTAGTTTAAATGACCAGGAAGAGAGGAAGGGTTTACTCTGCCCTGTGACTCTGAGAGCGATCACTGTAGAAAGGGTTTTGTGGGTAGAGTCAGGAGGAGGAGCGCTTCACAAACCAACCCCCAGTCCCTTAGAGACAATACGTCAAACCGTCCTAGACAGTGGGGCCACAAATGGAAAAAGAGCATAAAGAATAGACCTGAAAGGTCAGCCTCTAGGTCCAGTCCACGTAGGGTAGGTGCCCCTCACTCAGAAAATGGGAATACCCTCTTCCCACAAAATACTAAGATCTGTAGTCTTGGAGCCTCTGCCCCAAAAGTTTCCCCTAGAACTGATGGGGCGAACACTGCAAAAAAAGGAGATCCAAGCATATATTCACCCAGCCTTGCCAGTCAGCATTCCATCCAGCCAGCTCTGGCAACACCACCGCAACCAAGTGGCCTATGTGAACAGAAAGAAAAAAGGGTCAACCCCACTACTTTTTTAGTGAAGGAGGCTGTGGGAGGGAAAAATCCCACAGCCCCAAATCACTCCAGTCCAACACAGAGACAAACAGTAAGGAAAAGAGAGGAGTTGGCAGGAGAGGTAAGAGAGGGGGGAAGAGATCCAAAAAGAGGAAGGAGGTAGATGTAGATTACTCCACTATCAAAATCTACAATTTGTCAAGCTCAGTATTTACTGAAACTGAGCTAGACATTTTGCGGAAAGGCCTCAACTTTGCCCCTAAGTACCCGCCAAACTTGTTCAAATTGTTTGTAGACCTAAACAAGTATATTAGAGGACTCACTATCAAAAGATATTTTACCATGAAAAAAGATAGTTCCGGAGTATCAAACAATAAGTCAGGGATTGCAACCATCGACCCTTACAGAGGTTCCCCGGATTTGAGTCCCCTTGGACCTGAGATGGGTGTTGACGATAACACGCTATCCATTCTGGAAAGTCTATATGAAGAAGGAAAGTGTGACGAGGTTGAACCACAATCTGATCCAATCATCCAGGAGGACAGAGCAGTGAGATACACGGAATTTAAGCCTAAATCTTCCTTTTATCCCCATTGGGCCAAAGGTAACCATATCCCCACATTTTACGAGGTAGTATTGGAGGAATTGAGACAAATATGCTATAAGAACCCTACAGGGGTGGCTGGAATGAATGGAGTAGACAAATCTGTAAAAAGCCTTAAGGATAATGAACAAATAATCATCAGGCAAGCTGATAAGGGAGGAGGTCTGGTGGTACAGGATAGGGATACCTATCTGGCAGAAGCCTCTAGACTGTTCAGCGACAAAGGCACATACCAATTATTATCTAAAGACCCCTTGCCTGAGTATAAAATTTCGCTGAACAATCTTCTAGATGAGGCTTTGAGCAATCAGGTTATAACTAAGAGTGAGCACCAATTTCTATACAGACAGTACCCTATGACTCCCCACTTTTATCATATCCCAAAGATCCATAAGAACCTTACAAGTCCCCCCGGAAGGCCTATAATAGCAGGCATAGACGGTCTTACCAGCAATTTAGGCTGCTATATTGATCATTTTCTCCAAGATTTTGTTACCAATCTACCCTCCTATGTGAAGTACCCAGGCCATATGTTGGAAATTTTATCTACTTTAGAATGGAGCCCTCAGTACAAGTGGGTGTCTCTTGACGTAGCTTCGCTGTACACATTGATAGAACACCAGTATGGCTTAGAAGCAGTCAAGTACTATCTGACAAACAGTGAGATACATCCCTTACAATCTAAATTCCTAATTGACTCCATAGAATACACCCTTACCCATAATTACTTTTCCTTTACGGGTGAATACTACAGACAAGTCTGCGGTACTGCGATGGGAGCCAGGTTTGCCCCCAGTTATGCAAACCTTTTTATGGGTTATTGGGAAGATCATTATATATGGGCGAATAACCCATATAGAACTAACCTGGCCCTATACGCAAGGTACATTGATGACATATTAATCGTTTGGAATGGGAGCGAGGAAGACTTCAAAGGATTTTTGTCCCACTGCTATGACAACCCATTTGGGGTAGTGTTTACTCATGTGATGGATGACAAGCAACTAGTGTTCCTGGATCTAGAACTGTGGGTGGACGAGAGGTATACAATTCTCTCAAAAACCCATTTTAAACCAAGCGCGGGCAATTCATATCTACATGCTGAAAGTAATCACCACCCTAGGTGGATTAAGAACGTGCCATTTGGGCAGTTCTGCAGATTATACAGGACGAAAAGAGAAGATTACGAAACACAAGGCAATATTCTGAAGAAAAAGTTCAGCGAGAAGGGATACAAAAGAGAGCACATCGAGGAAGCTTACACAAAGTATTGGCCACAATATGATGAGATTGAACTTTCTGACCAAACAAGAGCATCCTGTACTTCGAGACTCAAGGCAAAGAAGGCTAGAGAGACCAAGATGGAGTTCACTAGATTCAGCACTACCTATAACACCAAGGCCTTTGATATACAAAGAGTGCTACAAAACAACTGGAAGATACTGAAACAAGATCCAGTCCTGAGTAAGGTGTTACCACCTAGGCCGGATATTGTGTTCAGGAAATCCAGAAACATTAGGAGCTTTATAGCACCCAGTAAAGTTTGTAAAGTCCACAACAAACAGTCTACGAACAAGGGCCCCTGGTCTACAGTTTTTGATCAAACAGGGAGCTAGAAGCGTGGGACCAAAAATTGTGGTTCCTGTGCTGTTATGTGGCACAGGAAAAGGGAAATAATGGGCAATGATGGCCGCACCCATAAGATCAAGCAATTTATAAATTGCGGTACTTCATATGTGATCTATGGTCTCATATGCCCATGCGGTTTGCTCTATGTGGGGCACACTATACGTCCACTCAGGGTTCGTTTTGGAGAACACAAATGTAGTATATTGGGGAGGAAAGATACCTCTAAGACCAAAACTAGATTCAACTATTCAGTCCCTCAACATTTTGAAGAAATGTATAACGGAGAACCCACAGGCATGAGGGTCTTTGGTATAGAGGCCATCAAAGGTGATGTGGATAGTGGGAGTAGGTATAGGAGGGAAGCCTACTTGATCTTCACCCTGGGATCCCTCACTCCTGGGGGGTTGAATGAAGATCTGGGAATCCATGGAGTCATCAATTGATGCCCCTAACACTTTCCCTCCCCTCCCACACATTCCCTCAATAGAGGGTTCATATCCCCTACTAGGGCTATACTTCCTATTCCCCCCATCACGGACCTTTCCCCACACGCAAAACAGTCCCTTCTCCGTTCCTGGTCTTTTTCTTTCCCTTGCTCTTACTGCGTCCTTTGTTATTGTTCTATATGGCATAGACAGTTGTCCCCTTCGCCCCCCCCCATCTCTGTCCTACGCCTGGCCCTTTCCCAAACATTAATGGTGGCTAAGTGCTGGGTTTGAAAAGAATAGTAGGATTTTTTTCCATCCACTTACAATGGGCTAGCCCATTGATACGAACCACAGAGGCACTTATACGACATGTTAGATCACTTATCATACATACTCTCTATAAATGTTGTTGGTTTGTTAATTTTAATTCGAATTGTAATTTTATTGGTATTTTTAATTAATTATAATTTTAATTCTCATTGAATCTTATGCTACTTGTAATCACTATATGTGATTAGATTAATTAAAAATCTTTTTAACGTTTTTTATTGTTGAACTAGTAAATATGAACACTAATAAATTACAATGTGAAATGTAGTGATACACACGGGGCCTTAACCAGCTCACAGTCAGCTAATATATTAAGGTTAAATTTATTTTTTAAATAATAATTTTTTTATTTTTTATATTTTATATAATTTTTTTTTTTCCGGCTACTTCACAATGACAAGCCATTGCGTTAGTCTAAAGGAAATTTAGGATCACCTGTCGATCCGCTGCTAATTGATATTATTAGACATTTTACATATACTGTCACCCACATTTGACATTATACATTTTATTTCACGTTCCAGATCTTAATCTGTTATTTATGTGAATTTTATTTCAGTATATTATATATTTTTGGTTATTTGTTCCATGTTGGGGACACTACAGTTCTGCAGTTCTTCTGTCCCTGCTTCTCCCCTCTCTATTCCCTCGAACTGAAGGTGTGAATTGCGCCGGTCCACCGGGTACAGCAGTGTCCCTCTGCACCTCCTGTATTGGGGACCGCTGACTGGTGCAGCTCAATAGAGCAGCAGGCTCCATCCTGCCCAGGCACGGGACGGCGCCTGTGCTTCTGGGAGGCGCCCGACAGTGACTGGAACTGAGTCCTGACACGCACAAAGGGGCGGTACATGGGCTCCCGCCCCTCGGCGTGCGTTCCATTAAGCCGAGGCAGGAATAGCCTCTGTCTACATGTTTGACAAAAGAGAAGGGAGAGAGAAGTGTAATTACATAAACATACAGATGTACCCACAATAAACATAATCGGCAGCATCAGGATGGAATGCACCAGGTCTTATCCTAAGAAAGGTACCAACTTTATTAACAATATTAGTATATAAGGACTAAAATGAAAGTTCCTTACAGCTAAATCGGGTCTTGTCTTTGACATGTGTATATTGTAAGGGTGATCAAAGTCCACTGAAACAAAATAAGAATCCAATCTCATGAAATGATTATATGATGTATATGATGATATGGAATGTGCAACTGCGCGTTGTGCACACACATACACACATGCAGGGGTTGTTTTGTTTGTTTTTGTTTTTTTTTTCCGAGGGGGGCTGGCGCATGTGAGAGCAGTCTAATTGGACCACTGCCCCACGCCCATTGGGTGGGCACATGGTTGGTCCCACCCTCCCTTTCTATTGCAGGTTGGGTGTTATAAGGCTGAGGCCCTGATGTGACCCACTAGGCTCTGAGGAAGAGGCTACGGCCTGGAAATGCATCAGCCATTTCGTCCAGGAATATATCTGGATTACCATTGAATGTGAAGCCGTATACCCCTATTTACGCTTTTGATTTTGCTGTGTTTGTGAGTATAATTTATGATTTTACAATAAATGTTTTCATATTGAGGATAATGCGCTAGGCCGGTGTGCCCTTGTGTGCTTCTATTTTCTACAGTGTTTGGGACTCCCCCAGTCCTTCAAGAGGCAGCACGGCGGCACATTACCCAGAGTTGTCACAAGCAAACACTTCGTACATCTACTGTGGAGATACCTATCCTCCCTCCCTCCTTTGAGCGCAGGAATATGTTTTGAGCATCATATACATCTGAGAGCGATCAGCCTGAGAAAGCTGACACATGGAGCATTGTGCTTTTACTAAAGACAGGTTTGCACTAACTTTGTTTTGTGGGTGTCTGGGAGAAGCCCGACATAATTAGAGAGGTATTCTGAAATGTTTAGTTAGAGCCTGGATAACAAGTAGAGTTGAGCGGACACCTGGATGTTCGGGTTCGACGGATTCAGCCGAACATAGCGAAAAAGTTTGGGTTCGGTACCGAACTTGACCCGAACTTTACCCCGGACCCTGAACCCCACTGAAGTCAATGGGGACCCAAACTTTTCGGCACAAAAATGGCTGTAAAAAAGTCCTGGAAAATGCTAGAGGGCTGCAAAAGAAAGTAAAATGGGGGTAAGAGTAGGACAAGTGCCCTACAAAAAAATGGGGATAGGGAAATGTTCCTGAATCTGTCCAACAAGCAGATATGAAAATCTTCCTGCAATCCCTCATGCGAGCACTCATCCCTGATCTGAACGACAGAGAGCTAGAGATAGACAGGGTGCATAGGCTACCGAAACACCCTCATCTACCTCCTAACACCCCCAGAGATGTAATGGCCCGCATCCATCTTTTTAATACTAAAGAACGTATCATGTATGCGGCGAAGCGTTGCAACAGACTGCCCGACCCCTTCTATGCCATCAACCTCTATGCGGATTTGTCCAAGACAACAATGGACAATTGTTGCCAACTTGCGACAATTACCAAGGCCCTGATCAACCACAAAATCCCCTTTAAATGGGGATTCCCCAACAAGCTGCTGATCACCCACCATCACGGAAGCGCTTTCCCTGGTGGTCACCCATGCGGGCGCGCTCCCGAGTCCTGCTGTTGCATGTATTCACACATACAGCGGGCTCAGCCCCGCCAATAGCTCCCCTGCTATCAATCCATCCAATGAGGACCGAAGCTGGCAGCTGGAGGGACACGGCTCATCCCTGCGTGGGATTAGTTCGGGCTCAGGTAAGTAAAGGGGGGCTCTGGGGGGGCTGCTGCACTTAAAAGGTTGCATAGAATGCATTAAGGTGAATAACCAGGAGACTTTGCAACAGTGTTGCCAACTGTCTGTTAATTTACGGGCTGTCCTGAATGTCCATTACGGGCAGCTGTGCCCGTAAAAAGATGGCTGCGGGCCAACAGCGCAACTGTGCATGCGCCAGACGGGCGCATGCGCAGTGACGTGATGGTGCTGCCTGGCGCCATTTTTGAATGCCAGGCGCTCGTTCTCGGGCGTGTCTCGCCACAGCAGCAGCGGAGGAGGTCGGTCTCTGCCTGGAACGGAGCACTGAAGGGATCGCTGAACGGAGCGCTGAACAGAGCGCTGCTGAGTGTTGTGATCATCCACTCTAGGTCAGTGACAGTGCGTATTGTGTTGATCAGCCTTAGCCTCCCCTATACTGAGCCAAATATGGAGGACGAGGGAGGTCAGCTAGAGCAGCAGAGTAGAGCCATCCAATAACAGAACACTACACAGACTGCCTCTGACCCCTTTTCACCATGCCCACACAGCCTCTGACCCCCTGCACCATGCCCACACAGCCTCTGACCCCCTGCACCATGCCCACACAGCCTCTGACCCCCTGTACCATGTCTGCACAGGCTCTGACTCCCTGCACCATGTCCGATCAGCCTCTGCCCCCCTGCACCATGTCAACACAGCCTCTGACCCTCTGCATCATACCCAAACAGCCTCTGACCCCCTGCACCATGTCCACACAGCCTCTGACCCCCTGCACCATGTCCACACAGCCTCTGACCCCCTCCTCTACCATTTAAATGGAGAAATATGGTTATTGACTTAAACATATTGCTAATAGCACTAGCTACATGTTTATAGTTTAAATATTTATATTTGCACTGTTTAGCAGTACCAGTAAAAAAATTGGTTTTGTTTGTAAATTTTGGCATCCTGCCAGTAAATTTCACTTCGGGGGGGTTGGCAACACTGCTTTACAACCACTTTCATTTTATTGCACAAAAAAAATTATTTTGCCACTACATTTGTTAGATGATCTTACCGATAGCTTGGCTGACTGGCTTCCAGACTCCAAAATAGCAAAATTCCTCAGTTGTAAGCACATCAAAGGGTCCATGCTAATCAAAAATGTCATTGTCAAGTGCAATAGAGGTACTGTGCCAAAAATTTGCCTGTTGTCACTTTTCATTACTGATTGATGAAGCTACAGACATATCAACAACCAAAAAATGAGTCATGGTGGTCATTTATTTTGATAAAGATGCTGGTAAAACCCAGTATCAGTTCCACTGCCTTATTGATCTCACTGAAACTACTGCTGATGCTATTTTTGAGAAGATTAAACAATGTTTTTTAGAAGATGGTATCCCCCTGAAAAATGTTATGGCACTTGGTACAGATGGTACAAGTATAATGGTTGGTCCAAGAAGCTCAGCACTATCTCACTTCAAAGCAGAGCAGCCTTTGGTTTTTTACATTCATTGTACCTGCCATATTGCTGTGTTGTATGCTGCAGATGCCTGTAAAACTAAACCTAAACTGTTGAGCAACTATGCTGAGACGTACATTACTACTTTGAAAATTAATGGAGAAGTTTGGGGCTTTAAATGAAGCACCAGAGTGCCTCCAGCCAGCAATATGCGAAAAAAGGGGGGAATTTGAGACTTTAAATGAGGCCATTGATTCGGGTGGTTGTGAATAATGTGCACATGATTTTATTGACACATGATAATGTAAATAGCATTGCAAGAGTGTAAGCGTATGGCAGCAATAACAAATATATACATGCACATAGGGCATGGACATCAGAGTTCACGTAAGTACATAATTAGCCTAATAATGTATAGCAATGTAGAATAAATAAATTAAAATGGTATAAATCCATATATATATATATACACATGCATCGCCTTGGCAGCACATCATAAATTCAGTCCATTGGTACATAAAATGTGTAGATAAGTAAGGATACTGTAATAAATTGGGATCTATCAGGGCATGTAGCCACATCCATAAATCCATAATGCCAGACACATTTCATGTGAATACACTCATCAGGGGCAGATGTTGTAAAATATATAAGGCAGAATACACTGGCATGTAGCAGCAGTGGAGCCAGGGCCGAGGATGTTGTCTATCCCGGGAGCTAAAGTGGTCAAGTACTCCACCCAAGCGGGGCACACACACAGGATCCCCAAAACACAGATGGCCAGTCTCCAACACATGCAGACTTTGGTCCTGGAGAGGTGTGTTTTTTACTCATGTACACATTTAAGACCTTATTGGCAGTTACTACTGTTCACCACCTTTTTAAACCTTGGAGATTGGCCATCTGTGTTTTGGGGGCCCTGTGTGTGCGCCCCGCTTGGGCAGAGTACTTGACCACCTCAACTCCCGAGATAGACAACATCCTTGGCCCTGGCCCCACTGGTGCCACATGCTAGTGTATTTTGCCTTATATATTTTACAACATCTGTCCCTGATGAGTGTATTCACACGAAACGCATCGGACATTATGGCCTTATGGATGTGGCTACACGCCCTGATAGGATCTCGCTTTATTACAGTATCCTTACATATCTACATATTTTATGTACCAATGTACTGAATTTATGATGTGCTGCCAAGTTGATGCATGTGTATATATATATATATATATGGATTTATACAATTTTAATTTATTTATTCTACATAACCACTTTGCACATAATTGCAAACATTTACAGGTGTTTTACATATTTCAGGAATTTATTGAGGCAGAATATCTAAGGATTTTTACAACTTTGTTCGGGTGGCTTTCTATGCTTGACTGTGTCAACCACATTCTGAATCAATTTGATGCCCTGTTAAGTTTTTTCATTCAAATGATGAAACAAGTACTGCCAATTGCTTAAAAGTCTTATGGGCTACTTTATCAGGCCAAACCTGTTGGTTTCACTGGAAAATTATGCATTGCACCGATTGCATATGATCACACTTAGGCCCCATTCACACCTGAGCGTTTTGTAGCTTGAAGCCTGAAGCTACAAAACGCTGGAGGGGAAAAAAATCAATGATTCTCTATGGAGATGGTTCACATCTCCACTCAAAAATGCCTGAAGCCAAAAGCCTGAAAATGCCTCAAGCTCAAAGAAGCTCAAACAAGTTCTGGAAGTATTTTTGAGGCAGATTTGGCTGTTTTTCTGCTTTTTACATTGGTGACATTTTGACCTGTACAAAATCGTGGCAAAACGTGGCAAAAACACGGTAAAAATTGTGTGACTTTCTGCCTGAAAATGACACTCTCAGGTGTAAATGCAGCCTAATACTGCAAACTTCAAATCAACAGAGAGCATTTCCATTGGCTATCAAACAAAGGAACATCTGTCCAGTACACTGTAACCAGATTTGTCAGCTGTTCAACAGTTCGTGGTCCAAGCAACAACATCAACTGCCATTAAAAATGGATGCCCGGAGCTTCCGGTTCCGGCGCCGTATGTGAGGGAGCAGAGGACGGAGGCTCCGGCCAACACCGCATACAAAACCCGGCTCCACTCCCTCTCCGAATGGCAGTCCTTCCTCTACGGGCACACCGCACCCCCCAGGGAGACGGCGGATGGACCGCTTCGTGGTACACCACGCGAACGGCTCCTCCGCGGCCCCACGAGCTGACACAGACGCGGGCCCCAGTGCAGCCAAGATGGCGGACGGATCTGCTGCCCCACACGCAGCCTACATAGCACTGCCTGAAGGTCTTCAGACACCGCTCCCTGCATCGCCTACACCCGCTCAGCTGGACCCACAGTTTGAAGGGCTGGCTCAGGCTGTAGCCGTGCTGCTGACACCCTCCATCACGGCAGCGGTGGACAGGGCAGTGGCAGCTGGCATAAACCAACTAAAAATGGAGCTCTCAGAGCACACAAAGAGATTGGGTGAGCTGGAGGCAAGAGTGTCAGATATTGAAGACGATATTCAATCCTCACTCACTGAAACCCCGCATTTTAAACACACACAACAATACCTCCTGGATAAAATTGACGGCCTGGAAAATCGCAGCAGGAGGAACAATCTACGTATAGTAGGCCATCCCCGAATCTGTCCATCAAGACGCTCTCACCAACATATGTGTGAACCACATCCCGGCGGCCCTGGGCATCAATTAACATTGCACAGTGGAAAGGGCACACAGGATGGGAACACCTTCAAACGAGAGACGATCTCCCAGTAATCGCTCGCTACTTAAACTACGCGGATAAGAACAATATTCTCCGGTCGTTTCGCAACTTAAAAACTCTGCAAATGGACGGCCACAAACTCCTGCTATTCGCAGATTACTCACAGGAGGTCTCTAAGAAATGCAAAGCTTTCCAACCAGCATGTTCTATCTTCTTTGAGAAGAAAATAAAGTTCACTCTAGCCTTCCCAGCCACACTGAAATTCACAGATCACAAGGGGAACCCCAAATCCTTCTCAGATCTGGAAGAAGCTCTGCAATTCCTGCATGCACATTCCCAAATCCCGATGGAAGTGTCGGCGACCTCATCCCCCGCTCACCTCTACGAGCGCAGAGAACAAAGGAGCCCCAGAAAAGATCCGGCGAAGAGAATGCGCTTGGTCGAGCTCTCCAGCCGGGGGCACAAAGCCTAATGTAAGGACAGAACAACTATGCACTTCTAAGCCAGAGGCTGTAGCGTCAGGACAACCCTCCTTTACTGGGCCCAAGCTGAAGGACAGGAGGGGGGCGCCTCATGGCCAACGTGCTGGATCAGTGACTTTGAAATGTTAACTAATCCAACCTTATTTCCCCCCTTCAGGTTTGGTACAATTTGTTATTATTGGTTATCAAGATGTTATAACTGTTTAGAAATGCCGGGCTGCACTCGGTGCCTACCAGTAGCCTTACATAGACTGGGTACCGGTCATTAGTAAACTCCTAATAGGAGAGGTGACGGATACATGCTCATATCAGGGTCTTTCCCACAAACTGCAGTATCCGACAGATGAGAGAACTATGACCGCGCTTCGGCCTAGGTAACGCTGTCCAATTTGTTACGGTCTCATATGCGGAAAAAAGTGAGGCCTTGGCTTCATAGAGCTGTGATGTTCCTTAGCTATGTCTTAAGAGTAGTGTCAACCCTGGTCCAAGTTCAATCCCACTCTACCAGCTCACCCTTCCGGGTTACCCTTCCCCTCCTCCACCCTCCTTTAGAGGCTCTGGCAATACCCCCACACCTTAACCTAAGACAATTCCCACCCGCAGCACTGGTCCAGTTAGAGACCCCCCATAATAGGAAGGCAGGCATGAAAATCATCTCCTGGGACGTGAAGGGTCTACGTTCCCCAAATAAGCGCATGGCCATCCATTGCTATCTTAAGCGCCTGAATGCAGATGTGGCTCTTATACAAGAGTCCCACCTCTCCTCTGAAGACTTTTTCAGATTATGTAGACTTTGGGTGGGCGAAGTGGTGGGCTCACCAGCAGTCAAGGGAAAGGCAGGAACTCTCATCTTGCTCAAGAAAACCTTATTGGGCAAGATCAAATCGGTCTGCACAGACAGCGCAGGGCGGTTAGTATCCGTGATCATAGATTCACCTAATAGACAATGGGCCATAACAAATGTCTACGCTCCTAACTCCCTGACATCTGCCTTTTTCCAGGACCTGCAGGCACACATAGCCCCATTCCTTCACCTCTCTCTTTTGGTAGCAGGGGACTTTAACCAGGTGATGGACCTACAGGAGGACAAATCCTCCCCGAGGCCCTCCCCCAAACCAAACCCAGATCCCTCCAATACACCCCTGAGCAATTTCACGCGTAGCGCGAATCTAGAGGATTTCTGGAGATTGTCAAATCCAGACGCTAAAAGTTATACTTTTTTCTCCCACCCACATGATTCGCTGTCGCAGATCGACTATACCTTTCTGAACCAGTTGATGCTTCCCTTGGTGACAAACCCACAAATTGAAACAATGGTCATATCCGATCATTCCCCACTCTCAATAGAATTGCCAGGCTTGGTACTCCAGACCAGGGCCCCCATATGGAGATTCCTGAACTATTTAGCCAAAGACCAGTCACTGCAGCAGGTGATCAAGGACTCTTGGGTTGCCTATGCATCCTCAAACCAGGCCCACATCTCCGATCCCAACCTTTTTTGGGAAGCAGGGAAAGCGGTCCTCAGAGGCCACATAATATCGTTTGCAACAGGATACAAAAGACAGCTAACCAAAAAATATGCAGATACCATCAAAGCCCTGAGGCAAGCTCAGACCGCCTTGGCTCAAAGTAATACGAAAGCCCACAGGGACACTTGGTCACAAGCCAAAAGTCAGTTTGATCATTGGGCTGAGGCCCGCAAGCGGATACACAAATCCGAACAGGACCTGAACTTCCACAAATTTGGTAATAAGCCAGGTAGATTCTTGGCCTCCATCTGCAAAGGAGCCTATTCCCCCACGCACATATCAACCCTAAAAAATGCAGAGGGAAACTTGGTGACATCCCCAAAGGACATCAATCTAGTGCTAGAGCAATTCTATACTGCCCTATATGGCCCAGACCTAATAGACCAGCAGGCTGAGACGGAGTTTCTGGGCAGCTTACTCCTCCCTAGGATAAATGCAGAATCACTTTCCCAGCTAAATGCCCCTATCACAGAGGAGGAACTCCGGGCGGCAATTAGATCTCTTCCCACAGGTAAGGACCCGGGCCCAGATGGGCTAACGCCCGAATTCTACAGATTAGCCATAGACACAGTGACTCCTCCACTATTAGCAGTATATCAGAACATCCTAAAAGGGCATGCATATCTGCCCACAGGCTTCCAAGCATATATTAAGTTGATCCACAAGAAAGGGAAGGATCCGACTGACCCAGGGGCTTACCGCCCCATCTCCCTACTCAACCTTGACTCAAAACTATTGTCTAAAATCCTAGCAAATAGACTGGCCCCAATAATGTCGTCCCTGATCCACCCCGCACAATTGGGTTTCATACAGGGAAGGTCAGCGACATCTAATATCCTAAAAGTACTGATGGTGCTCGAGAGGTCTAGGGACCATCCGGCGGAGGATTTGACAACGTTAGCTTCCGCTGGCTAGATGTGGTTCTGGAAAAGATGGGGTTCTCGGGCCCGTTCCTACATCTGATATGAGAGATGTACTCAGCACCAAAGGCTACAGTGGCCACAGCCGGTGCCCTCTCGAGCCGCATCAGTCTGCACAAAGGGACCAGACAGGGGTGCCCCCTGTCTCCCCTGCTGTTCAATATTGCACTGGAACCTCTTTCCCGATATCTCATCTCACACAAGGAGTTACACGGAGTGCGAGTGGGGATCCAGGAGGTCCGCACGGCCCTCTTTGCGAATGATATAGTAATTTTTTCCTCTCAGCCGCGACAAGACATACCCCTGATCATTAAATCTTCACTGCTTTTAGGGCCTGTTCAGGTCTTCGCATCAACTTTGTGAAGAGCGAAGTACTCCCTCTCCTCCACTCACGCGTCCCGGATTGGGCACAACACATCCCATTCCCCATAGCACGGAACAACATCACCTACCTAGGGATAAGGATAGGGAAAACACCCGCTTCATTGTACCAATTAAACTTAGTACCGGCCATCCAGAGAATTGTCACAGAACTAGGCAATTGGGCAAACCTGCCTTTGTCCCTATTTGGGAGGTCACACCTCTATAAGATGTGCAGCTTCCCCAAGTTGCTCTACCCCTTACAAACATTACCCACCCTCCTCAAGCACAAAGACATTCAGAGACTACACTGAGAGGTCACCAGCTTTATATGGAGCAAACGCAAACCACGAATCTCCCTTCAAAAACTATTCCTACCTAAGCATCAGGGAGGGTTAAATCTTCCAAATACGAGGCTCTTCAATTTGGCTTGTCTAGGAAGAGTTGGTTTGGACTGGACCGCTCAAACCTCTAGGTACACAAACTACGAGCTGGAATCCCAAATGGTACACCCTCTAAACTTGACTGCCCTGCTCCACTGTGGCCCGAAGGACCTCCCAGTTCATCTTAGGAACAATATCTTGTTCAGGGATACAATGGTGGCATGGCGGGAGATCCATAAACTTTAGGGGTCATGTCCCCGCTACTCGAAATCCTTGCCGATTCATGCCCACCCACTATTTTCGCAAGCCAACCACACTTTTATCCGCACGGTTTGGCGCACTAACGGCCTATCCAAATTCGCCCAACTCTTTGATGAGTCAACGGGCCGCCCAAAATCAGTGGAGGAGATCTGCTCGACCTTTAATCTACCAAAACACCATGGCCTATTTATAAACCAGGCCATCAGTTTTGCGGCAACCCTCCGCCCTCAAGAAACCCCAGCCAAAAGGACTCTTTAACCGACCACTTCTTATCACACAAAAGCCCCACAATTTCAACACTATATAAACCTCTCTTGATCCTGGGGAAGCAATCGCCTAGCTGCAGACTGAGGGGGACATGGAACTCTGAGTTGGACTCTCCGGAGGCATATGACCTAATAATCCAGGGGTACAATACCACCTGTACACATGTCCACAATGAATTTTGGAGGGAACAACAGTTCAAAATTCTTCATAGGGCCTACATTCCATATCTGCGTAACAAAGATATTACTGGAGAATCCTTGTGCCCTTACTGCAAAGCAAAGAAACCGACTTTCCTCCTTAGGCTATGGGGATGCCCAGTGACAAGGCAGTTCTGGTCAAAGCTGGAGCTACTAGCAGCCAACACCACAGGATTACCACCTTATGGCAACATCTACCCACTACTTTTTGGATCCTTTGAGCCTCTACTGTCCGGGCTGGACAAGCCGAGCTTAAGTATCATACAAACAAACAAACCATGGCTCACTACTTGCTACATGGCGGGCAGGAGAGCGATTTTGAGAGCATGGCTGTCCCCGTCCCCACCGACAGTGAAGGATGTACACAAGGACTTGGACAAGTTATATGACCTGGAACGCTTCGACCTATACCCACAGGATCCTCTAAAGTGTAAACGTTTTTCACGGAAATGGGCCCATAGGGGACTGGAATAAAATAACACTATGGACGGGACAGGTGCTGGAAAGATGCCTACTGAGGATGGAGGGTGTACCACCAGACAAATGAACTGGAAGAGAGCACATTAGTACCTTAATGTTTGGTATGCATTTACAATGTAAATTCACCATATGCACCTGGGGTTGACCTACTCTTCTTTTGTTTCTTTTGTCTCTTTTGTCTCTTTTCTCTTCTCTCTTTTCCCCTTAGGATATTCCTTTACCCCTCCCCCCTCCCCTCCCCGTTAGCTCCCCCCCTTCCCCCCCACTACCTCAGGGAGGAGACCTCCACTGGAGGCCCCCCCGCGAGGCAATCAGATTGTTGTTGTATACTCAAAGTTGTATCTTCACCTCAATATTTTCTATCACATGCTGTTTTATCTATGTATCAACATGTCTAGAGGTGTATCTAAGCAATCATTTCATGTATGGCAATGCTGAAGAAATACCAATACATTTTCTTGAAAAAAAAAAAAAAATGGATGCCCATTGCAAACAGAATCATTCAGGTGTTGACTTTACTAAAACCTTTAAACAGGTCTACTGTGGGGCATGGCCTGCACGGGCATGTGAACAGTCGCACTTCATGGAGCTCCCGCTGACCATATCCTGCAGTGATCCTCTATCCCACTGAACACCCGTTCCTGCACCATCCGTTACCCGCTCCTTGCTGCCTGGAAGGTCCCTGGAGAACGTACAGCCCACACCCGAGGGGAGAAATGTCCCGCAAAGCCGACAAACAACTCGCGGCCTGTACGAGCAGGGAAGCCCAAGATGGCGACGAAATCTAACGAATGGGAGAGCGAGGACACTGAACAGTCACGGTGCTCCTCGCGCGACACCTTCGACGTCCGGCAGCGGTAGAACCCGAAGGGACGAGCATGTCCGGCGCTCAACAAACAGCCGAAACGCCCTGTAAAGAGGGGAGCCCACACCCGACATGCAAGAGGTCCCTGGAAGGTCCGTCGTTCCTCGCCCATTGCCTACCACGTCCTTGCCCACAAGTCACCCTATCTCCTAGTGACGTCCTATACCAGTCGCCCTCGAGGTACTTCACGCTGACAAGTGTACGGGCACGTCCGGTACGGGGTGTCATCTGGACAAATTTCCAAAATCA